>CM076574.1:467013722-467521578 GCA_034641835.2 Pinus albicaulis | reverse complement strand
AGAAACAATAGGATTAAAAATGATGATGTCAACCATTAGAGATGATTTGAAATTTTTTGGATTAAAAAGGTGAAAAGATAAAAAAAATAAAAAAAATAAAAAACTATTTTTTCAACTTATCTCCTTATGATTTTACTCAAATTTCGAGCGGAAGCACTCGTTGGATGCAAACTTCAAATTATCATCCATGATCTAAAAGGACTATATTAGTTTTATTGTGTTAAGTGTCTTTTCAGTTATAAAACATGTGCATACTTGTCTCCATAGTTTTCTTAAGGATTGAGTATTTTAAACAAGAAATATAGAAGATTTTAGTGAATTAGAAGCATGAAATAAGAGAAAATAACATTGAACATCAATGCAAAACAGAGAAATAAAACACCACATAACATTTGCACAACATGCATGATGAAACAGTTCACCCCTCCTGGGCTACATCTGCTAGTCCAGCTCCCAATGGCATGTCCATCTTTTATTATGCTCAAAATTTTGCAAATACATGTAGTTACAGGCCTCTAATGGCTATTTTCTCTGCACCAATGGCTCCAGAATGCTCCAATTAGTCTATATTGACTCTTCATTCACTCATAATGGGCGAAAATTGAGCCTCCAACTCATTTGCCCAGTAACACCTAGAAAAGCTCCACTAATTGTGGTGAAATCCACTTAACTGGAGTTATTTTTGGAATTTTCCACACACAAAAAAGGCGATGGCCATAATTCTGCCATACTAAACTGCAAGCATTAAATTTTGGCGGTTAGGGGTGGCCACATGCCAACCCTCGTTCCGCGGTTACTGCAATGGTGGAGCGGAACTGTAGCACAAACCACAATTTACAAGCAAAAAATATGGTTTGGAGTGGTGTTAATGAAACCGTCAGAGGTTTAACCGCGCGGAGTTGTAACACTCCATGTGACACATTAAAATTTTGGCGGATATGCTGGCGGGATTTTGAAATTTTTTGTGATGTTAACCTGCCATGTGACCATGTTCAATGGGACCGCTGGCGGTCCCAACCCCCAATCCACAATGTATTAAAGTTTAAATAGAACCCGTGAACTAATATAGTTAAGTCACAATGTAGCACGGGTGGTTAAGTCTTGGGTGTGCTCTGCCAGAGGTCACGGGGTCGATTCCTGTAGCCCTTAATAAAATTTTACTTCACCACTCGGGGGACACGTGGCAGCTTCAGGGTTGGCCACGTCTCACCCA
Organism: Pinus albicaulis; assembly: GCA_034641835.2. Lineage (NCBI taxonomy): Eukaryota > Viridiplantae > Streptophyta > Pinopsida > Pinales > Pinaceae > Pinus > Pinus albicaulis. The sequence goes on along the minus strand of CM076574.1, from coordinate 467,520,365 downwards.
CCGATTGTCTCACATTTCATAACATACAAGCCACTAACAAATCACAATGCGCCACTTGCCAGCCTTGGATTGGTTCTGAGAAAAAGAATATTCCTTAGAATATTCTTTTTGCTGACTGTGCACTCTCCATGCTGACTGGGCATCCCAGTCAACCCTGTCGCAAAATTTCATTGTTTGGGAATTCGATCAGAATGCGATATCTCCCTCATACGACATTGGTTTTTCGAACTATTCGCGGCGCCGAATTTAGGAAGATGAGATCTACGCAACCATCTTGGTTTCAACCCAATCCTGTAACTTTCAATTTTGAGCAAAATTTATGAACTCCTGATCACTCCTCCCCATTGGGAAGCTTTTGGACCCCAAAAGACTTAATTACCTATTCAATAGCTGAGGGTACAACTCCCTCAGCTTTCCAACCTCCATCCACTTTGTCTTGCTTTGTTTACTACCAACTTGAAGGTAGTCAACACTTCCCCTCTTGGATGCTCTTGTCCTCCTATCAAGAATTGTATCTTCCTTGAGCTCATCCAAAAATTTTGGTGAGAAATATTCAATAGAAGGTAGTTGAACATCACTTCCTTGATCCTCGATCAAATGTGGCTCATACAAATGTAAGTTTTCAACATTAACAACTGAATACATTTGCATATATGAAGGCAAGTCAAGTTGAAATGCATTGTTACCAACTTTCTTTATGATCTTGAATGGACCATAGCGAATGGGTTTGAACTTTCTATCTTCTCCTTGCATCCTTTCTTTGCTAATGTGCAACCATACCTCATCTCCTTCTTGAAACTTGTGACCAACTCTATGTTTGTCATGCCTCTCCTTGTATTTTCTTTGACTTTTCTCAAGTTGTTCTTGAACTTGTTGATGTATAATCTGAATTTGCTTAATGAAATTTCGAGCCTTGTCAATATCCTATGGCCATCTATTGCAACATCCTTCTCAAAGATGAAGTCTAATGGCGATTTTGGAAAATACCCAAAGCATACTTCAAAGGTGATGCCTGAGTAGAAGAGTGTTTTGCACAGTTGTAAGCATGCTGAATGTAATGCAGTTTCTCATCCCACAACTTAGGATGTTTGCTACAATATCCTCTCAATAGATGCACAACGATTCTATTCACCACCTCGGTTTATCCATCAGTTTGCAGATGAAAAGTAGTACTTTTTTTCAACTTTGTGCCCATCATAATCCAAAGATTGGACCAAAAACTCCCAATGAACCTAGAATCCCTGTCACTAACAATAGAAGTTAGCAATCCATAATGAACCCATACAGGTTGAAAATAAAGTTTAGCAGTTTGTTCAACAGTAATGGTTTTCTTACATGGCATAAGTATACACATTTAACTGAATCTATCCACAACTACATAAAGATAATCATGCTGTTTTCTTGACATATGTAGACCTCCAACAAAGTCCATGGAGACACTCTCCCATGGCCTTGATGGTACCGATAGTGGCATGTACAACCCAAGCTTCCTATTATTAGGCTTTCTTGTTGCACACATAGAACAACCTCTTATAAAATGCGACACACTATTTATCATGCAAGGCCGATAGCAATACCTTTGTAGATGCGCCACTGTTTTGCTTACCCCAAAGTGTCCAACAATAAGAGATGAATGAGTTTCTCTCATGACACTTAGCCTCTCTTCTTGTGGTATACACAGCTTGCCCAAATGAAACAACAAATTGTTATGCATGTGATAATATTTTTCTTCAACTTGATTCCCTTCAGTCAAACTAGCATACACATCTTGAAAATCAACATCATGTGCATATTGTTCTATGTAACTCTCATGTACAATAGAATCATTTTTGAGTAAAGTAGATGCACTAATAATCGGCCTTGAAAGCATATCAACAACTTTATTGAAAATTCCTTTCTTGTACCTTATAACCAAGTGAAACTGTTGAAGAAATCCCATCCACCTAAAATGTCGTGATTTCTGCAATTTTGTTTGCGACTGCAAGTACTGTAATGGTTGGTGATCGGTATGCACAATCGTCTCTTTACCCACCAAATAGTGTTTCCACTTCTTGACGCTTTGTACCAATGCATATATTTCTTTGTCATATGTAGGATAATTAGTTACAACACCATTGATTTTTTCAGAATGAAAAGCGATAGGCTTACCATGCTGCAAAAGAACTGCGCCCATGGCATAATCACTAGCATCAATTTGTATCTCGAATGGTTGTCTCAAATTCAGTAATGCAAGAACTAGAGTTGAAATGATCTTGTCTTTTAAAGCTTCGAAAGCTTGTTTTTGCTTGCCTTCCCATTGGAATCCTTTCTTCACACTTGTCACTACATGCATAGGAGCTACGATGGCAGAAAAGTTAGCAATAAATTTTCTCCAATACTGAGCTGCACCTAAGAAACTTCTTACCTCGGTTATTGTTCTGGGTGTGGGCCAATTCACAATGGCTTCCACTTTAGAAGGATCGATTCTCAACTCGCCTCCTCCTACAATGTGTCCCAAATAAACCATAAAATTCTTTCCAAACTCACACTTTGACATTTTAAGAAACAATTTCTCTTTCTTCAAAACATCAAGCACTCTATTCACATGCAAGACATGTTCTTCTCTTGTTTTGCTGAAAATAAATATGTCATCTAAGTACACAATCACAAAGTCATCAAGGAATGGATGAAAAACACTATCCATAACACACATGAAAGTTTCCAGTGCATTACACAAAACAAATGGCATTACTAACCACTCAAAGAGTCCTTGTTTGGTTTTGAATGCAGTTTTCCATATGTCACTTTCTGCAATTCTTACTTGATGATATCCATTTCGTGAATATAACATAGTGAAAAACTTTGCTTATTTCAACTGATCATGCAAATTATCGATCCTTGGGAGTGGGTATTGATTCTTTACCGTTATCTCGTTCAAAGCTATGAAGTCTACACACATGCGCCAAGTCCCATATTTCTTTGGAATCATGACTATGGGTGAACCGCATGGCAAAGTGTTTGGCCTTATGATTCCTTTGTCCAGAATCTCCTTGAATTGCCTCTTTATTTCAGGATTCTCCAATATCTACATGTGATACATGCCGATGTTTCGAAGAGGACAATCTTGGTGCAACTGAATCTCATGTTGAATCTCCCTTTTTGGAGGCAATCCTATTGGCTCCTGAAACATCTCATGATGTGCATCAACTACATCATATAAATATAATTTCAACTTAGGATCACATCCCTCAAATTATTCATGATTATCATTAGCTTTAGGCTTAATCATTAGAAGAAAAAAATTCTTACTTGAATTCACCAGCCTCTTTACCTGTCCAACATTTACCATATCAATGTTTCTCTTTTTGCGATGTGCTCTAACAATGTACTCCTTGCCATATTTGAATAAATGGTATTTTTTCTCATGGTGATGGAAGATATCTTTCTTGTCATACAAGTAAGGACTCCCCAACACAATACCTATTATGTCAAACGGAACCACATGTAATTCAATTGTGTCAACAAAATGTGCAGTTATTGCAAACCACAATATACACTTCTTTGAAACCTGTAAATTTTCATCCTTACAAATCCAACCAAGTGGATATGGTTTTGGATGTGGTATGGTCTCAAGGTTAAGTTTCTTGACCAAGTATTCAGAGATTAAGTTTGCTTGTGACCCACTATCAAACAATGTGTCAATCTTGGTATGTTTGGATATGACCCTCACATGAAACAATTCAATTATTTCTTCTTCATTTGGAGCATGTATGTGACAATTTGATGTATTAGTAATGGGTTTAGTTCCAATTTATTTCCCCTTCATGTTATTCAATCCCATGGCTATAATTTTAAATTAATCACTTGAATCCTCTCCTAAATCATGTTGAGTTGTAGCTGCAATTTTTTGTTTCCCTTTGTTGTCGTATCTCTTGGGCCTTTTTTCAGGATGTAATTTCCAACAATGAGTTTCATCATGGCCTTCTTTTGAACAATGTTTACAGACCAATTTTTCTCCCTCTTTCTTAATAGATGCATTATTTTTTCTTTTACCTTTTTATGTCTTCTCTTTGTTTTTACCCTTAAAAGGTTTGTTCCTACCCTCTTCAGAAATGTTTTTCCCTCTAGCTTCTAGATGTGTGGCCTGTACACATACTTCATCTAGACTTGTGGGGTTAAACATGAGGATAGTATGTTTTAGGTAGCTATGTAAGCCTCCTATTTACTTGAGAAAAGTATCTTGGCTCTGCAAATCTACCCCTAATAAGAGAGCTCTTCTCCTAAATTCTTGGGTGTATTCTTGCACATTCTGTCCCTTCAATTATATAAAGTTTTGCCAGTTCATTATGGATTTATGCATATGAGCTAATTGATAAAACTATTGTTTTATTGCAGTAATGAAATCAGCTCATGATAGAATAATCTTACCATGCTTCTTGATCTCCTCCTTTGTCTTGGCTTCCCACCAAACAAGTGCTGCACCTTCCATTCTCAATGAAGCTAATTGGATTTTGGTATCATCATCTTGAAGGTTCTGGATTCTCAAATAGACCTCTAGTTGCCTAATCCAATTATCAAGCTTTTTTGCATTGACTTCACCATTCAACATTGGAAATTCAAACTTAACATCAAGTTTTAAAAAGGACTTTTACCAGTGTTCTTTGACTTGTGTGGTTGATGTACTGAAGATGAATTAGAGGATGATGATGATGAGGGTGAGGATGGTGAATTTCCACTGCCTCCATTTCCTCCATTTCCCTTATTTGACTCATCTTCATCATTGTGACCTCTTGAGGATCCCTGTCCTTCCTTGTGAAGTTTGGATCCTTCTCCTTCTAGTTTCTCATTCCTTTCTTGATAAAGTATTCTAACCATCTCAGCCATGTCAAGGAATGCTTTCTTGAACACTCTTTCTTCCTCTTTGGGATCCATCTCTTCATGGATTTCTCCTTCCTCTTGAGGCATGCTTAATGTCACTTCTGCTTCCTTAGGAGGTGAAATAGGTGGTGGAGATTGTGGCAATCTTTCTCTCCTTTTCTTTGGCTCTTCTTGAGACCCTTCTTCTCCCACTAATTTTCCTTCTCCTCTTTTGAGCTTGAGCCTTGTAAGCATCTAAAAATTGCAAACAGTTAAAAAAATATTTTCACAAGACAACACCAGAAAATAAACTCTAGCCCCAATACCAACCTGATCTAAAAGGACTGTATTAGTTTTGTTGTGCTAAGTGTCTTTTCAGTTATAAAACATGTGCATACTTGTCTCCATATTTTTCTTAAGGATTGAGTATTTTAACCATGAAATATAGATGATTTTAGTGAATTTAGAAGCATGAAATAAGAACAAATAACACTGAACAACAATGAAAAACAGAGAAATAAAACACCACATAATATTTACACAGTAGGCATGATGAAGCAGTTCACCCCTCTTGGGCTACATCTGCTGGTCCAGCTCCCAATGGCATGTCCATATTTCATTATGCTCAAAATTTTGCAAATACATGTAGTTACAGGCCTCTAATGGTTGTTTTCTCTACACCAATGGCTCCAGAATGCTCCAATTAGTCTAGATTGACTCTTCATTCACTCAGAATGGGAAAAAATTCAGCCTCCAACTCATTTTCCCGGTAACACCTAGAAAAGCTCCAATAATTGTGGAGAACTCCACTTAATTGGAGTTATTTTTGTCATTTTTCGCACAAAAAAAGGCGCTGGACATAATTCTGCCAGAATAAACCGCAAGAATTGAATTTAGGTAGTTAGGGATGCCCACATGCCAACCCCCGATTCGTGGTTACCACAATGGTGGAGCGAAAATATAGCACAAACCACAGTTTACAAGCAGAAACTCCGATTTGGAGTGGTGTTAATGAAACCGTCGGAGGTTTAACTGCATGGAGTTGTAACACTCCATGTGACACGTTAAAATGTTGGTGGGGTTTTGAAATTTGTTTCGATGTTAACCTAAAATTTGACCATGTTTAATGGGACCACTGGCGGGTTGGGATCGCTGGCGGTCCCAACCCCCAATCCACAATGTATTAAAATTTAAATAGAACCCGTGAACTAATATAGTTAAGTCACAGCTTAGTACGGTGGTTAAGTCTTGGGCGTGCTCTGTCAGAGGTCGCGGGGTCAACTCTTGCATCGATTAACAAAATTTTACTTCACCACTCCGAGGACACATGGCAGACTCAGGGCTGGCCATGTGTCACCCACCAATTGGCTCCCATTTCATAACATAAAAGCCACCAACAAATCACAATGCACCACTTGTTAGCCTAGGATTGGTTCTGAGGAAAAGAATATTCCTTGAAATATTCCTTTTGTTGATTGTGCACCCTCCATGTTTAGTGGGCATCCCAGTCAACCCTGCCACAAAATTTAGTTGTTTGGGAATTTGATCATAACACGATATCTCCCTCATATGACATCGTTTTTTTGAACCGTTCACGGCGCCAGAATTAGGAATACGATATCTACGCAACCATCCTAGTTTCAACCCAATCCTGTAACTTTCAATTTTGCGAAAAATTTATGAACTCTTGATCAATCCAAGGATTACCCATGTTGCATACTTTTGATAGATCCTATTACTTGAAAAATGTGAAATACATGAAAAAGGGTGATTGAAATCACGGTTTTTGTTGTATTTCACATTTTTCGTGTAGTAGGGTCAATCGTAAGTATGCAACATGGGATGCATCCAACGAGTGTCATTCAGTTCAATGAAAAAATACTACAACACATTCAATTCATGTTAGGAATTTGGCTTCTGTGATCCATAAATTGTGTATAAAGTATTTCGGTGAAAATCACATTCAATTCATGTTACAAAAGTTGCCACTAATTCAAGTGAGAGAGGGAAAAAATGTGTGTATAAGAAGAATAATGAAGTAATATTCACGATGAAAAGGAAAAAAAAAACTCTTCAATGGATTTTCTCTTTTATTTTTATAAACACACCTTGACCCTTCATCTTCCCAACCATCACATTAAGAGAATTATTAATTCAAGGTATGCATTTTCCTCTCAATGAATCATAATATGTTGGTTGTCCATTTTTTTTAGTTCTATCTTTTTTTATTAATAATTACATCATATAATAGACTTTGACATCATAGCATCAATGCTGGCACCCCAACATTATATGTTCTTAATTACATTAAAAAATTTGGGGCAATAAAAGGTTTGCACCCATTTTAAGGAACACTACACTCAATGTTCTACAATTTGTAGAGCCATTCTATGCAAAAGAAGGTATATTCCACTTTTACATTTTAGTTACCTCTAGGCCTCATGGAATTCTATCACATTCTTGCATGGTTGTTTGTTACTTCACAAGGCTTCCATAAGGAACAAGTTCAACTCATTATTTTATGTAGAAATTATTGTGTAGAATTGTAACTTCTCATGAGATTTTAATCTAAATCACAAGATACAATCCTACTCCGTTGCTCTATAGAATTCAATTCAAAATTTAGAATATCAACCACAAACATTCAATGAGAAATAACACACATGCACACAATATTTTTCAAGGAGAAAAAAAAATGCTAAAAGCCCCTTTTCCTGCTTGAATTAATTTGATGAATATAGATGTATTACAATTTCTATCTCAATCTGAGCTCAACGTGCAAGTGAATAACCTATCTCTCTACTCACTAGGAAGATCTGACCTAGATTTAGTCAATTTCTACCTCTTCTTGAGCCCCCTTTTCCTTGCTCAATTATTGAGGAAAATTAGGCCTCTATTATTTAGGAATTTCCTCCAAAATGATTGTGCAATTCCCAAGGTTGATCATATGACTGCATGCAACACCTATACACTCAAGACTAGTCTACAATTGATATTACACTGCCTTGGAATCTTCACCACAGCTGGGGAACTCTAATTTTCTGCGTGCAATAGCTATTTTGGGTTGATTGTTTAGTTAACTGGATGATCACTTAGTTAGACTGAAGTCTCACTAAACAACTGATCTTCGACTAGTTCCTCCAAAAGTTAGAACTATTTTAACTGAAAACAACTTGAAATAATTGACCTTCATTGCTACAAATTAGAAATCATGCATGCTTAACCGAACTCCAAATCCTCTAACTCGAAGTTACTAAGTAAATTGAGTGACAAGAGTCATGTCACCTCAGTTAACTACATCCAAGTTGACTGCTGATATGGAAATTCAAATTTTCTCAATTTGACCAAGGAAAAATCAAATTGATACTTTCTTGCTACAACACTCCTCCTCAACAAGAAAGGGATTATCAACCACCCCTATTGTTGGACCTCTAAAATGTCATCCACTTTCACTTTCATTTCCATCATTTTACCCTCATTCTGTATATCTATAGCCCCATAACCTTACATTAAACAACCATTTTCATTATCATATAGGTTTAACATAAATATTTTTGAAGTCATTAATTTTAAGTATTTTAAGTGAATTTGTGATTAAATATTAGGAAATTAACATGTTTTCATATATATCTAAAATTTTGATGAGTTTTGTGATATTCTAGGCCTACTTGGAGATTCTAGAAGGGTTCTATTTGACCATCCAACCACACATTCGAATTTCAAATTCAAACTCATAAATATTTGTGGAATATTTCCAGAGGATGTGGATCATTAACTATGCACATTCAAAGGAGAAGAATCATGGATAAGAGAATTTTGAGAGGATATGTACCTTACATTTTTAGATGATTGGTTGTAACCACAAGAGATAAATGTGCATTAGGAGAGATTTGAGGATTTGTATTTATTGAATAGTTATCCTAACTTTTTATATAAATAGGAGTGCACCCTTCATACAAAGGGTTGTGTAGTCAGTTGTCAACTGTTAGATGAAAATTAAATGTTAGAGGTAAATAGTGGCTAGTTGATAGTTGGAGGTTCCAAGTTATAGATGTAATTTGTAAAGTGAGGATAGAGAATTCTTGTAATATCTTGTAACTTCATTTTTATGAAATACATACTGCCACTTTGATCTCCAAGATGTGATAGTTGTTCAATGTGCTTGCTCAGGAATGGAGCCCCCCCATCAACCATAGTTTTCACATCTTTTTACATATTGGTAACATAGTATAGCTATGTTATTTCATTTCTTTTCAGCAAGTGTGTTTTTTCTTTCAGTAAAGTGTGATTTCATTTTAGTAGGTGTGAGTGTAATTTCAATTCAACATTTCATTTATGCAAAGTGTGATTGTGATTTTCAAGCAAACGTGATTTCCTTTATGCAAGTGTCATTTTAATTTATTTATATTTGGTTGGATTGGATTGATTAATTAACTTTGCAGTTAGTTTTAATTACATCAGATTAATCTATTCTAATAAATAACCACCTAGTACATATAATACAGGTATACCTTGTTAGTTTACGAAACCCTGGGTTGACAATTAAATGACATGGATTCAACTCGCAATTAAATCACCCAACATTTTGGCGTCGTTACTGGGAAGGTATGCATAGGTGTTTATTTTGAAGGTTTAGAAAATTCATTATAGTTGCATTCATTTTTAAATGCATGGTTAAAATCATATTAAAATCATTTTGCATATTAGATTTCAATAATTTTTCAAAAAATTGTCCTAATCTGTGTGCACGACAAGATTATTGACCAGTTGGAGCAATTCACATACAATTAAGGAGTTTGAAGAATTTCCTTCCAAGAACCCTCTCGAATTCTAGAAACAACTAGGATATCTGCTTCTCAGAAAGAGTATATTTTAACTGCATTGAAAAAATTATCTGTCTCTCCACCTCTACAAGAAGATATTCAAGTCTCTTTTGATTCCTCTTGTCAATTTGTTGCAGAGACTGAAGAATCATGCAATAGTGTTGATGGGTAGAAACTACTAGAATCTAAGGAATGCATAATAAAGGAGGACATTCAAAGTGATTTAAACCAAGAAAGGAATTGGGAATGTCATGGGCCTTATTGAAAGATGGTTCCAATCAAGGATCAAATCACCTTATTTCTTAATTGCATTATCAAAACAATTGGTTTCTCATGCTTTGATGTGTTTTAATGCATATTTTTCAGAACTAAGCACGAATATATTTTTACTCCTGTTACACGCATGGTTACACTGGAAATATTCATACACTTGATCAATTTTTCTATTTCCAGTAGAGTAGAGTAGGGTAGAATCAATGAATAAAACCAAGTTTGGTGATGTGTTTTTTTTTTAAGTTTTTAAGTTAGATTTCATTTTATTTGCAATTTTATTTATTGGTGGTGTAGTAGGAGCCACCCATCTCTCTAATAATTTGCATGAAAATGTAGAAAAATAAGGAATATTTGAGAAGAATGAGAATAGATAAGAGTTTTGAGAGGCACAATCTGAATTTAGAGATCAAATCCTTTCACTTTGCCTTTTTCATTTCACATTCCAAATGAATAAAGAGTTTCAATATTTTTGAGTATGCTCTCTTCTTGTGCTCTCTGCGATCTGGAAGATCAGAAAATAAAATTGAACAAAGTTAGTTTTAAAAATTTGCAATAAAAATTAGATAAGAGATCTAAATTCATAATCAATAGTGTAATTACAGGATTTTATAAATATCAAATATAAAAAATTATGTCTCCAATGGATCCATCACTGTCGAAAACCCCCGTTTTAACTCTTTTTTCACCTCATTTGGCAAAAAATTGAGAAAAATATGATTGTTTCAAGTTTTTGCCCAATTCTGATGTTAATTATCCTACAATTTGACCCAAACCTGCCAATTCGCCATGAAAATAGAAACGGCACACAAATATGGCCTTCCCGATCGATGGTCAAATTTGTAGGATGGTTAAAACTGCCCCTAGGTCCTCCACACCCATGGTCATATTATGCTGCATGGGACCAGGGGGTATGGCTTAGCCCTGATGCTTTCCCCACTTACGTGCCCTTTAAAAGTAAAATATACTTTTTAAACCATTGTTAACAAGAAACAATGGCTAGCCGATTTGGTAAAGGCGCTTTGTTGCAAAGTAGGAAGTCATGTTTTTGATTCCCATGGAGGGTGGTTTGACCCTACACAAAATTTTTTCCACCAGGAGGACGCCACATGGAAACTAGTGGTTGATCCACGTGGCACTCCCCTCCACAACAAAACGATTAACCAATAAAAAAATCCCACATGTCAACGAATTAAATAGTTCCCAGTGTCAAGCACCCATTTTCAAGTGAAGGTCTTGTCAACTTGCCATGTCACAGGCCTAGTCAGCGTACAAACAGCCGACTGGGCATTCCTGCAACTCAAAAATTTATTTTTTAGCTCTTTCACAAAATGATCAGAACCCAATTCCGGGAGCATCCTAAGTCAGACTTCAATGAAACAAATTACGTTGGATTGAAAGCGACGAGATCTATGCTTTGGTGCTGATTTCAAGCTAATCCAAGAATTTTGAATTTTGAGCATTTTCTTGATCCATAGGATCATGGGCAAGGGTGGAGGACTAGAGAAAAAGAAAAAAACACAGTTTCAGACTTAGAATTTCATAAAAACCTACAAATATTTAAAAATCTAACTATGTAATTGAAAAAACCACCATCTGAGTCTAATTGTAGGTTGTAAAGTGACAAGGCAGTGCAATGATTCATATTTTTAGTAGCTGTAGAATCGACACAATTCAATAGCTTATGCAAATTTTATTTATTATTTATTGATGAAGCATTAAGTGTGTGGAGAAGAGTGTTGAAGTGTGTTTGGTGCACATATGTACGAAATCACACCAACTTAAGGGGTGTGGTCTACCCACTTAAGTTATTGGTAACAGGCAGAAAAAGAAGTGGAGTCAAGCAAGTTAGTGGAATAAGCTAGAATCAATAAGCATAATAGATAGAGAAATAGCATGCATATATAAACTAAAAACTAAAACAAATAAACACGAGCTCTAAAAAGAGTCAAACAACAACAATAATATGAATGGTGGCTCTAGGCCCTTCTTATTGAGCGCTGGTAGTAATAAGAGTGGAACTTTACCCTCTTGCCAAAAGGCCCCTAGACCATGGTTTTTATAGAGGTCCCAATGCAAGGATATTTTTATCCCAAGCTTGCCTCAGTGCAGTCTCCCTCTCTCTCTACTATGTTGGATGGCCAACAATTAGTCCCCTTTATCTTCAGATCCTTCTCACACACTATTGGTATTGCTTGGGAAATTCTGGCTAGCATAACAGTTTGTTCACAAATTCTTCATCTCATTGTGGCCTTATATAGGATATTTCAAATCCCTCTTTCCCTCTCTTGGTAAATTATGGATGGTGACCCAAGAGAGGGGTATGATTCCTTGGTGTGCTCCAAATATTCCATTGTGTGCTCACTTAGTGTCTAAGGAGGCGTTGGTGGCTATCCTTAGGTAGCTCCAAGTAAGGGGTCATTTGTCCTTTGCTTTGTGTGGTCCCAGATAGTGACATTTCGCCACTCCTAGGATTATGCGCATATCAGGAAAAAAGCACGCAGAAGGCGCTCTTCATGAAGGATTATGCGTGCAAAGAGCATTTAGGAATTGTTCAAATTTGATTTTCCTCAGACCTCAGAGATTTTTAAATACTTTCCATATTGTGTAATGCCTTCCAGCCTTGTAAATCCTTTTTCCTGAAATTAATTAATGTCGTCTTCTGCTATATGATTTTCTAGTGTTAACAGTTTCCCCCTAATGTGTGAAGTCTAAGAAGCACTGTATAACCGAAATACATTATAGTTTATTTTCTGTATCATGCGTAGAGAGAGAGAGAGACCTGCGTGAAGCTTAGAATTGAAAACACCCTGCACCGGTTCCAAGAATGACCATGTCCTAAGGGATCCTTGTAAGCAAATACAATTTACAATACGTAAACAAATTTTATACGAGGTGGGCATCTCCCATGCTTGTGATGATGTGGCTAGTTAAACAAATCTATTTTGGCAGATACATGTTTTGTCTGTGTCACTAATATGGTAGTGATGTTTGGCGGTTGCTGAAGATGATTGCTGATGCCCTCAGGGGCATTTTTTCTTTGAAAATAGGTGGAATATGGTACCCATATGTGTAAAATTGGTGTGGCATAGAGCTACGCATTGTACGCATAAGTGCTTGCTAGGACCTTCCCATGTAAGTATTGTTTGACAGAGATGCTTATGGAGGCACAGGCCTTCGAAATATTTGATCAAAGTGCAATGGTTGTAAGGTACAATACCATCTTGACATGAAAGATTTTTTCAGAGTCCAATTTCAGGAGTATCGATGACATCTATGGACAATGATGTTTCCTAGAGTGCAACTTGAGGATGCCCCTTGTATGGAGAGGGGTGATCCAAGGTACCACTTCCTTTTCGGAAAATAGGTGTCGAAGTTGACAAAAATGAAGCCTCAACTGAACGAGGGGTCTCCAATATGAGGGATTGGGGACCTAGATGTGATGGGTTTAACATAGGCATGTTGGCGAGGGGTGATTGAAAACTAAGAATGAAGATTCAATGACCCAAGGTCAGAGTATACTAAGCAGCTTGGCGGTAGTCATAGTTTATTTCTAGTGGGGAAATCCCTGGAGTCGATAGGAATTCCAGGGTGGGTATAAAATGGCTATGAATGTCAAGGTGGCTTGTGCGTGGGGGTATAATACTCTGACCAAGGGTGTTCAGGGCTTGGTTTGTATGGATTCTAGGTGTTTTCCGCCCCAGATTGCGCGGGCGATCAAGGCAAAAGCGCGACCCCTGTGCACTTTTTCGGGGAATAGGTGCACTAATGCGCTCAATTCTCCTTTTTTAGCGTGCCTTAAGCACGCCTGTGCAGAATACAGGCGCGCAAAGACAAGCAAAGAATATTTTTGTTTTTTGCCTATTTTTGTGTTTTTTCTGTACTGATGGGTACCTGTTTTGATGACATGTTATTGTGGAGGGAGCGGGATTAGCTCGAGCTCCGAACTTCTTTGGCTGTTGATTCTGGGGCGCACTGTTAGCTAGCGCTATGGGGGCTCTTGAAGTTCATGGAGAACGAGCTTCTTCGGTTACAAGACCGACTGCTACGCTACTTGATCCAACATTGGCGCAGGAGGTGCAACATGTTCGTGTTGCGGGGGACGAACCTGGTCATCCGTCTTGAGACGAATGTGTACTTTGTGAACGGGTTACTGCCTCAGGGTGAGGCAGTGAGATATCCACTCCCTTCCAGGAGAGTGGATTTGGAGATATTTTGGAGACGCCACTATGGTGGGGCGCCTCTTACTGAGGGGTGCATTAGCATTACATCCGTGACAGATATGGCAGAGTGATGTGCTCTAGCAGTGATTTTGCAACTAGCAGGGTCGGTTGCTACGCATCGGGCATCCGGCCCATAGGTTGAAGTACTGCACCAGTTGAGGTCCAGGCATTTTTTACGAATTTTCCCATTTCTGCTTTGACGGGATCGTGGTGCAACTCAACAAGGTCCATCGTGGATGTAAGTTGTTTGCGTATGCTAGTATCTTGTGCAACATTATGTATGAGAGGGTAGTGTTGTTGAGGTCAGTAGTGGCGGTGCCTCCTGGGGGGCCACGAGAGCCTCGGATGAGGATATGGGCTTCGGTGATGCCGCGAGGCGGTGGGGGCATGGTGGGGCATTATTGGAACACCACGAAAGAGGCCTGGTTCGAGGCCAACCCGCAAATGTTCCTACCATACCCATATGCGGGAATGGACTTCTGGGGGGATCTAGACATGGGTCTCCCTTTTGGTTACGCTTGGGGGCCCACAAGTATCTTGTGTATTTTTTCTGCATTTTTCTGAGTATAAATGCACTTATACGTTTTGCTAGTGACAATGAGATCATTTTGGTTACTCTTGCAAATGTTGGCGAGGTGGGTCACCTCGTGGCTCGGTTGGTTGGCCACGATCCTCTACAGTGATCTAGGGATGATTAAGGAGGAGGTGTTGTTGGGGGACTTGGTGGTGGTGCTGGCCCTTCAGGAGAGGGCAGCAGCTCGGTCGCTGCAGAGGCTGCGGCTAAGCGGGCTCGTGCTGATGCAGTAGTAGCACGTGGGGATACGGAAGATGCTCGTATCGAGGAGCTGACTGCTCGGGTGTTAGCTCTTGAGGATGCTTGGGGTCGAGTGGACCGCTTGACCCAGGGGGTGCCTGCTCGAGGATTTATGGATGACTTCGAGGAGGTATGGTTGGAGACCGTGATGGCCTGCGAGAGGGAGTATCGGCCCGTTCTATGTCGAGTGTCTCGGTTGCAATGACAGATCCAGTGGTGGCACCCGGAGCGGTTGTGGGTCTAGGTGCCCCTCTTGAGGGGGCAACACCCTAGATTATACTTGTACATAGGGAAATCACCCATTATGAAGATGCTTCCCTTATTTTTGATGACTTTTGTATCTTTGGGCTGGCTGTTGGGCCAGTGCCACGATTTTTTGTACTTAGACATACACATTGTGATATATATATATATGAGAGAGATATTTTTTGCAGCTCTACATGATGTGTCACCTGTTTCAGTTTATGTATGATGTTATGCTGATGGATATCTATATTTTTGGTTTTTTATGTATGATGGTTTATTCAAGATGCATTTCAGTCTAGGATATTGTTAGCTATGCGATCAACTGTTTGGTTTTGACTCCTTGGTACATGTGTAAATGTGATATAGTCAAATTGTCTGCTTAATCTTTTGGCACACAAATATTTTCTAAACAGATGTGTATCTCTCATCTCAAATGTTTGGTTTAACTGTGACACTACTAACTGGGAAACGAGGTAGATGTGCATATGGCGTATACCTTGATGGAGGGCATCACACATAAGTCCGATGACGGCATCATATTCTGCCTAATTGTTTTTTTTTGAACCAATGCACACACACCGTTTGAGCAAAGTGGCAATCGGTCAGGGTGGTAGATGACCCAGGCAACTGCAGCTAAACTTTGAGACCATCTTGATGCTCCATAAACGAATCCGAAATAGGGTTCAGTTTGGTGATCCATGGTGGCACTTTGAGCACTTTTTAAATAAGTATTTTGGTCAAAAATTTTAAGTGGTTGGGGTTGTGTACATTCACTCCAGGGAAGGGCCGTTTTGGCCCTTATGGGTAGAACTTATTGAGGGAAAGGCTGTTGACGGGGTCGCTAAGGAAAGTCCCGTCCGATTCCATCAAGATGTATGCCCCTTGTCGGAGGAAATGTTTGATGATGTAGGGTCCTTTCCACAAGGTTTCAAAATTTCCTAGCCCTAGAGCTTCTTTTGTGACATCATAGCGGAGGACTAATTCTTCCTCGGTGAATGAGCAAGGGGTGATGTGGCGGTCGAATGATGCTTTTACCATTTTCCTGTGGGCCTCGTTGTGTTGTAGCAACTATCATTGACTTCCGTCGACAATTTCTAGTTGTACTAGGCGCTGTTGTAGAGGCTGGGTGTCATCAAGGAGTTTGAATGGGGGCATGTAAGTTTTGGATTTTGCTGAAATCAATGCAAAAGTGCAAGGTACCTTGACCTTTTGCGACAGGAATAGGGTGGAAATCCTAGGATGTGGGGGCGGTTGGAATCCTATTTCCAATATGTGATGATACAAATCGTATGTGGTGGACCGTGTCATCGACGTTCGATGGGGGAATAATCTCTGTAATTGGATTCTGCATGAGTGCATGGTTGGGTTCCCCGTTAGGATGGTCAATTTCCTGTGGGTGGAAATTGTGCCTACTGCAGAGGTGCCTGAATGTTTCCATTAGCGAGCATACCTCTGGTGTGTGATTTTGGTCAGTGCAGACAGTGCATAGTATCACTGTGCCAACATAGTAGATTGTGTGAGGTTCTATACTACTCGTTGTTCCTGATGTGGACGCTTGGAAAGGGTCTATCATAGACAAGGTTGTCTTATGTTTCCATTTTCGTATTGTTGGCTTGGGTGTGTCTACCTCTTTGGGGGAGTGTAGACTCAACGCTACTCTTGTCGCTCTTAGCTCAGGGAGGTGCACACATTTAATCGTATGGTGAAAGTGTGAACAAATCCTGCAATAGGTATGCGTGATCTTCTCTTGGTTAGAGAGAAGTTTCAGAGGGAGAGAAGAGACTATATGAAAACTATTTGCGAGGTGCTTCAGTTCTCTGCACTGGTTGAATCAGTGGTCATTTAGGTCGCATAGTCCACACGTTATCCTCGGCTTAGCCGAGTCATGCTTGGTTGATGTGTTATCATAGCTTTCCTATTACACCACTGCGGGGGTGGGGATGTTGACCTGACGATGTACTTCTTATACCATTCCCAGAGGTCATCTTGTCTCTTATCTATGGTATGAATCATGTCCATGGTGGGACAAAGTTTCGAGGCATAAGTACAGTGCCACTCATAATGATTTCATTGACATATAAGGCAAAATATACTTGCTATGAGGGTTCCATTGTGCTCAGTTTTAGGTCTAGCGGGGAACTAGCATCGTAACACTGCTAAATTAGGACAATGGACAACTGCATGATTGGGAATTTTGCATAACGTGCATGCTGGTCTTCTCTGTAGAGAGCAGTTAGGGGTAACTAGGGGTTCCCTGATCAGTCCTTTTTCGATTGACAAGAACATGATGGATCTGCTCGTCACATATTTTTGGTTTGTGGAGCTATCTGTGGACTCCGCATCCATGTAATTTTCTTGGGAGAGGCATACTATGGCAGAGCGTAAGCTAGTGAGGGCTAGCCAGAATCGGGGGATATAGTGACAATTCTCCAAAATGTGATTGTTGATGCATAAAGGACATGTGAATTGCACTGCACGTAATCCAACATAGTAAACCCTTTCTATAGGATACCATCTGTGGATGAGTTCTAGAGCTGCGCACTCTTCGAGGAAGTGACCACGTTTATCGCATAGCATGCAACATATAACGTGCATGACTGGGGGTCTTTCTTGTGCCCTTCATTTTTCCTCTTGTAGGTACATGATGGTACGAGGTTCATTTACTGATGCCTGGGTGGAGGGATCTTCTTGGTAGGACCACTCGATGGCGTGTAGGGCATCCCTATATCGCGGGATATTTGGGAAATGATGGGTATAGTACCCATAGTTTCTGTAGAGAGCGCATGCATGATTGGTTCGCAATTCTTTGCCTTTACCTTTTGTGGTAGGTTCCTTTTTACGGGAACACGATGTCGTGATGTCTGTCTAAGATCCAAGGAGTGGTTTTAATTCATCCAGCTCTGGACAGATATGGGTAGGGTGACCTATTATGTCACATCTGGGGCAGACTGTTCATTTCCGTTGAATGACGGGGGTCACCATATTCTTTCCTCTTTTCTCGATTTTCTTAGCCATAATCACTGGTTTTGAAATGGGAATTTCCTTCGCCTCCTCGCGATTGAGGGGCTTCAATCCTATGGCAGTAACATGAGTGGCTCCTGTTCCTGTAGGGAGAATGAGGTACCAAACTGTAATATTCCTACTTAGCCCAAGCTAAGAGGAATATTCAGTTTTGTTTCATTTTATGTTGATTGAATAAATGAACCAAGGAGGACATGTCAAACTCCTAAAAACAATGAATAAATCCATGCCTATGTGAACAGAGACAAATTTGGGCCATCTAAAATAAACACTTTTAGGTGTGAATGGGTTTGAACTATGAGTCTGGGTCAACCTTGACCAAATCCACAGCGCAGTCTAGATTCAATGTACCTCATGGATACACAGCGCAGTTCTAGATGGAGGCTCTAAATGTGAAAGGAGCTAACTCATTGAAGTGGTTTAGGGTTTGACAAGGCTTTTATATTATAAAAGGAATAGGAGGGCAACATGAGAGGGTTGTTGATGTTTATCATTTTTCTGAATATATTTTTTGATCAGACATATATCATTCTCTGGTTGTTTAGCTAAGAATAATGTTGTTTAGCATTGGGTGTTCCTAGTTGGGAATCCCATCTCCTTCCTAAAGTAGCTCTTGGAGGAGCCTTGTTTGTCTTGTCCACTATCTGGCATTTGTCCAAGCTTCATCTTACATCTACAGTTATATCCTATTTAGGATTGGGTTGTCCTTGTGAGCTACAGCAAGTGGAGGATAGATCTCTGCAGATCTATGCAGCTCTATCACTCCTTTTCACTTGGAAAGTCATATATCCCTTTGGAAAGAGTGTTCTAGACCTTGGGAGCTCCAGATCTAGATCTTGGCATCAGGCCAAAGTATGCTCAGAGTCTACAGCGCAGTCCCTTTTGTAGATCTGCGTTATTTTTAGTAGCAGAATTTCAAGGTGTTTTGGCATCAGCTTGGAGGAGAGATCTCTAGTGATTGGATCATTCCTTTCATTGTGGTGATCCATGGATTGGCCATCCAATCCATGTTTGTTTCAGATCTGATCTGTTGTATATTATATGATTCAGAATTTTCTGAATATTACTGCAGATCTGTAACTTAAATCTCAGATCTACTCTTGTATTTTCATGATTTGCTGAGATCCCCAAGGGGAATGTATAAATGAGCATTCTTGTACATAGATTTGAATTAGATCTATATTTTCATGTAAATATCTGCTCTAGATCTGAGTTGTAACATATTTTTTCTTCAGCTAATATAAATAACATTGTCAAGCTTATTCTGTCATTTCTCATGATTGTAGCACCCCATTTATGATGGTTTCATATTTTAAATCCTTCTCCTTTCTGTTCTACATTGTATAAGCTGCTATAAAAAGTTATTTTGTTGATGCATAGATGTATCATGAGTTTCCATATTGATCTCCTACAATTATTGGGCTGAATTGCATTATTTTCCAGCAGTTCGTTTTTGTATTGCTGCAGTCCCCTTCTTTGGGCATTTTCTAGCTGCAATAGGTGTGGGGAGACATTTTTAACCCACCTAGGAGGATTTTTTTCTGATTCCTTTTTGGATTTAGGTCTTAGATACTCATATCTAAGGGATCCAAGGGCTGGTTTCCAATCCTGTAGCATAAATTCCTGAAAAATGCGTTTTTCAAGCATGCCTTGCTAGAAATCCTGATTTTTGGATATTACAGTGGTAGCAAAGCATATTTTTTGGCTCAACCTATGAGTCTCAAGATAGAGATAAAGATGATTAAAAGAATGAGCCTGATCTCATCAGTATTCATATCCAGAAAGGACCTCTCCAAGGAGGCTAAGGAGATAGAAGAAGGAGAAGAGGAAGGATCATGCACTTCCTACTCTCAGAAAGCAGAAGACAAGAAGCATGGAGGATACTTGGATCATCAGATCCTGAGTAAGTACCTTGTTGAGTACAAGTCTCAACCTAGTGCCTTCAAAGAGACTCTATCCTTCCCATATTTCATTCAACTGAAGGAAGGGAGGAGACCCTGCAGCAAGGGAGAAATCAAGGGAAATAAATTTCTATTGTCTACTTTTGATGGGACATCTGTAGCCAAAGCTTGGGCAAGAAGAATCATTACATTTTTCTACTACATCCAATGGTAGAGAGAGAAGAAGTGGAGATTGCAGCGCTGCACCTGAAGGGTGAAGAAAGTAATTGGTGGTTCCACCATGTGAGACATGCAAAAGTATCTTCTTTTGCAGATTTCACTCAAAGGGTGATTAAGAGATTTTAGGAAGAGAAGTCCTCACTATCTCTTGAGGAGATTTTTACTAGCAATATGACAGCCTTGGAGGGACAACCTTCAACACCTGTAGTTGAGGGAGTCAATATTTTAGAAGAAGGAACTCTTGTAGCCATACAAGATGTTCCCAAAGCTCATCAAGGTATGATTGAGTTTCCACCCTCTATTCTTGCAGAAAAACTCTTTGAGGGTTGTGGAAACCTATTGTTGCATGACCCAGAATCATCACTTACTACTAATCAAGAGAAACAGATTTGCACTGCGCTGTCCAGGAGTAGCAGTGAATAAAGAAGGACCCATTCCTCATGGGAGCAACCAAATGTCAACTTCATTCAGGAAGCAATGGAGACAAGGGATAGACATCTTGAGATGAGAAACATTTTCTCCTCTCTAGATGACACTTTCTCAATGAGCATGCCACAGCTCAAAGAGAGACTTCTACTTGCAGCAGATCCAAGACCCCAATGGTTTTGGAAGACCATGCATGAGGAGGAGGTCTCATCAAGAGATCCCATGAAAGGTGCACTTCAACATTTCATGAAGTGAAAATTTCTTCAATTGTTTGAGGAGGTTCTTCCCTTCTCACACTTGTATCTTTATGGATTCAAGGGGGAGATGATAGATGATGGAGGACATCTTAGGATGGATAACATCTCTCATGCTTGTGTTGGACACTCCTTGATCCTTACAAATCATGATGGGAGGTTTTTTCCTACCACCTATTTGGGTCATTATGGGATCAAATTGATCCTTGGGAAGATTTCATTTCAATATCTCATGAAATCCAAAGACAGAAATTTGATTTGGGAAAATTGTAGCCCTCATGGGAGGAGTACCAAGATTAAGGATGAAAGGAGACATCCACAATTGGTTGGGTGGATGTGGATGGAGAGCAAGAAGCTACTGAGCTACTTGCAAATTTATGATACCGGGCAGCAGCAGGCTTGGCTGCGCTGTTAGTTTTGAAAGAGTTTGGCCATCATCCTCTTTATAAGGGTATGTGGAGGAAAGATGTGTGGCATGATACTTGCATCATTGAGCAACAAGGTGTATGGGCACATTGTGTTGATATGACTTTCTTCATATCAATCACCATGTTTTCACTACATGATTTATATGATGGAGGTATGGGGAAGCAACAAAATCTTTTGTTGCTTTGGATGTTCTTAGGAGAGCAAGAGCAGAGTTGCTCTCACACATTACATGATGTTGCAGGAGGAGGAGATGGCATTATCTCCTTAGCCTTGGATTATCTAGAAGTACTTCCACTCCGGAAGGAACTTCTTGTTTGTAGCAACCTTATGGAAAATGTCTTTGATAATGAAAATGTCAAAGAAAGGAGCTATGTATTGGTAGGAGCCTATTTGCATAGGCCAACAACGCTGTCACTTTGGAGCATGAAATTATGGATGGAGTGTTCCCAGGATCATTCCACTCTTGGTGCACTTGATGGAAAAGGAGGAGGTGAGAAATATGGAGTAATGGATGGAGACATCTAATGCTGTGTTATGTTTTTCTTGGCTTGGATTTCCAAGTACATGAGGAAGGATCCTCATGCAACACATAGTTCATTTCTCTTCATGAGAGTATGTCATATCCTTGTGGAGTATTTGTTTATGGACCCTATCATGATATTTCTCTTAGCACATGGTAAGGATCTTTTTGTTGCATTTAGTGATTTGCATACTCTTACCATTTTTATGCAGTGCATTGCTCCACAAGAGGGCAAGCTTTTCATTGAGCTCCATGGTCAACATTGGGCCAAATTGTATGATGGAGACAACCATCTCTTATATGGCCATGGGAAAGTGTTGTATTAATTCATGTATGTTAATTTTTTGTATGCATCCATCTCCTATTAATTAGTAAATGAAATAACATACATAGACCACCATGTATCCAACAACCACTTGCCTTGTAATTTTCTGAAGCTGCAGTTGGAAAAACTGCGCTGTAACTTTATGGGAGAATGTTGGTACCTTCTTGCACCATATGAAGCCTTTAGTATGTTCTTTTCCTTGATGCTAATAATGGTTCCAATTGCTGATGTTGGTCTTGATTTTGTGAGGAGCATGGTTGGAGAGGAAACACATTGTCTAGATGTGTTCTTTGGGGAAGAGGATAACCATATTTTCTACATTGCATGTTCTAATGGGAACATGAGAGGAGATACAACCACCACAGCCAAACATTTGTTTCTTTATGAGGTGGGCCATGAGTTTGATGAGACACCATATGGTGATGATTTCCCATCCATCACATATGGAATGGTTTGGGCCAGCTTGATTCAAAATGTTGGGAAGGAGATCTTTAGAGATATAGTCTTCATCTTGCCTCTTGAAGGCAACATCATTGCAATCTAGGATCAGCAAACACTCCACACTTATCTTAAGTGGAGAGGAGGACAGTGTGGGGTAGGCACCTATGTCTACCATGTCCAGTTTTTCAGCCCACCTTCTTTGCAGGAACCTAAGGTGGAGGAGAATTTTCTGGAGTTACCATGTTGGGAGGTTACTCATTTTGTATGGATGATTGCTTGGGAAAAGATGCTTTCCCAATCCATTTCAGTTCTGTCCTTGCAGTTGCTTGAGGAAAAAAAAAAATTGGGAGGGGAGGACTGTAATGTTCCTACTTAGCCCAAGCTAAGAGGAATATTTAGTTTTGTTTCTTTTTCTGTTGGTTGAATAAATGAACCAAGGAGGACATGTCAAACTCCTGAAAACAATGAATAAATCCATGCCTATGTGAACAGAGACAAATCTGGGCCATCTAAAATAAACACTTGCAGGTGTGAATGGGTTTGAACTATGAGACTGGGTCAACCTTGACCAAATCGACATCGCAGTCTAGATTCAATGTACCTCATGGATACACAGCGCAGTTCTAGATGGAGGCTCCAAATGTGAAAGGAGCTAACTCATTGAAGTGGTTTAGGGTTTGAAAATTATTTTATCTTCTAAAAGGAAGAGGAGGGTAGCATGAGAGGGTCATTTATGTTTATCATTTTTTTGAATATATTGTCTGATCATACATATATCATTCTTTGGCTGTTTAGCTGAGAATAATGTTGTTTAGCATTGGGTGTTCCTGGTCGAGAATCCCATCTCCTTCCTAAAGCAGCTCTTGGAGGAGCCTTGTTTGTCTTGTCCACTATCTGGCATTTGGCCAAGCTTCATCTTACACCTACAACGCTATCTTTTTTAGGATTGGGTTGTCCTTGTGAGTTGCATCAAGTGGAGGATAGATCTCTGCAGATCTATGCAGCTCTAGCACCCCTTTTCACTGGGAAAGTCATATATCCCTTTGGCAAGAGTGTTATAGACCCTGGGAGCTCTAGATCCAGATCTTGGCATCAGGACAAAGTATGCTCAGAGTTTGCAGAGCAGTCCCGTTTGCAGATTTTCATTATTTGCAGTAGCAGAGTTGCAGGGTGTTTTGGCATTAGTTTGGAGGAGAGATCTCTGGTGATTGGATCCTTCCTTTCACTATGGTGATCCATGGATTGGCCATCCAATCCATGTTTGTTTCAGATCTGATCTGTTTTACATTATATGATTCATAATTTTCTGAATATTATTGCAGATCTGTAACTTAGATCTCAGATCTACACTTGTATTTTCATGATTTGCTGAGATCGCCAAGGGGAATGTAATGATGAGCCTTTCTTGTACACAGATCTGAATTAGATCCATATTTTCATGTACATATCTACTCTAGATCTAATTTTTAACATACTGCTGCTTCAGCCAATATAAATAACATTGTCAAGCTTATTTTGTCATTTCTCATGGTTGTAGCACCTCATCTTTGAGGGTTTCTTCTTGTAAATCCTTCTCCTTTCTATTCTACATTGTAGAAGCTTCTATATAAAGTTATTTTGCTGATTTGTAGCTATAGCATGAGTTTTCATACTGATCTCCTACAATTATTAGGCTGAACTGCGTTATTTTCTAGCAGTTTGTTTTGTATTGTTGCAGTCCCCTTCTTTGGGCATTTTCTAGCTACAGTAGGTGTGGGGAGACCTGTTTAACCCACCTAGAGTGATTTATTTTGAGCCTCCTCTTGGATTTAGGACTTAGATACTCATATATAAGGGATCCAAGTGCTAGTTTCAAATCCTATAGCAGCCATTTCTGAAAAATGTGTTTTTCAGGCATGCCTTGCTAGCAGTCCTGATTTTGGGATACTACACAATCCCATTAAATAAAACATTAAAATCGCCTTATAGTTTAATATGTGTCTAGTCAGGTGCTTTCTGCACTCCAAGTGCTGATTCCAGACATCCTCTGTTCATATTTTTGAAAATCCACTCTTCTTAGTTCCAAAGCCTAAAAAATCTGCTCAAGAACCCCAATTTTCTACTATCCAAAATCAAAATCAAAATTCACCAATTGTAATTCCTATTTCCCAAATAGCTACATCAATCGTACATCAGCAAAATGTGGCTCAGCCTGCCTTTACAAGGATGCAGTAGATAGTGGCTACGAGATATGCGTCACTTGTTCTCCCTCAACACATGCATGCACTTCCCCAAGGAGATTACTTGAAATATCTTCCAAAATACATTGGGGAGGGAGAAGGAGTTTATTTTGAATAAAATTTAGTGGCTTTCTATAGTTATGCTAACAATCAGAATATTGAACATGAAGATGTCTGGTCAAGACTCTTTGTTCATAGCTTGGATGGTGAAGCTTGAAAATGGTTTAGAAGTTTGGCTCCAAATTCAATTGCTGGAATTGATGAATTAGAAGAGATATTTGTGAAGAATTGGGGTGATAGGAAAGACTATGTTTATTATCTTACATAATTTGGAACTCTAAAGAAAAAGGCATATGAGTCTTTAGATGATTTTACTAAGAGGTTTAATAATATTTATCAGAAAATTCCTGAAGAGATTAAACCCTCTGAATCCACAGCTATGATAAATTTTTCAAATGCTTTAGATTCTGAGTTTGCCTTATGGTTGAGAGATGAAAAATCATAGACACTGAAAAATATGCAAGAGGCTACAATTGGAGTGTAGTTTAATCTCATGGCTTCTAATAAATTAAAATGGAGGAAGAAAAGGCAGCAAAAGACAAAAAGAAGATGAAAGAAGAAAAACCTTCTTCTTCTTAATCTCTTTCAGCATAAGAAAATATCGTTCAAATGTCCAATTTAATCAAGTAACTTGCCTCTAAGATGTCAAAATTAGAGGTAGAAAATAAACCATCTGCTAGAGCCAATCAAAACGAAGCTAATAGAAATCAGGCTGCCTTAAGGAGGCCTTTTCAGCCTCAACAAATCCTACAATGCCCAAGGAGGAATGATAATGATCAAAATGTTCAGCCTCCTTTGAATATTTTTGCTGAAGAATAACAACAAGGAAATGAGGAAGAAAATGAATAAATAAACCATGTGGGAGAAACTTCATAGTCAACATGTTTGGCATTGCAGGAATATGAATATAGATCAATAATTTGTTTGTTTTCTGATGATATGAATGCTCAAATTTATGCACAGAATGAAT
This sequence comes from Pinus albicaulis, assembly GCA_034641835.2. Classification (NCBI taxonomy): domain Eukaryota; kingdom Viridiplantae; phylum Streptophyta; class Pinopsida; order Pinales; family Pinaceae; genus Pinus; species Pinus albicaulis. The sequence continues at coordinate 467,494,368 of CM076574.1, read as the reverse complement.
AAAAACAACAAGAAGTTCAAAACAGAAATTACCCTTTGAGGTCAAAAGGTCCTGTTCAACAGCCTCAACAAAAATCAAATTTAGATAAACAAGCTCCTAAACAGAAGGCCAAGGTAAATGAGGTTCCTCCACCTCAATAATTTTTCCCCAATTGTTAAAATTATAGAAAATAAGAAATTAGTTCCAATTTATTTCAGTTTCAAATCTGAATTGAATAAAATCAAAATTCCAGTTCCACTCTTGGAATTATTGAAAAATCCATCATATAAAAAGTATTTTAAGAGTCTGTTGCAACCTCCTCTCGCCCCTGATTCAGTCAACCTTGAGGATGAGCATCCCACCATTTATATAGGATGTCATGTACAAGACCAAAATGATGATAAATCACCTCCTTTCTACCTGTCACTCAATATACATGAAAAATTGTTGCATAATTGTCTGTTAGATTTTGGAGCTTCTCACAATCTCATGCCAAAGAAAGTAATGGATGAATTGGGATTAAAGATCACCAAGCAATACCATGACCTTTACACCTTTGACTTCAAAAGGATCAAGTGTCTAGGATTGATTAAGGATTTGGTTTTTTCCCTTACCCAACTACCTATGAAGAGCTTAGTGATGGACATTGTGGTTGCTGACATTCCTTCTAGATTTGGGATGTTACTTTCTAGATCTTGGTCTAAGAAATTGGGAGGTACCCTTCAGATGGACATGTCATATGCTACCATACCAGTATTTGGAGGATGATTCAGAAGGTTGTATAGGGAAACTCGAAAAACCTACATCATTATTGATCAGGAAAATCCATCAGACCATCCCATATATGCTAAAGAAAAAGAATTGGGGTCATTAATTTTGCACCTTGTTGCTGATGACAATTATTTCCAACCTGAATTAAGTGAAAAACAAAAGTTTCAAAGTGAAAATGTGTAGCATTCAGAAGGAGGAAAAATATGGAAATTGTACTTTGATGGACCCTCTCTAAGAGAAGGATCGGGATCCGGTGTATTCCTCATTTCTCCTACTCAGCAGAAGGTGACCATATCATAAAAACTACAATTTTTGACCACTAACAACACTATTGAGTATGAAGCACTTGTGCTTGGTATGAAGGCAGCGGAATATTTGGGAAAAAAAAAACTAATTTCCTTTGTTGATTCAGAGTTTGTGATTAAGCAGGTGAGAAATGATTACCTAGTAAAAAATTCCGAATTGAAGAATTACAGGAATTAAGTATGGGATTTGAGTGAACATTACTTTTGATCCTTTAATATAAATTTTGTCACTAGGGAAGTAAATCAAATTGCTGATTCACTAGCTATTGCTGCTAGTAATTTCAAAGTTCCTCTAGATGTCAAGGCAATCTATGATGTTCAAATAAAAAATAGACCTTCAATTCCTGATAACATCAAGCACTGGCAAGTATTTGAAGATGACAAGGAGATTCATAAATTTTTGGAGTGTGTAGAAGAGTTTGCAGAGACACAAATTGATGATGAGCAGGAAATTGTTGAAAACCAAAATAGCAGCCCCTTTAAGAAAACTATGGCTAGGAAAAACATTATAGATCTAAAAACTAACTTTATTCCTAAAGGTTTTATTCCTTTAGAAAGACTGTTTGATAATAATGATGTTTTTATCAAGCTTGAAAGAAAGGTTGATGGAGAGTACAATAGAGTGTAAGATTGGTACAGAAGATCAACCAAGATTAGTCAAGTGTCCAAATTCCTTCCTCTGGAAACCAGAACAAAATATATCAAACTGCTGAAGGAGTTTGATGATATTTTTGCATGGTCTTATAGTGAGTTGAAAACTTATGATAAGAGTATAATGGACCAAAATATCCCTTTGAAAATAGATGCAAATTCTGTAGCACAAAAAATTAGACACATCAATCCCATGCTACTTCCAACCATTGAGAAAGAAATCAAAAAATTATGGGAAGCAAAGATTATTCTGCCTTTGAGATTTTCTAACTGGGTAGCTAATATACTCCGAGTCTGGAAAAATAATGGAGAAATAAGGATTTGTGTTGATTTTCGCAACCTGAACCAATGCTCCTTGAAAGATAACTGTCCACTGCCCAAGATGGATTATATCTTGCATAAGGTTGTAGGATCCAAAAGACTGTCAATGATTGATGGCTTTTCAGGCTATAATCAGATTTCAGTTGACAGGCAAGACAGAGAAAAGACAACATTTACCACACCCTGGGGCACATTCATGTACAACAAAATGCCATTTGGTTTGATGAAAATAGGTGAAAACTTTCAAAGGGCAATGGATATTTCCTTTGCGGGAGAAAAGGATATACTTGTGGTCATCTATTTGGATGAAATCACAATATATTCAAAATATAATGAAGACCACTTGAAACATTTGAAGAAATTTTTTGACAAATGCAGAAAGTGTGGTTTGTCCTTAAACCCCAAAAAGACGTCTTTTTTTGTCCAAGAAGGTAAGTTATTGAGACATATTGTAACAAAAAGTGGCATCTTTATTGATCTAGGAAGAGTAGAAGCCATTCAGAAGATTGGTTTGCCAATAAATAAGAAGGAATTATAGTCATTTTTAGGGAAAATCAATTTTTTGAGGCATTTTGTTCCTAAATTTGTAGAGCTGATAAAACATATAAATGTTTTGCTGAAAAAAGATGCAGAATTTAAGTGGCAAGATGAAGCTAAAGATTCTTTTTCAGCAATTAAATCCACTTTGACTAAAGCACTAGTTTTGATTAGTCCTAACTTTGAAAAGGATTTTCTGATTTTTTCATATGCTTCAGAAGAAAAAATTGCAGCTATCTTACTACAAAAGAACAAGGAGGGTTTGGATCAACCAATTTCATTTTTCAGTAGTGCTTTAAGGGATGTTGAATTGAAGTACAACTTGATTGAAAAAAATCATATGCATTAGTTAATTCTTTGAAGTCTTTTCAAGTTTATGTGCTGCATTCAAAAATAATTTCTTTTGTGCCTGATATCAATGTTAAAGATGCATTGTTGCAGCTAGATACAGATGGAAGGAGAGGACGATGGCTGACCAAAATTCTGGAATTTGATGTTGAAATCAAACCAACCAAATTGATAAAGGGCCAGGTCTTGTCTTGCTTAATGGCTGAATCTAACCGCAAAACTTTAAATCTGAATGTAGAGGTAGGTGAAGGAGAAGATGGAGAAGGTAATGCTAATTATCCTGAAATATTTAATTCAGATTGGTACAAGGATATAATTTACTTGTTAAATTTCAAATGTCCACCTGAAATGGAGAAGTCTAAAAAGAGACATTTTAAATTGAGAGCTATGAAGTATTTCATTTTGGATGACCATCTTTACTGGAAATATCCTATTGGAGTCTTGTTAAGATGTGTGGATGAAGCATAATCTCAGGAGATTATGACATAGATACATGCAGGAGTGTGTGGAGCACATTTATTTTGGAGATCCATTGCAAATAAAATCTTAAGAGTTGGCTATTATTGGCCAACCCTTTTCTTTGATGTCTATGCCAAAGTCAGAAGCTGTGTCGAATGTCAGAAATTTGCTGGTAAATAGAAATTGCTACCATTACCTCTCATCCCTATTTCAGCAGATGTTCCTTTCTAGTAGTGGGGGCTAGACTTCATCGGTGAAATTCATCCACCTTCATCAGGAAAACATAGATGGATTCTCATGGCGATAGACTATTTCACTAAATGGATTGAAGTTGTACCAACCAAAAATGCTACTGATACGGTAATTATCACATTTATGTTGGAAAATATTATGTCAATATTTTGCTGTCCACAGAAATTAGTAACTGATAATGCAATGGATTTTAAGTCTGCTAAGATGTACAACTTTTGTCAGCAATATGGGATTGAATTGACTCATTCCACACCTTATTACCCTCAAGGTAATGTATTGGCTGAGTCATCTAATAAAATTTTGGTAAGGATTATTAAGAAAATGCTGTCTGAAAATAAAAGGAATTGGGACACTCAACTGATACATGCTCTGTGGGCAGATAGAGTAAATGGTAAAAAATCAATTGGAATGTCTCCATTTCAGCTTGTATATGGTATAGATTTTTTAATGCCTTTGCAGTTAGCTCTTCCTATGATGAAGTTCCTACAAGATGAAGTTGATCATGAAAATACAGTCCAAAGGAGAATGCTACAGTTGATAGAGGCACACCAAATCATAGAATAATTGCTGGAAAAAGTTTAGAAGTATTAGGCTAAAGTCAAATATGTTTTTTATAAAAGAGAAAAACAACAGTTATTTCAGCAGAATTATTTGGTGCTGCATTGGGATGCTAGGAGAGAAGACCATGTAAAGCATGGTAAGTTTGAAAATCTATGGTTTGGGCCATTTAAAATTGCTAAAGTTTTGGAGAATAATACTTTTCTGCTCAAACATCTGGATGATGATCAGCTGACTGGAAACCTAGTCAATGGTAATTTTCTTAAAAGGTTCTTTATTTAGTAAAGTCAGTTGAGTCACTCCATTGTAAATATCCAGTGTGATGTGTCAATAAGCTCCATGCCCAATGGTACTTATGTCTGTATATTTGGTCAGTCTTGAGTCCAGTATGTCAATGGTCAATCCTAGTCTCTATTTTTAAGAAGCCTTCTAAGTTTCAAGAGTTTTTGAGGCATTGAGTCTACAGTCATTGAAGACTCACAAGGAGGACTTCATCCCCAATAGGATCCACTGTTAGCACTGAAAATGCTAATGGTATAATTTCCATTGTGTCATTGTTCTCAAATTTTTATTGTCTCAGTCCATGTCTAAAGTTTGAGTCATTTCCAATAAAATTTAAAAAATATTCCCAACATCAAGGTATTTTTAAGTGAATAGATGTCATAGTGTTCTAGAGTCCTAAAATAAGTTAAAATCTTTGTTTTGGCTTATTTTAGTGTCGAAATTTAGTCGATGTTTGGGTAATAAAATTGCAGTCATCTTGGTCTAGAATAATAGCTACCTTTGTTGCAAATTCATTGTCAAAACAGTCAAAATAGTAAAGGGCAGTTATTTCTCAGAAATGGAAGTCATATATTCCACATAGTGAAAAGCACAACTGGAAGAAAAAAACTTAACCAGCAAAGTGGGAGATACGGAGAAGAGAAATAGATAATATTTAAAGGAAGATGGTTGGGAAATAGACTAAGGAATGAAGCAACAGGGAAGAACCACGTGTAAAAAGAACGGACGATCATGATCTAATCACAAATCCAAAGGGAAGCAGATCAATGGAGGAGATAAAAGCGCAAATGGAGTGATTTTGCAAATCATATTTTTTAAAGTTTATCATTAAGGCTTCACATGATATGTTAAGTGATTTGCAATGCGATGAGGCAAGGGACAAGTGTCGGCATAGCAAACCAACACAATTTCGCAAATCACAGAATTTAAAGTTTAGTTGTTATCAGTGTAGAGTTAAACTTGTGGGTGGCCAGTCTGTGATTGCTTCCTATTGGTCAACTGGTTGTGGGGCCCAAGAACCACAATTCCACCTATATGCATGTTGTTTGGGGGAAATTCCAGTTTTGTTTAGACTGATCGATGTTGATTGCACAAGTATATATGTTTATAAAACTCCTGATGCATGATCTGCGATCGGTCCCACTTCTCTACCACATCACCTTCGCTCTCATCGCACATCATACTTCGCCATTTTCCACATTTAAATCCCGCATTTCATAATAAAACTTCAGATGCGCGATCTGCGATCAGTCCCATTTATATCCAAAAATTTCATTTTTTTCGCCATTATAAATGGTTTTCAACCAAAAAAGGGAAAGGAACAGCAGAACAACGACAAAGTTTCTCTTAAACAGTTTTCTACCACTTCTATCAGTATCAACACGTTTCTTTACCAGGCACTAGGCAACATTCAAGGAGACAGTCACATGTCATTCCCACTATTTTTATGCTTTTTTCTAAATATTGGTTGCACTAAAACAGAAGAGTGGTCTTTGAATATATTTCCACCTTACACAACCATTTTGGAGTGATAGACTTCATGATGCCTTCACGATTTTTATCTTGTTTTTAATATAGAACTTTGTAATTAAGACTAAGGGATAAGCCTCACCTCTTGCACGAGGTTGTAATGACTGTTGAAACAGATCTACCTTTTTTTGTGGAAGAGGATAGTCTCATATTTTGTATATATATGCCGAACTGATATGAAGTCATGGTTGGTTGGTGTTTATTGAATTTTGACTTATATGAACTATAATATTTTTTGTGAATGAAATGGAATAATACTACTGAGGGCTTATTACCAATTTTTTGTGTGTATTGTCTACTTTGCTTTTGTTTCCATATCTCCTTTCTTCTAGTTCCAGTTTTCAAATCATCATATTGTTATGTGTTTCTATTAGTCTCTTCATCTTGTTATGTGTTTTATCGGTTTTTGTTAGTCTCACACAGTGAGCATTCCTGATAAAATATATGTTATAACAGTGGAAGTGCATCACTCATGATAGTTAATCTTCATGATATTTTAGTGAGAATGTTGTCAGACTAGAAATAGCTTTCTCTCAATGGAATATTGTCAAACTACTACTTTTGTCAATTTCTACTAAATAAGTAGATTTCTGTTTTACAAACCTATTGATTATCCTCTCATCTTTCAATTTCCTCTCATCAAAGACTACAAACTTGCACATTTCTACCACATAAAGTTACAATACCCTCTTTAGTAGAACTGTGGATTTGATCGAAATCTCTCTTTAGTGAATCAAATTTTATACCATCTTCCAATCCCATAGAAAAAAACATTAAAATCGCCTTAGATTTTAATATGTGTCTATTCAGGCGCTTGCTGCAGTCCAAGTGTTGATTCCAACGCCAACAGTTTCAATGAGGTTTATAAGAGCTACTTCCTTATATATGATGACTAATACATCCATGTAGACTTCTACTATAGCTATTTTTTCAATATTTTCTAACGATATAACGAGCTCTTGTTTCAACAATATGAGTCTAATATGATGCCATATCATACTAAGATTCATCTCGTCATATTGCTTATTATCTTTACTGACATGGTGGTTGTATTTTCACCTCCCACTTCTCCTATCTATTTTTTGGAGAAACCATAATAGTGAAGATCTATCCCTTTGCATTTCTTCTCATAAAGTTCTTCCACTTATTTATTGATATGAGTCGTGTTTCTTTCTTTCATTTTGTTTTCCTTCTTGAATTTTGGAGAATATCTCTTGAAGTGCCCATATTATTGACCACCATATCATTGGATCTTTGACATATTCTTCTTCTTTTTATGAGGACCAAACTTTTATTTTCTCTTATCCATGGAAATAAATGTTTGAATTTATTCACCTAGTCCCACATCACTTTTTTATTTTAACCTGGTTTCTTCAGAGTTCACTGAATGAGGTGGATTTATGCTTTAGATAAACATTTGATATGAATTTTCCCCATTCCTTTGATAGTGTATCGAGCACCATAATGGTTATTTCCTTGTCAAACATGGTTTCCCAATTATTGCAGTTGGTATCATATTATGATGACACCCTGATAAAGTATGAGGTTATTCCTTATTCCTTTGAAGGTTTGATAATTAAACCCTCAACATGATCAATGAATTCATTTTCTATGAGGATCAAATCTATCCACTTCTTCCATGCAAGGAATTTTGACTACCCAACCAATTTGTTTCTCTTCTTTCAAAATGAAGTCATTTTTACAGACTCAGATTTAGATTTATAGATACTTACCCGCCACGTGAAGATACTCCTAAATGATGAAATATTCAACTTGATTCCTCCATTTTTATGATGATCTAAATAATAGAAGATGTATACTTGGTGAAGATGTCTTCCTTCAAAAGTGATCCTTGGCTCAATGCTTTTTCCCGCTTCTCTTTCTTCAAGTCAATGCTAGTCAAACTGGTTTAGAAACTTCAAATTACGGCTCTTATTTATAATTTTTTCTTTTTGTAGAAGTTCTACAATTTCATCCTTTTTTGTAGTAATCCTATATCATACAAGTGGCTAGAAGATGAAAAAATTTCCTCCTTTCTACTTTTCTTGATTTGACTTCTTTTTCATGTTATTTCAGTTTGCAAAGGAGACCTTTCTTGGAACAAACATGACCCTTGATGGTGGTTGCAATTCGATACTTCTTGGTCAAGAAAGATGCCCTAATACTTTGCACATGTGGATAATATATCCCATAAAACAGACCCAAAAATCTTTTTTCTTCCTTCCTTGTGATACTGATTGTAGAATGTGTGAGATTCCCAAGAATGCTTCAAGCTTATAACCCTTCTTTAGATGAGCTAGGGTTTTGAAGTATTCTGTCTTTGTGATGGGATGATCCTTGATATGAATGGTCCTTCTTGATGATTGATAAATATGATATCTTTATACTTCGACCCTTGAGTATCCTTATTTGTGTTTCACTTCCTTGATGTAGTCACATTAGATTTGATACCAGGTTGAGAAATATAGGGGCATCAAGTGTAGGTGATTTATCTTACTTTGATAACTACTTGTGATGCATTTTTTATTTTCTTGATTAACTTATTATTTCCTTTATTAATATTGGTGTTATCTATCATAACGCAACTACCAAATCATAAATAACTATGAGAAAATAGGATACAATATGTAGGCGATCATCCATGGAAAAAACCTCTCTAATTGAGAGGAAAAACCACCAGATTTCTTCTCTTCCTATAGACCTTAAATTGAAAAATTCCAAGAATTATGACCCTTGACCAAGACCATCGAAGAATGATTCAATTTTCCTTCTTGAACAACTTCCAACAAATTTTTCAACAACTTCAAACCTAACAACATTTTTTTCAACTCCAACCTAACATCTTCAACAACTTTGAACTTGATGCAACTTCAACAGCTTCGACCTAGAAACTTCACAGTTTCAAACTAGAAGAAACTTCACAGCTTTGACCTTACAACTTGACTTCGCAACTTCACAACTTTAACCTTGCAGCTTCATAGCTTCGACCTTACAGCTTCAAAACTTCGACCTTGTAGCTTCACAACTTCGACCTTTTTAGCTTCACAACTTCATAGCTTCAATGCAGCTTCACAACTTCGATGCAGATTCAAAAATTCAATGCAGCTTTAGTATTTCATATTTCCCAATAATTGTAGAAACCCAAACAAGAGAGAGAGAGAGAGAGAGAGAGAGAGAGAGAGAGAGAGAGAGAGAGAGAGAGAGAGAGAGAGAGAGAGAGAGAGAGAGAGAGAGAGAGAGAGAGAGAGAGAGAGAGAGAGAGAGAGAGAGAGAGAGAGAGAGAGAGAGAGAGAGAGAGAGAGAGAGAGAGAGAGAGAGAGAGAGAGAGAGAGAGAGAGAGAGAGAGAGAGAGAGAGAGAGAGAGAGAGAGAGAGAGAGAGAGAGAGAGAGAGAGAGAGAGAGAGAGAGAGAGAGAGAGAGAGAGAGAGAGAGAGAGAGAGAGAGAGAGAGAGGCCCAAAAATTAGATCTTATTATTCATCTTCTTCTTTGTCCTTTTCCCACTTACATCTTGAGGAGATCAAAATTTCCTGATAGTGTTTTTAAATGAGGTTGAGGTCCTTCTTATATATCTGATTTTGAGGGGTACGAATTGTTATCTTTAGGCTAACTTGTCCCTTCATGTAGGCCAACTTGATTTTTGTGCCATTAAGAGGTATTGGAGGGTATTTTGACTCCATTTCGACTCAAATAAATTCTATCTACAATAGTAGCATGCCAAAATGGGTCTTCAATACATGACAATGACTCAATTGAATTTATGACAAACCTAGAAGCACTCAATGGGTGCTTGACCTAAAAATAAATTTTCCTTTGAGAATGAAACCTTTGCCTCAAGAGAAAAAATAATAAATTTATTTTTCTCTTTTCATTAAATACATAAAATCATGATTACATATGTTATTTTGAATACCAAACCTAGTTACATATTTCAACACAACTAGTGGTATCAGAGTGGTTCCTCTTTAGGAACGATTAACTACTGCAAGGTGGATCAAAGCAATATGGGCTTCGATGCAACCTCAATTATGCTTCTGGAATATGTGCTATAGGAGGTTAAGATAAAGAACAAAATCCCGATAAAGAAGATTGATGAAGTCAAGAAACAACTAGGAGAAATAGAAAAGTAGTTAGAGAAGAAAAATGACATAGTTGACCATCTCACGAAAGAGGTAAATGTGGAAAATCAGTCAACCAAGGAAATTTAGGAAGATTCTCATACCAAAAAAAGAAATAAGAGACAGACATTTGGGTACCATAGATTCTATTATGGTTATTTCATTTGGTCATAAGGTAACTACTTGTAGTCATGTTCCATGCCATTATTGCAAAGAAAAGTGCCCTCCTAAGATAGGGAAGGAAGAAAATTGTGGTCTTATATTATGTTCTCAGAAGAAAAATGGTAAGTGGTATCTCAATAGTGTGTGTTCAAGACACATTAAATACGATCAAATTAAGTTTATTATAGAAGACATAAAGCACAATATTTATTATACATACAAGATTATTATACATAGAAGTAATGAAGCATAATATCTTGAGTGTTATTAAAATATGTGATCAAGGTTTTGATTTCATATTCAACTCCAAAAGGTGTGAATTTTTGAAGTGAAACACAGGAAAATTATTAGCTATAGCTATTAGGACCAACAATAATATATAAATACTAGATGAATCAAGGAACAAGATAAGCCATGATGAAGATATAAAAGAAGATAAGGTTGCTTCTTGTTTCTTCAAACATACTATAATTCTGATGGGGAAGAAGCCAAGGTTGTTTGGAAACTCAAGAGAGGAATTATCAAATTCAGAGGTAGGATTCCTTTCAAATGTTTTGAATGTGGAAGAATTGTTCATTATGAATTTAGATGTACTTATGACAAGATGAATGATAGTGATGATGAATTGAGATTCAAACCCAAGTATCAAAAGAGGAAGAGTGTAGGTAATATTTTTTTTTACTCAAAGGAACAAAGTGATAGTGAAAGTAATGAAACTTTAATTGATGAATAAAGGAGTGAAATATTGTTCATTGCTAAGGTTGAAGAGCTTGAAGAAGAATTTTATTATGAGGGAAAGAATAAAAGTGCACTTAAGGAAATAAAAAGCCTAAAAAAGAAAGAAATTCAATTGATGAAACAATTTTTAGACCGAAGTCTAAACAAAGACACCATTCTTGCTTTGAAAGTTAAAATAGAAGAATAAAAAAGGGTAAATGATTTTTTGGCTAAACAACTGAATGAAAAAGAAAAAATATGTGAAATAGTGGTAGAGGAAGTTGTCCTCTTAAGAGAAGAATTGGAACAACTTAATTTGAAATTACACAAAGAGACTGAATCCCTAGATCATATTCTTAACTTGCAAATATCCCCACGTATTTAAACATGTCTTGGCTATAAAAAATGTGAGCCATCCAAGAATAATGACCCCCCAAGTTCATTAAATGAAGTTCATTCCAAGAATATTGATCAAACATTTATAACATCCAATAGTTGATCACTTGAAAGTCCAAAGAAAGCAATACACCAAGCCAAGCATGTTGACCTCAGTAATATTCACGAAAATCTTGGAAAGGAGCATAATATAAGGAATCAAAATGAAGAGAAAGGAGCCAAAAGGAGAATTACTATTGTAATATACCCAATTATAAATTTGTTGGATATTGGTTCAAAATTTTACATTTTCAATTTTATAAAAAAATTACATAGTGCAGACCATAAAATTAACAACAAAAATTGGAAATATAATCTACAACTAAAGAATAGACAAGATAAACATGCATAATAGTTAAACCTTATTTTATCAATATGAAACAGATATTACATGACAATACAATAGTATTGAAATGGCTGAATCGATGGCCTCCCAAGAAATCTGCAATAATATTGCATCAAACTCTAGAATAAAGCTAAACAGATAAATGCGCCAAGGGGAGAGAAGGGTTTACGCCCACTATCACTAAATCACCCGAGGATTTTTTTTCCTAGGGCTACTAAATCAGATAACTAAATTCTCCAATCGACACCTAAGAAAAATACTCAAACCAAGATGTCCTCAATTGATCTCCTCCTCCTCCTTTTAATGGACCAATAGATAGATCTCTAATATTCTAGTAGCATTTAATTTTATTACTTTATTATTATTCTAAAAGCTACTTCTTGACTTTATCTTAAGTGAATTTTTAATTTATTTAAGTCAGTTTTGTCCTTTCCCCCTTAATTAATATTTCCCCCTTTTAATTAAATAACTAATTAAAGTCATTTTTAATCTAAGAAAATGGTAAACCTCCCACCATACTCTCTTTGGACATTGGAAGTCACTTCTCAACATCCCATCCTATAGATATGATTTTTCGGGTTCCAAGGAGTTATTACACTAAGATGTTCTATCAAATATTCCTCCCGGAATTCCACCTTAAGTGTGATTAGTTATGTTATTCTCAATAATAACCCCATTTTACAATAATTATAAAAAAGTAACAGAACCAAAAAAAGTTGTGTGGAACTGCTCTTGATGATGAATATGCCAAGAAAACATCGTCAACTTCCATAAAAATGTTAATTTTTTTTCTCTTAGTGATATATTATTCTTTGATTTGATAGTTATGATTACATCATTTAAAAATTGAATTGACCCCACAATATTTTAACATTATTACTTCATATGAAATTACGTAGAAAGAATAATATCAACAACAATCCAGTGGAAATAAAAGGAACATGACAAGAAAATCATTCACACGTAGAGACACCAAGATTGGTTGGAGACAAGGGCAAAACCCAAAATGGGGAAAAATATCGATTCAATTCTTCTTCTTCTATTAGATTTCATAAAGTGTTCAACTGAGATACAAAATATCAACAAGCTTCCCAGGGCCTATACATGTCTTGTTTACACCTTCATTTGTGAACAAGATTCATCGTTACACAATGCTTGTCATCAATAAATTTTTCTACTTGAAATTAGGGTTTCAACATATAAATATCATCACTGCCTTTGAATTATAATGATTCCATGCATAGAGCTGAAAAAAATTCTTCCATAGTGCCAATGATAAATTTTATGTACCATACAAAGACCAATACATGCCATACATACTATAGTGCCATACAATGTTGTGCTGAGACTAATCAAATTACTAATGTGGAGACCAATCATACAAGTGTCTGTTGGCATTATGGCTAATGTGTTATCATTGATGGAAAGCTGCTTGATAAAGATGTACTTGATGTCAACATTGATGATTGTGGAACAAATGTAGATTGGTATAGATGTTACAAATGATGTGGACAGAGAAATGGAAAATGGATGACAAAAGTGAAGTTTGAGAAAGTATACAAAGTTCCTGTGAAGAAGGGTCATGCACATACGTAGGCCTTGAGAGAAAAAATTGAGTACAGAATATGAACCATGGAAATCTAGATATTGGGGGTCATTACTGTTATCACTCTCCCCAACTTCCCAAGGTTGAAAATAGGATTGAAGAAAGGTAACCACAGAATGAGCTTTAGGTCAGGTATCTAGCCCTACCAAGACTAGTGAGGGCTCTCTCGTTGTCACTTTTTCAGTCAAACGAATGACTGAGTATCTAATGATATTATGCTAGGTATGTAATCTCAGTAAATAGGATTTGTTTGATGTTTTAATTTCTGCATAGAAATGTCAGTGAGGAGGTTGTGTGTAGGGTTTTTAGGTCTGACTTCCAAGGTCAATTTGTAGAGAATGTGTGAGGCTATATAGGTAGTTTGAAAACATTTTTCATATGTCATTTAGTATTGGATGAAGTAAGAGAGATTCTGAATGAGAACATATGTGAATTCATTCATTTAGAAGTGAAAATACATATCATGTAAACCTTTCCTAAAACAGAGCATGAACAAACATGATTTCTACTTATAAACTTACAAGATAAACGTATGGAAAGATGTATTTGAAAGAAATATATATTATTTAGCATGAATAGATAAGCATACTGTTGACAAGAAAAAATTCCTAGCCAACAGTAAGGGTATCTCCCTAGTATAAAGTCCCAACTAGACTCTAGATCGTTTGTGATAGGGATCCTGTCCGGGATGTAGGTTCGGCAACCATTGAATATTCCTTTCTCGGATGGAGGTGTGTCTCACGAACAAGAAGATGCATGTCTACTCGAAAAAAATGAAACAAATGGTCGATGAGTTCTTCTGGAAATGAAACATTATGAATAGAAAAGCGAGGTTCAAAGCATGCAGCCAAAGGAAGTGTTGTTAGCAACACATCATTAGGGTCATGCTTATAAAGAAGCTTGCTTGACCATAAAATAAACAGTTCTCTATGGTCGAAACACCCTTCAATTCCTTAAGCATCTTCTGAAATATTAAAGCTATATCAAAAACTAAGTTATTGAAACATCCCTGAGAAAAAACATCCACATATCATTGACACATCCAAAGAGCTTAAATGTAAAAATGATATATGAACAGAAAACACATACTAGTCAGTTACAAAAGATAGAAAATATGTAAAGACATAATATTCATAATGCTAGCACACATGAGCTTTCATCAAATCTAGTAATGGATTCAAAACATTGGTTTGTATTCATTCTCGGAATCATGCATTCAATGCAATACAATTAACTATTCTCCTTTGTAGAGTCCAAAAAAGGTCCTATACATTGTCCCCGGAGGGAGTACTTATAGAAAAAAGTGACCTTTGGGTAACCCTTTCCTTTCAGCTAACTTACTGTTGGCATGGTATGCGACCTAGGTGATGTTTCGACCTGCGACTGGATCTCATTTTTGACTTGCGACTGGATCTCATTTGTGACCTACAACTGGGCCCTGTTTGTGACCTCCGACTTGTATAACTATCCCTTTTCAAGGTAGAAGCTATGTGATGGAAAGGTCTGAAACTTATACCTATTGTTTTTCCCTGAGATAAGTCTACCAGTCCTGATAGTTTGTGGCCATTGGAGTGACCTAAGGTATTTCCTCCCCTAACCTGTAAAAGCACTCGAAAGCGTCCAGAATCAAAGTGCATTTTTTCACGGAGATTTGATTGGATAGGGAGGCTAGCTTGGTGTAGATATAGACTAATGCGATGATGAACTGATCAATGTTCTCCTTGAGGCTGGAAGGTCCTTGGAAATAGCTGTGTGCCTGATGAGTTCCAGAAATGCTTGGATGTCTTGGGTCACTTCCTCCCTTGTCTTCTGTGTGTCCAATTCCCCCAAGGAAGGGATATGATGTATTCCCACCATAGAATCGATGCCACTGATTAGGTGTTCATAGCCGAACATCACTTTTTCCACATCCTTTACAAGCTTATCCTTGGATTGTATTTTCATATGTATCTGTAGTTTGTCTTTCTAGGTGCAGATCCAATATTTCTTTGGCAAGGTGTTGGGAGCCTGTGGATACCTTTTAGACCATTCAACCGTACTGTCTAGTGCCGCAGAGGCTTCCTTTAGTTGTGCAGTATTCTTCTTAGTCTCTACCTGAGCCTTTAGTAGTGGGTACACCATCTATTTTATAGAGAACATCTCCTCATATACATATTTCATGGCAGTCTCCAAAGTAACCAAATCCCCTTGAAAACTGGTTGGTAACCCGTTGGCTTGAGTGGTTGTGAATTGGAGCCTTTTATTTTCTACTTCGTGTGCCCTCTTTTCCTTTTCAACCTGAGCTGCCTTCTATTTGAGGCCTAGAGTTTGTTTTTCAAGGACAAGATCTCCTTGCTCATCCTGCTGACATTTTCCTCTGTAGCTATTTCGAAATCGGTTCTCGCTCATGCTATCATGATGGGATTAGTCCTAGTATCTATGACTATGTCCTTTTCTGTGGTCATTATGAGGGGCTCGGCTGGATTCCATGCGAGGCACCTTCTCTTCTCCTATCTGATCTTATGTGTGAACTGGTCATACGATAGTTTTGTGAGGTCTAATACATCATCTTCCTATTCTTTTGGGATGCGGAGTTCCGAGAGTGGGAGGTGTACACCCGTCATGGGGGTTGTCGGGGGTACCTCAATATGGTTCAAATCTGCTTGTTCCCCAGTCCTTGAGAGTGGTGTATTGTTTCCCTATGCTTCCTTGGATGAGCCTTCCTACAAATTTTGAGTTTATTCTTCCTTTCTCTTCATTTCGGCCTGTTATTTATCCCATTCCTCCTTCAACCTGGACTCAACCTCCTTCTATCATTCTTCTTCTTCCTTATTATTTTTTCCTCTTCCTCCTTCTTACGTTCTTCTTCCTCCTTCTTCTTGCGAGCCTCTTATGCCTACTTCTACTTCCATTCCTCTTTCTACTGCTTTTTTTGTTGTTCTTCAACCTGCTTCTTTCGCTTATCTTCTTCCTGTTGTCATGCCAAAGTATCTTGGGTCCTCTTGAGTTCTTCCTCTCTCATTTTCTTCTCAACCTCTTTTGCCTTGGGCTCTTTGTCTCTCCTTTCCTTTTGCCCTTTAGAAATACTACTACTTGTAGTATTCTTTGGCTTTTTAGCTTTGGAAGATGAAGCCCCCCCTATCGGGTCCTTTCTTTTTATCATGTCAACCCTCTCTTCTAAAGTTTGGTCATCCTAACCTTCTTGATCCCCACTGAGGTCATCTGATTCGTTCGGTGTGGCTTCCTTGTCTTTGTTGTACCAGTTTCTAAATTTTTCCTTAATAGGGCATTCCATATGTTGGTACTTCCAATTGAACTTGGTCCATTTCTAATGTGCAGGGATGATCCTTTCAGGATCATATGATCTATGGGCGAACGTTACGAAATGAAAACCTTTGATTTCCTCCAACTCAGCTTCTACTTCTTTGAAATCCTTAACAGTGTAGGAACCAATAGTAAGTGGGAGGGTAGGCCATGGCTTCTTTTTGCCTTTGCTGAGGACCTTGGAGAATTTGCTCGACACTTGGTAGCACACCTGTTGTAGTAGTAGCTTATCAATGACATAATTTGGTAGTGTGTGAGGGACATTGAATGATCTGAAGACCCTGATAAAGGTACTCTCTGTAATGGGGAACCAGTTGGCCACCTGGGTTACTGTTTCCATAGCCCGCCTGGATATGCAAGGGGCATATTTACCGAAAAGCTTCCCATAGAGCATAGGGATGAAATTGTGTGAGATAGATTCCATATATTTCTTGTACCTGGAAGCCCATAACACATTTAGATATTTGTGAATGGGCCCATCATGCCTTGTATCCTAGTTATGCGACCATCCCACGAAATAACATCTCGTGCATACTACGTCTAAGAGGTAAGAGGCCATGCATAATTCTAACCTGCATCCCTCTTCTCATGAATTTGGTGCTAATATGTTTACTCTGAGGGCTGACATTGTCAGGTAAGCCTAGTTGAAATGGGTGTCATAGGAGGTGAAAACATACATGAGTGGGACCTAAGCCCCATTGAAGGTAGTGGCATCCTGCCGGCCATAAATTTTGCACATCATTGTTGCCACCAGCTTATAGACCTTCCTAAGGCCATTTATTTTATACTTCTGATCCTTCTTTGCATTAAAATTCTCAGGGTCCTCCCACCAACCCTTCAAGGTTTCTAGTACTGGTACCTCATGCGTGGCGACCCAGTCAGCGTTGAAGGATTATTCCTTAGTAGGGAGTGCATAGTACACGTCTGCATCTTTCCCATACAAGTTGGCAAAAATTTTCCCTAAGTGATCGCGAATAACCCAAAACTTGGAATAAACTTTCTAGAGGATCCATTCGCTTATTTCACACATGGGAATATTGGTGGATGAGCACCTACATAGTGAATCTTGGACCATTTAACCTAAATGTATACTTGCTGGTCTGCGAGATCTTCTAGGAATTCTGGCTTCGTGAATTCTTGATACACTTGGTACCAAGTCATATTATCTCCCTTTCCAAAGACACAGGCGGTGTCTCCATGGATAGGGGGTAGTGGAGGAGGTATGTCCTCTCTTGATTTATCTATCTCAGAGCTTTTGTTTCTCTTCTGAATTTCTAGAGGCCCCATATCATTTGAGGCCGAAGAGATGGAAACACACTCGAGCTCAGCTTCAATATCCCCTGGCATGTTCAAAAAAAAAATCCCACGATAAGGCAGAAGGCATGATAACAAAATATGACCGGACTGACCAGACCTCTAAATGATTTGAATGCTTAGGTTAGGTCACTGCAACCCCTGCCAGGCGCTATCTGTAGGACTAGGGATAATTTTGACTTGGCAACCTAGCGACTAGGTCGCACAGTCGTGAGGTCGCACCTGCGTAAAATATATGAAAACTATGACTCTATGACCTGGAAACCTACGAATAGGTCGCAAGGTCGCAAGGTCACAAAATCATTATTTGGGTGGATAGTTGATGATCTGCAACCTAGCGACTCCGCGACTTAGCGACTAGGTCGTGAGGTCACTAGGTCGCAAGGTCACGAGGTCGCATGGTCGCAGGGTCGCATTAGGGATTTCTGAGAGGAATATAAGTGATCACGGCCCGTGGGGAATAAGGTGAAAGGAGGGAAAAAACTCCAAGGGAGATGAGAAAATCAGAGTTGAGGGCCCTCTCAGAAAGCTAGGAAGGGGTGTTTGTAGCAAACTGGAGCAAGGCAAGGCTCAGAAGAGGAGGTAAAGAGGGTTTAGCATAAGTGATCTAAAAACCATAGTTGGAGAGCTGGTGAGGATTTTGGTTGCATAGGAATGAGGCTAAGGGAAATTAATAAGCCAGGGTATGGGGCAGG
The DNA here is from genome assembly GCA_034641835.2 of Pinus albicaulis. NCBI lineage: Eukaryota > Viridiplantae > Streptophyta > Pinopsida > Pinales > Pinaceae > Pinus > Pinus albicaulis. Next base: position 467,475,681 of record CM076574.1, on the reverse strand, counting down.
TAAGGCAACATCTAAGAAAAATAGGAAACAACAGGAGGATTAGGCAACTTACCCGAAAAAAACGCGCTCTAGTTGGCTTGTCAGCAACTTTTTTTGCTCCATTGCATAGGTCGAATGTGACCTCCGAAACCATTTTATTTATAAAGGGGTCGCACGTGTGTTCATTTAATGCTGGTTGCTAAGTCGCAAATCGAGGTTGATCGAGCAAGGATGCAACCTTGCGACCTTGTGACCTAGAGGTCGCAAGGTTCCACAGTCGCAAATGTAAATATTTTAGGCAAGGTCGCTAGGTCGCATAGTCGCAATACGTGCATTTTATAGACCTCGTGACCTCGTGACCTAGAGGTCGCAAGGTCACTAGGTCACTTAGTCGCAAATGTGTAATTTTTATCAGGATTGTGACTTTGCGACCATGCGACTAGTCTCAAAGAAAACAAGTCATGAATTTAGCTTTGAAGGAAAATGCTTGAAAGGGACTTTTTCAAGATTCATGGTCGAGGTCTCATCGGCCTTAATTTCATTAAAGACATTAGGGGCTCTGAAATTTTAAAAGGGGACTAAATTTTGGAGGGTGTTGTAGCGGCTACAACACATACATAAGAAAAAAAATTTCTCCAATGCATACCACAAGATTCTCAACACAAGTTCTACAAATCTGTATTTCATTTCATTCCAAAATGTTGATTACAAAAGCTACACTGCAAAATAAGACTATCCAACCCAAAAAAAGACTAAACATAGTCTACTTCAAGAAAAAATGGACTATGATACCTAATTGGGTCGAAATCCCATCCAAAATGGATCATAAATACACAAGATGAGTGTTAGTGTGAATTATAATAGCAAGTTTACGAAAAAATATCACTTTATCTATGCATAAAAAAATCCCTAACATCAATTGTGGTTGTCAATTTCCTTAGATCTGCAGTAGGTGATCAGAATAAATGCTACAAAAATCTAGATCTATGCAGTTAAAGACATTAAACAACAAAAATAAGCAAGAGTTTCTCCATGCATCCAATGGACAAGAAAATAATTTATAAAGAATTTTTTGCATTATGACACCTAGGCAGAGAACACAAAAAGATGTTACCAGTCCCCCTCAATGGGATGGGTTCTTGTATTTCCTCAGTGCTTCATATCCAAGATCTCTCTTTCTTCATGGTGCAGAAAACCCAGACAAAATGGAACTCAAAGGGAGCTCACAAGAAAAATTAGAAAAAATAGGACAATGATGGAGTATCAAAGTTGGGAAAAAAGTATAGATCAAAAGGTAGTAAATGAATGGAAAACCCTTCTATTTATAACAAAATATTGAGTTAGTCTAGATATTGGTGCATAGTTAAAATATTATTAACCAAATCTATATCCAAATTTTATGGAATATTTTATTATTTTTGTTAGAGGGAAAAGGAATTTGAATTTGGTCAAATCCTTTTATTTAGAAATAACAAATAAATAAATGATTTATTTATTATTTTAAGAATGTGGTTAAGGAATAATTAAATAAATAATTATTTATTCAATTATTTATAAATTATTTACTCAAATTTAACAAGGAATATTATTAAATAATTATTTAAATAATTATTCCTAGAAAATAATAAGATAAATACTAATTTATCTAATTAATTTTTATGTTTTGGGTTAAATATGACCAGGAATATTAATTAAACAGTGGTTTAGTTAACTATCCCTAGAGGAAAATCAAACAAATAAGGATTTATTTAATTATTGCTCATGGGGTTTCCTGTTTAGACCATAAATAACTTAATAAACTATGGGTTATTAAATTATTTCTCATAGTGAAAGCAATTTTACTATGGTAAAATTTGTCTTACATGGTGTACTTTGGTCCATCTAATAGTAAAATGTTAGATGACCAAAAATGGTGTAACATATTGCTCCCCATTATGTGAGCGTTAAGAGCTAATCTTATGACAAAAGTACCTTGTAAGAACACAATCACTAGACACCAAAGGGGAGTTAGAGAGAGAGAAGTATAAGACGGACTGAAGTGAGAGAGGACAAGACCCTGAAGAGGCGAGACTTATAGGTGCGACAAGTCTCTTTTATGAGTGAGTACCTGACCTGAATGAGGACGGGGAGGCATACCTATGCCCGCAGAGATAACAAAGTACAAATAATAATGGTGCACCCAAAAAACATGGGAGTGAGCTATATAGTACATTTTGGCATAAACATGGGCCAGATAAAAAACATAATGGATCCCACATACATATTGTTCCTAGGACAATAGCCAGGACTTATACAATAATATCTAAGTACATGAGATATAAGTACAACTGAAAAGGCCCTATAAAACAGGAAAGGGCTCTGAAAATCTGAATGATACATGAAAACTAAAAAGGTGTTGCAAGCGGCTGAGGCTGAAAACATCAAATCTGTAGAGCTGCATCCAAGGTTGTAGTAAAAGAGGTCATCTGAGTATGTGGGGGGATACCTGAAGGGCCACCACCTCATGAGGTATGAAACATCTCACACACACCCAGGAATAACAGGTACAATATGCTGCATCATTTAACCATCAAGTATACATATCTTGATCATGCCATAAGGAGTTGGAACTGAGAAACAATCAAGTCAAAGGGCAATAAAGGGTCCCTTTACCTAATCCGAGGCACTGAACAAGAGTGGAAGCTAGAAACAAGTACACCACCCTCTAGACCTATCTTATGGAATGAATAAGATGATGTCGACAGAAGGAGGTCCATCATAGGTGAGGAAATGAGGAATCCTAAACTAAGGCACGAGGGATAATAGTAGAGCGACTGATAGACTGACACTAGGGATGATGGCCAAATGGGGGGTACTTATTAGAGGGCTGACGACTTCCCTTGTTAGAGCATAAAGGGCATGGATGACCTAGCAACTACTCACTCGACTTTGGAGGACATAGGGGACAGTATGAATGAAGGCCAAAATGTGCGACATGAGAGAGGTACAAAGCAATGAAGGATGGAAGACTGTGGCGGGACACAAAAGGGACTCTGGTTAGACTCCATGGATGCAATGATGACTCAAATCCGATGCTCTAAACAAGGGCGACTCGATGATGCTGCCACATAGAATAGGCCCAATGGGGACCATAAAAACATGAGTACAAGATGGTGACTCACGACAAAATTGACACGAGCATGGACAAGTATGAAGGCAAAGTGGTGCCCCAAGTACAAGTGTCGCAAGTGAAGAAATCCGATTTTGAGGAGTGGCGAAGTGACCCGTCTTGGAAAACATGATTCCGAGTGAAGTATCAAATAACCAAAAACAAAAGCTAGCTACCTAAAAGAAATAAAACGTGCATTTCAAGAGGGAAATGCTAAGGGTAAAATTTCTTAAAATAGAGAGTGTTATGAGGATTAGCAAGAGGGTGGCCTTCGAAATACCTTCGAATTCCTCTAGAAGGTATGCCTCTTTACCCAAATCCTTACTAATGATGTAAGGGCCTAGCCATAATGAGTCAAAATTTCCATGACCGAGGACATCATGAGCCTGGTCATACACTAGAACAAGATATTCTTCATGAAAAGTACGAGAGCAGACTTTTTGGTCATATTGAGCTTTGGTACGCCTCTTAGCCACTTCGGTGGTTTGCAATGCAACATGACGGTCTTCGAAAGTGTGCTCAAGCATGATAATTCATTGTTCTAATAGTTGGGTGTCAGGGAGAAGTTCGATGGCTAGGTGAAGGGAAGGGATTTCACACTCGATCGGTAAGACTGCCTCCTCGCCAAAAACAAGGTGGAAAGGAGAAAACTCAGTGGCGGTTGTAACAAAAGTTCTATAGGCCCATAAAGCAAGGAAGAGCATAAGTTTCCAATTGGTTTTGTGCTTGTTCACCATCCGTTGAAGTATTTTTTTAAGGATTTTATTGACCGCTTCAACTTGGCCATTACCTTGGGGGTAATAAGACGATGAATATTGGTGCTCAAAGCCCAACAGAGAGGATAGCTCACGCCATATCTCATCTTCAAAATGTTGGTCATGGTCAGAGACAAATTGTTTCAGAACTCTGAATCGAGCTATAATATGGTTAAAGAAAATTAGGGTTGCGGTAGCTACCATGTTATTGAACGTTGGCATGGCCTCAACCCATTTTGTGAAATATTCAACCTCCACGATTATATACTTGTGGTTACCAGCAGATGGAGGTTGACACTCCATAAATTCTATGGCCCACTTATAGAAGGGACTAGCTAAGATGACAGGATGAAAGGGAGTCGGGGGGGGGGGGGGCGGCGGGGGATCGAGCCTTTGGGATGAAATGTTGGCAATTGAAACAGTGCTTGACTGCTTCAATGCAATCACCAAAGAGAGAAGGAAAAAAATACCTATCGTGCATGATTTTCTCGGCAGTAGCGAGACTATAGAGGTGGCCACCAAATGCACCGTTATGGCAGTAATTAATGACTTGCTCAACTTCAACATGCATGAGACAACGCCAAAGGACAATATCTACACCGTGACGATATAGGTTGTCACCGATGAGTAGTGAGGGGCCTAGTGTCGGATACGTCGTCTAGAATCACGATCAAGATGGAGGACAAAATCTTGGGTTTTCAGATAAGTGAGGATTTCACCATACCAAGGGTCATCCGAAGTAATGGAAAACAAATGTTCATTGGGAAAATCATCATTAATTGGTGGATCCTGCGTCCCGGTAGGTAATTTAGAAATGAGTTCAGCGAGGGCTAAACCTTTCTTACCCTTTGGTGTGAAAAATTCAAGATTTAATTCCTGAAGGATAATGATCCAATGAGCATACTTCCCATTGATGACTAATCGACTCAATAGGAAGGCCATAGGGTTGGAATTAGTCACGAACTTGGTGGAAAGCATGAGGATATAATGATGAAGTTTTTGGACCGAGAACAGGACAGTCGGTGCCAATTTCTCTTCATGTGAGTAGGAAACATGGGTTCCTACAAGGTTCTTACTGACATAAAAGATAACATGCTCGATTTCATTGTCATATTCTTGAATAAGGACCCCAACGATCAAGTGGGTGGAGGCTGAGATGTACAGGATTAAATTCCTGTCAAAGTTAGGAGGACTAATCAAGGGAGTAGAGGCGAGAGCATGTTTTAGGGAATCAAAAGACTCTTGAGCATAGGCATCCCATATGAGTGGAATTTTAGATCTAAGGAGCCTAAGGAACCCATGCACGGTGGTGGCATAGTCAGGTATGAACCAACGAAAAAAATTAGATTTGCCTTGGAGGCTTTGTAACTGGCTTAAGGTACGAGGAATAAGAAGCTCAAGAATGGCTTTAACTTTAAAGGGGTGAATCGTTATATCATCTTTAGACACAATGAAGCCTAGAAGACGGTCGACAGGAACATAGAAGACGCACTTCGGTGGGTTGAGGCAGATATTATACTTGCGACATCAGAGAAATAAGGTACGCAAATCATGGAGGTGTTGTTCCGGATGTTTAGAACGCACTGTGATGTTGTCTAAATAAGTAAGGAAAATATGAGCCAGGTCATGAAAACAGTATGACATGGCCCACTGAAAAGTGGCTCCAGTATTCTTAAGGTTGAACAGCATGACCCTATAAGCAAAGGTTCCCCATGGACTAATGAACACAATTTTAAGCTAATCATCATGATGGATAACAATATGTTGTATCCAAATAAATCATCCATGAAGGATAGAACCTCATGCCCCACACAATCGCCGATGATTTGGTCAATGAAGCTGTGGGGAAGTTGTCTTTGGGACAACCTTTTTTTAGGTTGAGAAAGTCGGTGCAGACACAGATGGTGCCTTGTTTCTTGAGAATGGGAACCGGATTGGACACCCAAGTGGTGTATTCGATGGGATACATAAAACCAACCTACTTGAGCTTATCGATTTCGGCTTTTACAACCTCTCGTATGGAAGGATTAATGGGTCTCAAGTTTTGACGGACAACATTGGCATCGAGCCATGTATCGATATGGTGTTCGAAAATGGCTAGATCAAGTCTAGGCATTTCTGAATAGGACCAAACAAAAACATCACAAAATTCCTTGAATAGATTAGTGTAAGCCTCAATTTTTCTGGGTCTCATTGGGTGCCCAATGTAGAAATTTGCTGAATAATGAATAATTATCCACCGAGACTATCCTGATCACATACAATTCGAATTTATATGCAACACATAATCTCTTCCACTCAGATCATCCCACATGCGGAAATAAAATCAAGCGATAACACATCAAATCATCATACACATTAACACAGTATGTATGGGGAAAGCTTATAGCTGAAAACCCCGCAGCTATTGTGTATATTATAATGGAGAAAGCATGTAACAAACTCAGTACAATACTCCTCACAAGTACTCAGTACTTTCTCATGAAGTTACACACAAACTAGCTTGGTTTTGAACAGGTTACTGGTTCAAAACTCACCACTAATTGCCTTGCCTCTATTGCACAATCATGGCCTGTCTAAATAGAGATCTAAGGTTCGAATCTCCTTGGCTTGACAACGCAATCATCATGGGAAATTCTTCCAAGTGTGGTGCAAATCTCATGCACAACTGATGTCGCCACTGATAGCTAACTCCACCCTTTCATCTACCTCTTTCACTGGTCTCCACTGAACCGATCATGCACTGTAGTGAACTGATGTGTTCTTGAGTTGAATAATGAATTACTAATTAATGAATTAAATAATATTTAATTCACTCCACTCATAACTAATTGATTAGCTAGTTAAACTAATCTCAACCAGCTCAACTAAAATAAACAGAACACAACTCCACTAGCTGTCTCATTAACTCCACCAAACTTCTGCCACTGAAGTCCTAACTGAAGTCAACCATGCATGATGCCATCAAACCCTTGGGAATAGCGTAATTCCTCTGTCAGATGCATGAGCCACTTCCAAGGCTCGAACTGAAGTGCTCCAAGAGAGTAAAATGAAGTTTATAGTCCAAATATTATTAAGGGTAAATAATATTTGACTTCCCTATTTTAAGGAGAGGCAGTCTAAAAATAGACTTCGACCTCTTTGACCTAAAAAATAGAGTCCCATATATTTTTACCAACATGACCAATGCTCCAAGAATCTCAAACTGGAATCCCCGAACCATGCTCCATATGTCTAAAAATAGACATAGTCTAAAAATAAATTTTGCGCCAGAATTTGCCTGCGGGCCCACTTAGTGAAGGCGACTTCATTTCACTAAGCTCCATCATCTTGCTGCATTTTCAACACTCCCTCTCAGCAAGATATGGATTATCTGCAACCCCTATCCTGCCTCTGTGGAATTCGAACTTGCTCTGGGTGAGCGCCTTCGTCAGGATGTCGGCATCCTGATCCTCCGTGGGAACATATGAAAGCATCATGATCCTCCGCTGAACACAATCTCTGATGTGATGGTACCTGATGTCGATATGTTTGGACCTATCATGAAAAACTGGATTATCCGAGAGCTTGATGCAGCTCTGGTTATCACAGTAGATCACTGTAGGCTCCAAATGCAACCTGAACAAACCTGCGAGGATCTTCCTCATCCAAATAGCCTCACATGCAGCCAAGCTTGCTGCCATATACTCGGCCTCTACTGAACTGAGTGCCACGGATCTCTGCTTCCTGCTGTACCAAGAAACTGCTGTCGACCCGATACTGAAAATCCCTCCAGATGTGCTCTTTCTGTCCGTTGGGCTCCCTTCCCAATCTGCATCCGTGAAGCCACATAGCTTCACCTCATCCGACTGTCTGTACCATGATCCATATCCCGATGTGCCTCTAATATGGCGCAATACATGCTTGCCTGCCTTCCAAAAGAGCTTGGTAGGCTTAACCATAGCTTGCGAAAGCTGGTTAACTGCATAGCATATATCGGGTCGTGTATTGACCAGATACATAAGCGACCCCACCAACTGTCGATAGACAGTGGCATCCACTACCTCCGCTGAAGTAGCATCCTCCTTCCTCCAACCACCGGGAAGAGGAGTGTCAACAGGCTTGCAGCCTTGCATGTTGAACCTCTCCAGAATCTCCCGGGCATACTTGCCCTGAGAAACAAACAGTCCTCCGCTGCGCTGCCAAATCTCCAATCCCAGGAAATAATGAAAGATGCCCAAGTCCTTCATCTCAAACTCTCGTGCAAGATCCTCCTTGCATGAAAGTATCAACTGCTCATCGCCAGTCAAAATCAGATCATCTACATACAGTACGATGATCAACAGCTTCCCCTCCACCACAATCTGGTACAGGTTTGGATCCGCCTCACTCTTGGAGAATCCAAGCCCGGTGAAGTAGTTGTCTATCTGAGTGTACCAAGAACGAGGTGCTTGCTTCAGCCCGTACAGTGCTCTCTTGAGTCGGCACACATGCGACTCACTGCTGAAGATCTCAAAACCTTCAGGCTGCTCTATGTACACCTCCTCCTCAATAACTCCATTGAGGAACGCAGTCTTCACATCCATCTGATGAATGTGCCACCCCATCTGCTCTGAGAGAGCAAGGATCGTCTGTATGGAAGAGTACCTTGCGACAGGTGCAAAGGTCTCCTCATAGTCAATCCCCTCGATCTGTGAAAAGCCACGGGCGACAAATCTCGCCTTGTACTTCTCCACACTCCCGTCAGCCGCCTGCTTCACTTTGTAGATCCATCGCGAACCCACCACTGATTTCCCCACCGGTCTTGGGACAATCTCCCATGCACTGTTCCTGACGATCGAATCATATTCTTCGATCATGGCATCAACCCATGCGGGTTCCTCCACAGCTTCCTCAAAAGAGGATGGCTCCGTCACAACACATTGGCTCACAAGAGCCATGTATCCAGTGTACCGATCCGGTGACTGTCTCTGTCTGCGCTGTGCTGTAGGTGGTCCTACAACCTTCTCTGCATCCCGAGCCAGTCGCAGCTTCTGTAGTGCGCATGCGCCCTCTGATGGTTGGCGCTGCCTGGGTGGTTTCTTCCACCTCCTGAACCTCCTCTTGTGGCTGATCCACATCCAGAATCTCCTCCTTAGGAACTAACAACTCCTCATCTGCATGCAAGTGTAGCTCCCTCTCAAGCGAACACTGCATGGCTTTCTCCTCCTGAAATTTTATATCCCGTCGCACAACAATCTTTCGACTGTCTGACAAATACACCCGATAGTTGTGAGGTGTATCAGTGTACCCAAAAAATATTCCAACCTCGGCGGTTGGATCCAGCTTCCTTCTCGCATCCTTCGTCACATGCATGTAGACAGGAGAACCAAAAATCCACAAATGGGAAATATCAGGCCTCTTGCCAGAATAAGCCTCCTCCGGTGTACTCATGCCAAGAACCTTGTGAGGAAAACGGTTCTGCACATACACTGCTGTATTGCATGCCTCAGCCCACAAGTGAAGGGGTAGGCCCTGATCATGCAACATCGCCCGTGCAGCACCCACGATCGTTCTGTTCTTCCGCTCAGCCACCCCGTTCTGCTGTAGGTTATGGGGTGCGATGAGCTCTCTCCGAATCCCTTCTGCGCTGCAGAACTCCTTGAATTCAGCCGAGATGAATTCACCACCGTTATCACTCCTTAGAGCAATCAACTTCTTCCCCGACTCCTTCTCGACCAGTGCTTTAAACTCACAGAACTTCGCGAATGTATCGCTCTTCTTCTGCATGAAGAAGATCCAGCACTTTCGAGAGAAATCATCAGCAAAGATCACATAATACCTGTGCTTTGCTGTCGAAGCAACTGAGAAAGGACCACACACGTCTGTGTGAACTCTCTCAAAGATCGTCGTGGCGCGACTATCCTTCTCGTGAAAGGTGGATTTCACATACTTCCCTAAAGTACACCCCTTGCACTGATCTGACTGCGCAAGGGTGCCCTTAGGAAGCCCAGTAGAAATCTGCTGCAGAATCTTCAAAGCTCCATGGTGAAGGTGGCCCAGTCTCCTGTGCCATAGTTCGCCCTCATCATCCCGGCTCACCACTTCTCCCGCCTTGCATGCCATAGCTGCGCAGCCATCTACCTGCAACTGATAAAGGTTCTTGGTTCGAACCCCTATCTTCCGGGTCTCTCTAGTAGTCTTCTTCAACGCGGAAGGCTTTCGCCGTACGAAGACCCACGTGTGGCCTTATCATCAACATCGCCACGAGAGATCAAGTTTCTTCTTCCAGTCGGGTACATGCGCAGCCTTCATCGGTCTGAGGAGTTTACCGGACTCCCTCACGAAGGATATGGTGCGAATGGGTAGCCACTGTATCCCCACCTGTCCTTCGCCCATCTGTTTGTGCACACCCAAATATTTGTCCTCAGGATCGAGAACAGAGCCTAATCTCCCGTCATATGAAATGACACACATATCAAGAACCACACGATCCTGCACACTTGAAACCAAGCATGCGATCGGAGCAGTCAGTATTTGTGAAGCCAAAGCTTCTCCATCTGCGGTGCCACTTTGCTTGTTCTTCTTCTTCTTTGGAAGGTGGTAACATAATGTCGTGATCATGGCAGTTCAAACTACTTCACTTTCGCCACTCCACCTTCTTCACTTATTTTTGAGAATGAGGTTTTCTTACCCTTCCCCTTCTTTGCTTTGGCAGCCAAAGCGCAATTTTCTTCATCAGATACCTTTGATGAAGATCCGTCCCTGGTAGTCCTCCTTATCTCCTCTTGCATGAGATCCGCCCAAAGTCACTCCCATCCCGGCAACTTCTCCCGACCATTGAAACTATCTTGATATGCATGCCAACTTTTCAGAAGACCAAGGAGATCCAGGTCTACCATATCCTCTTCTTCGACAGTCACCCCACACTTCCCAGCTCATCTCTGCATTGAGTGAACTTCGTGAGGTACTTGGCGATACTGTCGCCTTTCTCCATCTTAATGTTTCTGAGCTTATCCTTGAGCGCCAGCTTCCTTTGGTCGCTCTTACTCTGGAATAGATCCGTGTTCTGATAAGCTCAATAGCTCTAGATCTATTGAAAAAAAAATATTTCCTAACCTGAGAGATTGTTGCAAGAAACTACGGACCTTTCACTTCAGAAAGATGAATCCGGAGGCTACCTGGCCCGCATGCAGACTCGGTCTACCGAAATAAGTTTGTAATCACTGTGATGATCAATCTCTGCTTCAAGAGCTCCGATACCATGTAGAAATTTGCTGAATAATGATTAATTATCCACCGAGACTATCCTGATCACATACAATTCGAATTTATATGCAGCACATAATCTCTTCCACTCAGATCATCAAACATGCGGAAATAAAATCAAGCGATAACACATCAAATCATCATACACATTAACACAGTATGTATGGGGAAAGCTTATAGCTGAAAACCCCGCAGCTATTGTGTATATTATAATGGAGAAATCATGTAACAAACTCAGTACAATACTCCTCACAAGTACTCGGTACTTTCTCATGAAGTTACACACAATCTAGCTCAGTTTTGAACAGGTTACTGGTTCAAAACTCACCGCCAATTGCCTTGCCTCTATTGCGCAATCCAGGCCTGTCTATATAGAGATCCAAGGTTCGAATCTCCTTGGCTTGACAGCGCAATCATCATTGGAAATTCCTCCAAGTGTGGTGCAAATCTCATGCACAACTGATGTCGCCACTGATAGCTAACTCCACCCTTTCATCTACCTCTTTCACTGGTCTCCACTGAACTGTCCATGCACTGTAGTGAACTGATGTGTTCTTGAGTTGAATAATGAGTTACTAGTTAATGAATTAAATAATATTTAATTCACTCCACTCATTACTAGTTGATTAGCTAGTTAAACTAATCTCAACTAGTTCAACTAAGTTAAACCGAACACAACTCCACTAGCTGTCTCATTAACTCCACCAAACTTCTGCCACTGAAGTCCTAACTGAAATCAACCATGCATGAGCTCACCAAACCCCTAGGAATAGCGTAATTCCTCTGTCAGATGCATGAGCCACTTCCAAGGCTTGAACTGAAGTGCTCCAAGAGAGTAAACTGAAGTTTAGAGTCCAAATATTATTAAGGGTAAATAATATTTGACTTCCCTATTTTAAGGAATAGGCAGTCTAAAAATAGAATTCGACCTATAGGTCCAAAAAATAGAGTCCCATATATTTTTACCAACATGACCAATGCTCCAAGAATCTCATACTGCAATCCCCGGACCATGCTCCATATGTCTAAAAATAGACATAGTCTAAAAATATATTTTTTGCGCCAGAATTTGCCTGCGGGCCCACTTAGTGAAGGCGACTTCATTTCACTAAGCTCCATCATCTTGCTGCATTTTCAACACCCAAGGTAATGTTTTCTTCTACCCTTGGTTTGTTAGAAATTTTAATTTTAATGGTAGGAGAGATATTGGCCATATTTCCTTCTTCGAAAGCATCTATTGCAGGAATGGGATTTCTAAGCCAATCGACTTCAACAGGAATGAAGTCTTTTGATTCCACAACATATTGGTCATGGGATTGCTATGGGAGGAAGTACGCATGGTGGTGCATATCATCCCATGGAAAGTAAGGGGTGGTCATGGCTTCCACAATGTATTCATTGGAATGGAAGATGGGCTAACTAGTGGAAGGATGGCCACATGACTCAGCAAAGCTAACTGACTCATTATCATGAGAAATGAGGTTAACAGGCGCATCATCACGAAGGGTGATAGAAGAAAAAGTAGATTTTGAATCCACTGATGTTGAGCCCAAGGTGATCACTGAAGGGAGGTCAGGCAAAACATAAGGGAAAGCCCTAGAGGGGTCTTCCACCATGGATCTCATAGATGATGATAGGTAGAGGATAGTGGCTAAAGGCTTCATCATCTCAACATCAGGAGGGGGAATATCAATGGGAGTTTATGTTTCCTCTGGTTCTTTCGAAGCATAAAGTGCAAGTAAGGGAGAGGTGGAATCATTGCACTCAGCCTTGTATTGGCGAACTACTTCTAAAGAGGTGTGGTAGTCTTTGAGGCAAGGACAAAGGTGGGTATAGTGGCCATGGATATCACACAAATCACAAGGGTGATTTGTGTGGAGAGTCTTGAGTTTCTTGGCTAAAGTCGGTAAAGTAAAATGGACTTCTAGGGCATCAGACTTGGGAAATGCAACATTGAACATGGGTTTTATATGAGGAAATTTAGGACAATAATGGATGGCATGACTATCAAAATCACACAAAGAACATGGAGGTGTAAGCTTTAGAGGCTTAGGAGGAGAAGGTGTTGTTTAGGAAGCCTTGTCCTTAGGTGCCTTTGTGGGCTATCCCCCCCTCACCTAAGGCTTTCGCAACAGGAGTATATTCCTTTTGAGGTGGTTTAGGCATAGAAGCAAAGGGAGGGGTCATGGCGACCATTTGGACTAGGGTCAAAGTAGTGTAAGGTTTGGGCTGACCAAGCAGGGTATTGGTTGGGGGCTCAATATACCAGGCTGGGATCCCCAGGGTCATGTTGGGCAGGGTCAAGGTAACCATAATAGGTATCAAAAATACTCCATAAGGGGGAGGAATAAATGGTATCTGAACAGAGGGGTAATGGCCAGGCGAAATAGCTCCCAAATGGTGAAGGCCTAGGGGAACCCTTCCAGGAGGAAAAATATGATCAGGGACACCAAATATAGGTGAAGGACCTTGGGGAGGAGCTCTTGAAGTCTTATTTGAAGTACCAGGAGTAGGTTACAAAGGGCGAGGTTTCTAACTAGTCGAACTGGACTGTTTGAGGGCTAACCAATACGATTGCATCATGCAAAAATTCAAGGAGCTAGGGTCAGAGATAAGAGGGGCAGACCAGGGAATGAACCAAGCAAAGAGTAATCATTATAGACTCCCTGTGAGACACTAGTCATTGGTTCAACTATTTGCTTATTGGCCACCAAAGAAATAATGGACTTTGGAGAGGTCTGAGACTTCAGTTCGTAATATGTCAGCTGATCTATAGTGATGATATTTCCATTGTGAGGAAATCACATCTTACAGTGAACTGTAGATGAGAGAACAAAAATCGCATAAGTTTAGCTACGACCCAATATAATGTTGTAGTCTATGGGGGCATCAATGACTTCAATGTAAACACAAACAATTTTTCCCTCAAGAGTAATAGGAAAATTGCAGAACATGCCAAGGGGTTGGGAAGATTGACCATCCCACGAATGGAGGGTGATAGTGGAAGGAGCCAACTCAGGTGGTCCAAGCTACTTCCAAAAAGAAGTGAACATCACACAGGTGGATGCCCCTCGTCAATGATACATCAGGATATGTTTCCATTTTGGATATTGATATGTATTTGGAAGGCAACGAATGTAAGAAGGGTGGGATTCTCTGACTTTTCAACATCGAAGAAAATCAAACGATCATCTGAAGGATCCACAGCGCCCATGGAAGTTAGTAGAGATTTTTGTTGTGAAGGGCACGACTGGAGGACTTTGAGCATTGACATGGTTGCAGGGTATTGCGCCACGTCATCTATTATATTATAGGTGTGGGCAGCTTTACCGGAAGCAGAATTTCAACGTAACAGTCCTTTGGGGATCTTGGAATGTTCCTTTGCCTTAGGCTGAGGGATCTATAAAGGACCATTGGGTGTTGATATTGGCTTTGTGGGACCTAAAGACAGGGGATCGGTTACATATGTAGAAGAGGGCTTGGTGTACTAGTGGGACCGAGTCTGGAGGTTGAGGTCAACAGTATTGGCCTGGTCAAAGTTCATCATGAGGATATGGTAATCAGAGGTACCATATGGGGGAGTTTGAGTGACCGCCTGACCTTCAGGGAGTTGGGCATCCACATATCCTTGCTGGGGGAAAGGATTGGTAAACACATCTGGTTGGATGGGCGCAACATTAGTAGGAACTGAAGAAGAGGCTTGTTGTCCTTGAAATGTTGCTTGAGCTTCCCATATTTGATGCATCTGAGGTAAAAGGGGACAATCATGGGTATAGTGACCATGGACACAGCAACAAGAACAAGGTTTATTCATACAAAGAGGCCTGCTCTTCTTGGGCTAATCGCCCTGTTGCTAGGTTCTAGTGTTAGATGTATTCCGTTAGGGATTTTTTCTTGGATTACCTAGAGTGAGTTGGTTTTGGTTGCCTTTCCTCTTATTTTTGGAAGTGGGAGGAATAGTCGCACTCTACTACACATATACCTGACCTTGAGGGGGGAGTGGTTGCTGTTGTGGAGCTTGAGAAGGCATGGGAGGTGGGGGTGCTTGTGTTGGAGGAGATGGAGCACTGGGCTACGGATACAGATAGTAAGGAGGTGGAGAAACATTGGGGTAAAAAGGTTGGGAAAAAGCAGGCCCTGGCATCGGAGGATGCAGTTGGGGGAAAAGTGCTAGAGGAGCTGGCCCCTCCTTGAGGGAAGCCATAACCCATAGGAGGATGAGTGTATGGATGTGAAAGGGATCCAATGATACCGTCAATAGCATGAGATGTCTTCGGTGTGTTGGCACCACCAAGTCTAAAAAGATCGGATAAGATGGTATAAACATAACCAGATTGCGCATAGATCAATTCATATTTCAACGCAACTTGGAGGGCTTCTTCCTCGGTTTGAGGAAAGTGTGGTGAAATCTTTACCAATAAAGGGAAAAAATGATTTGAGAAACCAGTCCATGTAGACACGGTATTCGAAAAAAGGGGCTCCGCATAGGCTCTTCTCTCTATGCCATTATTGAACATGGTTAGATAGGCGGGTGGCAGAAGTTTGACGGAAAGAGGTCAAAAGTTTGGTACTGGTGTCATAATGAAGGGGAAGCTGGAATTAGGACAAAAATTCCCTGGCAAGAGTTGCAAAATTATTATGAGAGGAGGATGCCTAGTCAACATACCACTTGGAAGCTTCTCCAATAAGCGTACACTAGAATAACCGAAGACGGAAAAAGTCATCAGTGGTAGAGTTGGACGAACACCACATGTGGAAAGAATGAACATGGTTTGTAGGATCTCTCCAGCATTTCCTTCAAAATTAGGGATGTTTGAAGGAAGCCTGGTTTGCATAACAAGCCAACCTGTATCATGGTGTATAGGGTCATTAATCAACTGGTTGAAATTGGGAATGCTTAGGCCTGCCATATAAGGAAGCAAGGGAGCAGCTTGAATAGTTCCTATTGCAACACCACTAGTAGCATTTTCAGCATTAGAGCCAGGGCCACCACCAGCATTAGGTCCTAAACCAGACATGATGAAGGTGAAAGGTGGAGGAGAGTCAGGCATAGAAACAGAAGGGGAACCTGATGAAACAGAATCGGAGTCAGAATGGGGACTCGGTGGAGGACAAACTCGAACCCTATGTGGTGGGGTAAGTTTTCCTAACAGAAACTGAGGATGAAGGCCTTGGAGTCTCTAGGATAAATGGCTTGGGGGCACAATCATGGAGAATAGACACGGAACCCAATAAGAAAGAGAGGTAAACAAGGGCAAGGAGGTGCAGATAAGTTAATTACAATGTTTAAGTCTTGGTCTGGCAGTGTAAACCAGGCACTCTTTGCTTTAGGTATGTGTGTGTATGATAAGTGTGTTAATTTTAATTAAGCCCAGATATGTGTAGAGAAAAAAGAAAAAATATGTTGTATAGCTGTAAATAAAACTGAAAGCGATAGTAAAGGAAACTGAAAGTGACAGTAAAATAAACAGCTAAAGATGCATAAATTTAAACCCAAGGAGGAGGGCTTCCCAACAACTAGTCTATGGGTGGGCAGAATCTACTTAAAACACACAAAATGGCCAAAGGATCTAAGGTCAGTAGGGACAGGGATCTAAAGGTGAGAACAGTTGGAAAGAGGTGTAGAAAACAACAAAAAACCAAAGGGAAAAATGCTGAAAAATAGGTGGCGAAAGGCTACAACCTAAAGGGAAACAGAGGGGACCCTAAAGGAGGACCAAAAGAAACTGAAAATAGTTGTTTTGGATGGATAAATAACTAATCTGAAATGGATCTGAAAGTGTAGGTTTAGATATGAAAAAATGGTTGAAAAACACCAAAATCTTAGAAGACCTGCTTCAGCTAAACTCCTCCTAAAAATTTAGAAGCGTACTGAAGCTCTAGGGGGATTTGTTCCTACTTCAACAAGTAAAACTAAGAAATTACAGGTCTAAGATAGGTAAATACGGAGGTCATACAACCTTGATTAGTGCCACCCTAAAAAATCATAGAAAAAATCCCGCAAAAAGTACATGTCACAGGTTTTGACCTGTTTTCTGCTGAGGTCACAGTTTTTGGGCATTTATTCGCTGCCTGAGAGCTAAGGTCATAGGTTTTGGGACAAAAAGTGTGACCTACACTTCTGGCTATCTCAGGAGCAGGTTTCAGAAAAAATTGTCGCCTTTGTTGCGACTGATACCTGTGACCTATGCAAAGGCCCAGAAACACATAGAAGTTAGAATTTTTATTGTTTTATGGTTAAAAAGGTTTAAAACAACATCAAGGAATGAAAAATAAGAAGTTGAAGAAAAACCCTAGGGGTTGAAGCAGCTGGGTATGTAGGGATCTAAAAAAAAACAGTGGTCGTCATTAAAAACCCTTGTGGAGTCGCCAGTTGTTAGTGTGACTTCTAATTGCAAGCGTGCGAAAAAAGCTCACTTTAGCTATGCATAAAAAACAACCCTAACATCAAATGTGGCTGTCAATTTCCTTAGATATATAGTAGGTGATCATAATAAATGCTACAAAAATCCAAATCTATGCAGTTAAAGACATTAAACAACAAAAATAAGCAAGATTTGCTCCATGCATCCAATGGAAAAGACAAGAATTTATAAAGAATTTTTTGTATTATGACACCTGGGAAGGGAACATAGAAATATGTTACTAGTCTCGCTCAATGGGATGGGTTCTTGTATGTCCTCGGTGCTTTAGATCCAATACCTCTCTCTCTTGATGGTACAGAAAACCCAGACAAAATAGAACTCAAAGGGAGCTCATAAGAAAAAGTCGAAAAAATATGACAATGATGGAGGATCAAAGTCAAACCAAAATTATAGATCAAATGGTGATCTCCAGGCAACAAAAGGTAGTGAATGAATGGAAAACCATTCTATTTATAACAAAATATTGAGTTAATCTAGATATTGGTGGATTATTAAAATATTATTAACCAAATCTAGATCTAACTTTTATGGAATATTTTATTATTTTTGTTGGAGGGAAAAGGAATTTGAGTTTGGTCAAAACCCTTTATTTAGAAATAATAAATAAATAAATCATTTATTTATTATTTTAAGAATGTGGTTAAGGAATAATTAAATAAATAATATTTTATTCAATTAT
Source organism: Pinus albicaulis (assembly GCA_034641835.2). Taxonomy (NCBI): domain Eukaryota; kingdom Viridiplantae; phylum Streptophyta; class Pinopsida; order Pinales; family Pinaceae; genus Pinus; species Pinus albicaulis. The sequence goes on along the minus strand of CM076574.1, from coordinate 467,457,468 downwards.
TTATAAATGATTTAGTCAAATTTAACAAGGAATATTATTAAATAATGATTTAAATAATTATTCCTAGAAAATAATAAGATAAATATTGATTTATCTAATTAATTTTCATGTTTTGGATTAAATATGACCAAAAATATTAATTAAACAGTGGTTTAGTTAATTATTCCTAGAGGAAAATCAAACAAATAAGGATTTATTTAATTATTCCTCATGGAGTTTCCTGTTTAGACCAGAAATAACTTAGTAAACTATGGGTTATTAAATTATTTCTCATAGTGAAAGAAATTTTACTATGGTAAAAAATTTCTTACATGGTGTACTTTGGTCCATCTAATAGTAACAAGTTATAGTTCCTAGATTCTAGGGAGGTTAGAAACCATTCCCTAAATTTCAACTATGAACTAGGAGTGTTTGTCCCTTACATTAAATTACATAAATTTCCCTCATTATAGGAGGAAAAAACAAACTCAATAAATCTAATTCCAACTCATAGGACAACAAAACCTCGAATTTGTGACATTTTTTGAGCTTCACAAGTGTCATGAGGAATCCAATGCTAATTTTTAACATTTTTAACAGAAAGGTAACAAAAATTTGTAGAAGCGTAACAGAAGTTTGCAGGCACTTTTGAGGAAATTTTAGGACTCCAAATCCACTTCTGAAAGAATGTTCAACTAGTCCTGTGTGTCTAGTTTCCATAACATCTTTAATTTTGCAAAATTAAAAACGCTACTTCAAAAGCGTAACAAAGGCTCCAAAAATGTGGCAAAAACATGAAAAATGAGTGGTTTTTTAGCTTTTTATTCAAAAATAAAGCTTTTAATGCCAAGGGGGTTCCTGATCTGTAATGTACTCATCAAAATGCATCCAACCATGTAAATAAATCATCATTTGTATGCCCCCAAAATAAGTGTAACATAATTTTGTTACCCTTCAGTGAGGAGGAATTTCCAGAATTGTGCAAAAATCACAAAAAATACCAAAATTATTCAAAACTTCTAAAATTGGTTATGTAGCACCTATGAGTGATGGACTAAATAACCAAGGAAGCTTCAGCTAACAATTCCAAGCTATCCTTCTCTTTAAGCTTCATTTGAGCTTCTCATAGAACCTCAAACATCCAGTCCTCTCAAAACATCTTTTTGCCAAGGGTGAAGCATTGATTTCATGCATGGTGAAGGTTTCTAACCTGAGGTGGCACCCTCCCTTGAAGTTATTCTTCTCCCTCTCCATATTCTTTATCACTGAAAGGATGAAAACCCTAGTATGTTGATGGGATGGGTATGTGTAGTGAAATATGGAAAAAACAGAGTGTAGGGATGGCTAGGTTTAGAGGGTGATATGGAGGGTATGGTGTATGAAGGTTATATGAAGGTTGTAGATGTTTAGATTAGGTTTTTATCAACTGAAACAAAAAAATGATGAAAACACCAAAAACATAGTGGAGGTAACCTAATGAAGGAAACCACTCATTTTTTGATGAATTTTGACTTGAGAGAGGTATGGAGGGTGTCCAATTAAAGTTTAGGAAGTGTATGAACCTTTATGCAGTGGTTTTGAACCTTGGAGAACTGCTTTAAGCTTAAACACCAAAAACGCAACACCTGCGTAGCACACCTAGAAGTGTAGCACAGGTAGTGTTTACACAAATTTGCTTATTTTTCTTCAACACATGGTATCTATGGAGTATGATGGTGAGAAGAGAGGAGCTCTTTACTTATTTCCCTACCTTTGTGAACTCCCTACGCAAATGACTTGTATTGTGAAAATGATATTTGTTTGTTTTATTTTAGGGCATAATTGACTCTTATGGTGGTGAAACAAATAAGACCTAGACTCTGACCTAAATGGAGGTGTGGTGAATGACCTCAGACCCTAGATATTTGGTGGATGACATGACCTCTAAAATAATTATGACCATGAATGGAGTGAGGTGAGTGGCATTTCATACCTAGACATATTCAATGAGAAAAAAGTTATTTGAAAACTGACTTGAAACATGAAATTTTGACCTAGGACCACTACTTAGTAAACCTGAAAGAGCACATTTGATCACTAAACATTTGGAAACAAACATGGGCTGCAGCTGGGGATGGAAGCTCCTTCAAGAGGTGTCAAGAACATTGTAGACCAAGTAGCCTCATCCATTGGGCAATGGATTCACTACAACTACGATCGTCGAACTAATTCAAATAAAACTAAAAACTAAATTTTACGTCATTAACTGCAAAATATATTGGAAACCGACACTGAAAAAGATTCTCAGAATGTTGAGCTTATTCATCACACCTTACCTACTCTAATTGATCCATAAATCACTTGATAAATTGAAGTTGAAGATCGATTGCAACCATGAAAGAAAAATTCTATCTGATTTCTTGCTCCTCTTACTTTCCTCAAAATAAAAGCGTTGTGGTAATGGCAACACTAACTGAAAACTGAACCTAATCTCTTTTTTGGTGAAGAAAACAAACTCCATATTTTCTGATGCTTCCAAAAGACTGCCCAAGGGGTCTTGAAAATCATGAAACATTACCTCTTGTTGATCAACAAAAAGAATGGAAATTATTTTAATTATAATGGCTTATCATTCTTCTTCATTTGGTTGATCCCTCTTAAATAGAAATGTAGTAATGTGATCTTCCATATCATCCATATCAGAGACAAGATTTGTATCTTCTTGCATATCTTCAATTGAGGTAGCCAAATAAACATCAACATAAATATCTACAAGTGGATTTTCATGTATATCAAAAAGATAATTGTCTTAGATCTGAAAAAATTCTACATATTGATCCTTTGAAGGTTGCTAAACATGTTCATCAAACTCAAGACAAAAAACCTGTTGGTTTTGACCTCAACAAATAAATCATGTCTCTCTAGAGTTTCTATACAAGCAAACTCAAAATTATGATTTGCACATATTTCTTCCTGAATGAAAAAATTTGAAGAGGAAAGGGATAAGTGTAGCTAGACATAACATCTTCATATATATCTCGATCTTTTGAATATTGGCAATAATGCCGCAAATTATCATCAATTTCGAAATATGGAAGATCAATATCATCCTTTGAAGAATTTTTTTCAAGTTAGTTGTCATCCAGGGTAGAATCCATGATCTTCTCATGTTGGTGAAAAGGGTTTTCATTCAAAGAATCCAATAATTCATCATCCATAAACTCTTCATCGCCATAAGCACTTTCTAGCTCTTGAATAAAATTCTCAAAGTGATCACAACAATCCACAATCAAAAGAAAAGAAGGATAGTTTTCTCTATACTTCTCAACAAATATTGAGTGAAAATATTTGAGAGAATAAATACAAGCAGGAGGCAAGCTTTCATACCAAAACCATTATTTTTCTTCTAATGTGATCATGAACATATTCATTAAAATTTCTCTATGAAAATTAGTCTTCAGCTTATGCACATGCATATGAAATCTTATTAAATGAAGTGCAGCATCATCACCTTTTCCATCTTTGAATTTTGGCAAGTATGTTTGCCAATATACTTGAGGCATGGGATTTGGAAAGCCTGGAACATGATCTCAATGCATAGGAGCATATCTATCATTCCTTCTTGCAATTGAATCCATCTTGAAATTAGTGAAGTCACCAATAGTTCTTGAAGCTACCAGTTTTTAACAGTGGAGTCGCCATGAAAACTTTTAACTATTGGATTCTTCAAGACTGGAGTCACCAAGTCAAAGATGGAAAACCTTTCCTATGCCTAACCACTCTTCACCATCAGAAATTAGAGCTAATATTTATCATTCTTTCCTAGGAAATATTTAACCTTCGCTCCCCGGCAACGGCACCAAATTTTTATCACTCTCCCCAACTTCCAAAGGATAAAAATAGGATTGAAGAAAGGTTACCATAGACCAGGATTTAGGTCAGATAACTATCCCTACCAGGACCAGAGAGGGTTTTCTCGTTGTCACTTTTGCATTCAAAGGAATTACGAAGTATGTAATGATCTTAGGCTAGGTATGTAAGCTAAGTAAATAAGATTTGTTTGATGTTTTAAGTGTTGCATAGAAAGGTCAGTGAGGAGGTTGTGTGTAGGGTTTTTAGGTCTGAATTCCAATTAGGTCAGTTTGTAGAGAATTTATGAGGCTATATAGGTAGTTTTAAAGCATTTTTAATAGGTAATTAAGTATAGTATAAATTAAGAGAGAGAGCTTGAATGAGCACTGAGGTGAATTCATTCATTTAGAAGTGAAAATACATATCATGTAAACCTTGCCTAAAAGAGAGCATGAACAAACATGATTTCTGCTTATAAACTTACAAGATAAACATATTAAAAGATGTATATTAAAGAATAATATATATTATAGCATGAATAGATAAATATATATAAGAAGAAAAAATGCTCCAATGCATACCACAAGATTCTCAACACAAGTTCTTCAAATTTGTCTCTGATTTCATTCCAAAATGTTGATTACAAAATCTCCACCGTAAAATAAGACTATAAAACCCAAAAAAATACTAAAGAGAGTATACTTATAGAAAATATGGACTATTATACCTCATTAGGTCGAAATCCCATCCAAAATGGATCATAAATACATAAGATGAGTCATTTCCTAGATTCTAGAGAGGTTAGAAACCATTCCCTGAATTTCAGCTATGAACTAGGAGTGTTTGTCCCTTACATTAAATTACTTATTCCTGCATGATAGGAGGAAAAAAGAAACTAAATAAATCTAATTCCAACTCATAGGATAGAAAAACCTCGAATTTGTGACATTTTCTGAGCTTGACAAATGTCCTGAGGAATCCAATATTGATTTGTAACATTTATGACAAAAAGGTAACATAAATTTGCAGAAGCATAACAGAAGTTTGCAGGCACTTTTGAGGCACTTTTAGGAGTCCAAATCCACTTCTGAAAGAATGGTCAACTAGCCATGTGTGTCTAGTTTCCATAACATATTTAATTTTGAAAAATGACCCATGGAAAGGCCTCCAAAAACTCATTCTCCCAAGGTTACTACAAAAGCATAACAGAGGCTCCAAAGAGGTGGCAGAAACATGAAAAATGAGTGGTTTTTTGGTTTTTTATTCAAAATTAAATCTTTGCATTCCAAGGAAGTTCCTAATCTATAATTTAATCATCAAAATGCATCCAACAATGTAAATAAATCATCATTTGGATGCCCCCAAAATAAGCATAACAAAAGTTTGTTACCCTTCTCTAAGGAGGAATTTCCAGAATTGTGCAAAAATCACAAAAAATAAAAAAATTATTCAAAACTTCTCAAAATTGGTTCTCTAGCACCTTTTATTTATGGGCTAAACAACCGAGGAAGATTCAACCAACAAGTCCAAGCTATCCTTCTCTTTAAGCTTCATTTGAGCTTCTCACAGAACCTCAAACATCCAGTCCTCTCAAAACATCTTTTGGCCAAGGGTGAAGCATTGATTTCATGCATGGTGGAGGGTTATAACCTAAGGTGGCACCCTCCCTTGAATTTATTCTTCTCACTCTCTATCTTGTTTATCAATGAAAGGATGAAAACCCTAGTATGTTGATGAGATGGGTATATGTAGTGAAATCTGGAAAAAAATAGGAATTGGGTAGGTTTAGAGGGTGAGATGGAGGGTATGGTGTATGAAGGTTATATGAACGTTGTAGATGGTTAGATTAGGGTAGTATCATCTGAAACAAACAAAAGATGAAAAACACCAAAAACGTAGTGGAGGTAACCTAATGAAGGAAACCACTCATTTGTTGATGAATTTTGACTTGTGAGAGGTATGGAGGGTGTCCACTTACTGTTTAGGAAGTGTATCAACCTTTGTGTAGTGGTTTTAAACCTTTGAGAAATGATTTGGAGCTCAAACACCAAAAGTGCAGCACCTGCGCAACATACCCATAAGTGTAACATAGGTAGTGTTGGCACAAATTTGCTTATTTTTCTTCAACCCATGGAAGCTGTGGAGTATGATGGTGAGAAGAGAGGATATATTTACTTGTTTCCCTATCTTTTCTAACTCCCTATGCAAATGAAATATATGGTGAAAATGATATTTGTTCACTTTGTTTTATGACATAATTGACCCTTATGGTGGCAAAACAAATGAGACCTAGACTCTTACCTAAATGTAGGTGTGGTGAACGACCTCAGACCCTAGATATTAGATGGATGACATGACCTCTGAAATAATGATGAACATGAATGGAGTGAAGGGAGTATAATTTCAGACCTAGAAATATTCAGTGAGAAACCTTTTATTTGAAAACTGACTTGAGACATGAAATTTTGACCTAGGACCACTACTAATTTTAGTGTCGCCATTTTCCCATAGTAATCGGGGCGACAACATTTATTTGATCATGTCAAAAAATATTAATGACTTTACCAAAGGATTCACCTAAGGTATTATCTAAGGCTAAAAATATATAAGGAGATGGATATCAAGGTGTTAAGTGTACAAGAAAATGGTTTATTCATGTGTAATATGATCTGAAACAAGTGTGCACCAAGAAGCTTGGAGGAGGCTCATATTTGAGAGATCTGAAAGTGCATTGAGTAATAATGGTTATAATTGACTAACATGTTTACGTTTAAGTATCTAATGTTGCAAAAATTGTTTGAATGAGTCTAAAGTGACCTATGATTTGATAATAAGTTATGTGCAATACGTGTTATGTTTGTAGCGAATGATTTATTCAATGATTTAAGATATAACGCGATTTTTATTTAGTAATACCATGTACATACACATATCTTGTTTAATATTGTCACGAACTAATTATGTTATGATTTAATTAGTATGTTGAAATGTATACGCGGGTGTTATGCATGGTAGTAGTGTACATATTTTGATCTGTTTTGTGGATGTCGCGTATATGCACTAGGGTTTGAGTTGATGATATATCTTCTATTTATTGATGTCTGTCAATGATGTCTTCATAAACATGGTCTGTATCTAGCAGTATTGATTAAGTTGATTAGATTGCGGCTTATTAATTAGTGATGATGTTTCATTATTATTGGATTTTCAGTGATCAGTATTGATTTATTTGTTGTGACTTAGTTTTTCAGTGATTCAGTGAGTGACACAATGATATAGTTTGATAGTGTTTTCATTAGTCAGTGATTTAAATTCTTTATGCAGATGTTATTGAGAGGTAGCGCGTATATATGTGGTTTTATTAAGATTATTTTCTTATATATTCTAAGGTTCATTTATTCTATTTGGCTTCTATATTCAGTAGCTTGGTGCTTCAGTGATTCAATTTTTGAGATTCAGTTTTGGATTATTGTTGATGTGGGTCCAGTGTAAAAATTTGATGAAAGGCGGCCTATAGGTTTTAACATTTTGAGTCAGGTGGATCCAATCTGAAATATTATGAAATGTGGTCCACATAGGTGTTGAGGGTTGGAGCCTTCAATAAGGGAGTTAAATCTTCCTTCCAATGGTAGTTGGTACAATTGTTCAGGGGGTAGGTGCTCCCTTCTGGTAGGAGTTGGTCAATGAGATAAGGGGGTTGTAGCTCCCTTCCAGTGGGTGCTAGAGAATGAGTGGAGGTTTTAGCTTCCTACATGTTTGTGCCTACGTGTTAGTAAGAGTCGGCTCCAATACAAGATGTATTGAAGTTTTTCTTTATAATAAAATAAGAAGATAGAGATGACAACAATGATGGTTTTCTCCCACATTTTATTTCCACCTAAAATACTGGTGTTCTATGTGTATTTCTTATGTGTCATTATTTATTTGTTATTTACTGCATACTGCATGGTTAATGAATGAATAATTCAATGGTTAAAGTTAACTCACTGATGGATTTATGATAAATTAAGTAAACTGGGTATGCGTTGTTTTCCTTCACTAAAGTCACATACACACATTGATTATGATAAAAAAAATAGTGTACAAAATTAATAATATGGAATTGAAAGTTTAAAGTGAGATAAAAATATTGATTCACACCCCCACGCCCACTTCAGTATTTTTCCTAATAAATGGTATCAGAGCGGGTCTCTCTAGCATAAGCTTAACGACTTGAGGGTGGCTCTCGAACAATAGGAAAGAATAAACAAAAGAAGGAAACTCAAATAAAGAATTCAATTCAATAAAATTGTGGTAGTGCAAGTAATATATCATATGTTGTGACAATTATATATGTCAACAAATATTCAGCTACAGGAACACCCCACTTTCTGTTGGTCAAGAATGAAGAAGATAGTGATGAAGAATTATCAAGTATTGGTTTTTGTTTTAATTATAGATGTGATGACCATTGTACAAGTGATTGTCCATTCCGTTGCTCATATAGTGATGATGATAATGATTCTACTGAAATTTCTCTTATGGGTAGAAGCGAAAGTAATCTTTCTGCATAGAAATAAAATTCAAAACTAATGGCCCTGGAATTAGAAATTAAAAGGCTCATAGATGAAAATAGAGATCAACAAAAATTATTTCAACAATTTGATGTAAAGGAGTGTTCCTACAAAGAAGATATTCTCACATTAAAAACCTAGCTGAAATAAGGAATGAGAAAGAAGTATAAATAAATAAAAAAATCAGTGTCAAATACTGGAGGATGAACTCAAAAAGAAAATCTCCTAGCAACAGGAGGCAATGAAAACTGAAAAGGATACAACAATTAAGAAACTTAAGGAAAGTTTCAATTGAATGCCTTGAAGATGGAATCATATCTCTCAGATCTGACCTTGAAAAAATCAAACAAGCAATATGAGGAGATACTTCAAGTATTTGAAGAAGAATAAAATGTGCTTAAGAGAGAGATCATCGAGTTGAAAAATCGGCTAGCAAAGACAAAATTAGAAAAATAGGCTGAGGTAAGTATTCTAGAAGGTAAGTTAGCAGAAAAGGATAAGCAATTGAGATTTCAAGATAGCTCAAATATATTGGATAACCTTCTTAATAGTCAAAGGTATCCCTCAATTAAATTCAATCTTATTTTTCATGAAACTAAGAAAGGAAAATATAGCTCACAAGCCTATGCAAGAAATCATGAGGTTAAGACATAAAACTATGGTAAATAATTAATAATTCAACCAAAGAAAGAAAAATTTCAAAGGCAATAATTTTCTCCTAACTATAGAAACATCAATCAATTCTCTCCTCTGGAAAATGGTATTGAATATTTTATCTACCATAAATTTGGACACTTTTCAACCAATTGTAGAAGTATGTTCACAAAAAGATCAGCATATCCCATTTATTCAAGTTTATTTTAGGTTTATTGTTTTACATGCAATATATTTGGTCACAAAGCTATTGATTTCAATAAAATAAATGTGAAGCAGAAATATTATGATGTTCCCTTTTCTGGTCATGTAAGATGTTATACTTGTAACAAGTTTTAGCATGTAGAAAAATAATGCAGAAATAAGTCAGTGGATCCACACAGACAACAAGTTGATTTTCTCCAAAGAAAGCAAACTAACAAGAATATTGTCACTAAAATACCTGAGAAATATGGATCCACCAACATTTCTCATATTAAGCAAAAGAAATCAGAAAAATTTAAGTGTGGCCTTGCTCTGTGCTCATTTGAAGATGATGATGAATGGTACATAGAAAAAAAATGTTCTCATCACATGTCTTGAGATCAGAATAATATTGAATCTATCAACAAAATAAAATATGGTAAAGTTATTCTTCGTAATAATGCTCCATCAAAGGATCTAGGAAAAGGTAGATCCAAACTTGATAAGTATACAAAAGAAATTGATGCATTATTAGTTCAAGGGCTAAAGAAAAATATTCTAAGTGTAGGTCAAATATTTGTTAAGGACATATAATTTTGTTTGCATCAACTAAATTAAAATTTATATAAGAAGGCAATGGAAAGGTTATATCAAGAGGATTTAGAAATGTGGACAAATTATATGTGCTAGAAAAGAAGAATTTAGGCAGAAATAAGAGGTATAGTTCCTCTTCTTCAGATTCAACATACAAGAAGATGATCTCCACCGCAGTCTATTCTTCCTAAATCATATTTCTAACATGACTGAAGAAGTTAATATGAGGTACATAACCTCATGAAGAATAGGTGATGATCATCAGGTCCACAAGGCCAGTGGTGTATGATCTCAAGGGGGAGTTATGAATGTGTATCTAGATGATGATTCCCTATGATTTTTCAAATTTTGGTGATGTTTATATTACTGATAGTGTATATGATGAAGTAAAAATGAATAGGAATAGACATGCCATGTTTAGGGGGATTTGTGGTTATGAAAAATCAATAGTTTACATTCTATACATGTTTCTCATGAAGGAATTTGTGTGTGTAAACAATTTTTTATTTAGATAGTCACATATGCTTCTTTGTGATGAAAAAGGAGAGACACTGATTTGGGGGGAGCTTCTGATATATTATTGGAATTCTGGATCTGATGTTGATTAATTGTATATTGTTGGTAATTCTCTGATGTTTCTTATGGTATTGGTTCATGTTAAAGTTATGACTTGTTGCAAAGTATTATATTAATTTCGTTGAAAGGGTTCTTTAGTACATTTGATGATTTATAATTGATGAGAAGATGATTTACTCATTTTTTGTTGGCATATTTCATTGTTATATATGCTACTATAATTATGTCATGGGTTATCAATGATGTTTGTATTACATGTGGAAAAGTTATGCATGATTCCTATATGCTACTTGAATTGTGTTGTGGTGAAGCTGTTGAGGATGTATTATTCTCGCTATTATCTTGATAAGGAAGATATGTATGTTATGGTCACTATTGATGTTGGTTGATGACTTATGATGATGGAGGTACTCTTTGTTTTCTCACATGTTTTTGATGCATATGTTGCCTATGGTGTTGTAGTTCAAGAGATTGATATTGCTGCTTTCATATGGAGAAAGTATGTTGACCTTGAAGACATAAATGATCAAGGGGATGAATTGAAGACAAAACCTTATTATACAATCTTATGTTATAGTTGATTGGTGATGCTTAGAAAAATTTCATACTTGGTCACATGTTGTTGAGAATATTGATGCTACACTGTCATATCTTACATTACTTCTTGATGATGAGGATGTTCATGTTGCTATCATTATGACATTTATGTTGACGCTATCATATGATTATGTTGCAAATTCTTATATATTGTGGTCTTATTACCTCATTGTTGAGGTTCATATTTCTGTTTTTAAGTGTCTTATATGTCTATTGATGTAAAGGTCATGAAAAGGCCCATATTTTAAATAATTGTAACATCTAGTCATGTATGGGATATTGGGATAAATTCATGTCATATATGTAATACCATTATTTTGGGATATTGATGTAATATGTCAACCCAATATGTTGGGTGTCTAATGTAATCATGAGTCATTGGTGATATGAAAAGTCATATTTCATTGAGTCATCAAGTCTTATACTCTATTGAATATTTTCAAAAGGTTCAACACATGCTCAGGGGGAGAATGGTCAATATGCAGACCTCATAATTCATATCAGCAGAACAAACTTACAAGGGAAGTACTCCATTCAACTTGGTTCTTCCCTTTTCCCTTGATGTAAAAGGGGGAGAGAAGCTTGGTGTTTGTAAAGAGGTATTTTGAGAAAATTCTTGGTATTTTCAAGTGTGTTTGTAGGTGTTTGCAAGTGGTGTCCAAACACCAAAGTGGTTGCTATCAAGTAAAAAGGGGGAGATTGTTTCCAATTATGGATAATGTGTTGTCCTTGATGTAAACCTGCTTTATAAAGATGTACTTGATGTCAATATTTGATGAATATGGAACTAATTCATATTGGCATAGATGTTACAGATGATGTGGATGGAGAAATGGAAAATGGATGACAAAATTTAAGTTTGAGAAAGTATACATGGTTCCTGTGAAGAAGGGTCACACACATATGTAGGTATTGAGAGAAAAAGTCACGTACAAAATTCGAACCAAGGAAATATGGATATTAGGGGTCATTACCATGGTATTTTCCCATAGTAATCGAAGTGGAAACATTTATTTGATATTGTCAACAAATACTAATGAATTTACCAAAGGATTTACCTAAGGTATTGGCTGAGGATAAAACTATATAAGGATATGGAGATAGAGGTGTTAACTGTGCAATAAAATGGTTTATTCATGTGTAATGTGATCTAAAATAGGTGTGCACCAGGGAGCTTGGACGAGGCTCAGATCTGAGATATTTGAAAGTGCATTGAGTAATAATGGTTATAATTCATTAACTTTTTTATGTTTAAGTATATAATGATGCAAGATATGTTTGAATGGGTCAAAAGTGATCTGTGATTTGACAATAAGGCATGAAAAATATGTGTTATTTTTGCAACAAAGGATTGATTCAGTGATTCAAGATCTATACATGAGTTTTATTCAGTAATGTCGCATACATAAACAGATCTTGTTCAATACTTTCGCATATAAATTATGTGATGATTTAATCAGTATGTTGAAATGTATACATGGGTTTTATGCATGGTAGCACCATACATACGCTAATATATAAATACATACGCTAATATATAAATACATTTGATGATATGTATTCTATTTGATGTTGTCTTTCAAAGATGTCTTGATAAACATGGTATGTATATAGTAATATTGATTGGGTTTATTAGATTATGGCTTATTGATTAGTGATGATGCTACATTATGATTGGGTTTTCAGTAGGTCAGTGTTGATGTATCTGTTGTGACTCCGCTTTTTTAATGATTCAGTGACTGACATAGTGACTCACTTTGATAGTGTTTTCAATAGTCAGTGATTTAAGATCCGTACACAGAAATTATGAAGAGGAAGCATGTATATACACAAATTATCTTAATAATAGTTGAATATATAATCTGAGATTCATTTTTTCTTGTTGGATTCTATATTTAGTAGCCTGGTGCTTCAGTGATTCAGTTTTGGATTATTGTTGATGTGGTTCTAGTGTGAAAATTTGATGAAAGGTGGCCTACAGTTTTTGATGTTTTGAGTTAGCTAGATCTAGTATGAAATATTATGAAACATGGTCCACAGAGGTTTTGAGGGTTGGAGCCTTTAGTAAGGGATTCATAGCTTCCTTCTAGTGGTAGCTGGTAAACTTGTTCAGGTGGTAGGTGCTCCCTTTGGATAGGAGCCAGTAAACGAGATCAGGGGGTTGTAGCTCCCTTCAAGTGGGTGCCAGAGAATGAGGGGAGGTTATAGCCTCCAATAGGTGGGTGCTTTCATGTTGGTAAGATTTTGCGCCAGTACAAGATGTAATGAAGTTTTTATTTATAATAAAATTAAAAGACAAAGACGATGACAACTATGTTTTTCTCCCACATTGGGTTTCCACCTAAAATCCTAGTGTTATATGCGTGTTGCTTATGTGTTGTCAGTTATCTGATATTTATTGCATACTGGATGGTTAATGAATCAACAATGCAATGTTTAAAATTAATTCATTGATGTATTTATGATAAATTAAGTAAAATGGGTATACATTGTTTTCATTCACTAGAGTTTCATACACGTATTGATTGCATAAAGAATAGTAGTGTAAAAAATTACAAATATGGAATTGAAAGTTTAAAGTGAATTAAAAATATTGATTCACCACCCCACCCCTCAATTGTTTTTTCTATCACTATGATGTTGATACTATAGTAATTCCATAATTGTGATTTCAATAAAGTTATACATATATGACTGTGCAAAAAAAATTCATACAATAGTTGGGGCAAGATCATAATATGTGCCAAGAACATATGCGAAGAACCATATAACTGAGGATCTATACAAAATATACAAATAATTGATACCATACTTGACTATTTTTCAATGGTGTGCAAATTTTTCAGAGAATCGATACCATATGAATGTATGTCAATGCCACAAAAATTTGATACTATGACATGGAGTCAATGACATAGAGAAACAGTGTGGAAAATCCATGCATACTAAGCAGAGTATGCCAACCACATAACTTATAAATACTATGATGAAAAATATACCATGCTTAGAGCCATATCAATACCATCATTACATAGCCAAGATAATACCATCATCGCATAGCCAAGCCAATACCACCATCAGTGATCATAGCAAATCCAATTAAATACCATCATCGTAGATCCAATACCACCATCATGATAGAGCCAAGCCAAAACCAACATCGTAGACCCAAGCCAATTAAATCATCGTGGAGCCCAGCTAATACCATCATCACACAACCAATACCAGCATCATCACATATATAATCCAATACCGTCATCGCATAGCCAATAATGTGAAAGGCTTGGACCATTTCAATTATTCCATAAGCGAGAGAGAAAAGAGATGAATTATCAAGAGTGTGAAGATATGAGAAATATATATGGCAAGTTGGTGCCATGAGACCAACGCCATATACAAATGCAAATCTTGTGCCATAATACCAATGCGAATCTGGTGCCAAAAGATCAATGCAAATTCAATTCCATAATACCTGAAGAGAGATAGAAGACATAAATGTGAAGTCATATATCCAATACAAAGGGATAAAGTACTATAACTGAAGGTCTTGAGCCAGAATGCGATAAATCAATAAATATTGCAGAGAGAGACAAAAAAATAAAACAAATGCAAGAAATAATCCCATTCGATGATTTGAACAATGGAGGAGATTCATCCTTTTATAATTGCCTCTATGAGGTAAAGGTGAACAAACGACCCTTGAAAACTTTGGAGGGAATTTTATTTCAAATTAAATGTTCCATTAATATTAAATATATATTTCCAAGAATTTTTATAATTACTTTCCCAAATAATTTCAAATTATTATTATTCCTTTAGGTCTTAGGGGTTTGATCTAAGGGACTTAGGTTTTCCCTTTGGAAAATTCGTCTTGACACTGCCCAATTTTAACAATCCCTCTCAGCTAGGGAGGAATTTCAAATTGTAATATAAGTCTCAGGCAGATGACCATCATAAGTTCCATATTAGATGTCATGTCTCAAAGAAGGTAGGTAGTTGCAACATCATCCGAATTCCATCTCATAAAAGAAGAATAATGCAAAATCAATGAAAGGAGAGATCAATCCTCAAACCATGTCTTTTGGTCTAGTCTCATGAATTTAAAAACATATATCTCATAACATAATACAGTTCCTTTGATCATTAGTTGAACAATATCGATCTAATAGAATAAGAAGAAGTATCATTATAGGGGATTCCATCTCAACCCACATCACCATCATAGGTGTTATCACTCACCCTTGCTTCCCAAGGCTGAGAATGGAGCTGAAGGAAGGTAACCAAAAACCAACCTTTAGGTCAGGTAGCTAGCCCTACCAAGACCATAGAGGGCTCTCTCAATGTCAATTTGTAGCCAAATAGATGACTGTATATAATATTTTAGGCTAGTTATGATGCTCATTAGATTAGAATTTTTGTTTGTTTGGAGTTTTGCTAGATAGGAATGACAGTTAGGAAACTAGATCTAGGGTTTAGGTATGATTTTAAAGGCTAGATTGCATAGGCAAGGGTGAGGCCAGGTAGGTAATATTAGAAGCATGATTAATTTTTCATTGTGTATAGAGTGAACTAAGAGAGAGTCACAATGAGCATTAAAATTAATTCATTCATCATAAGAGAAAAGACATGTTCATGTAAATCTTACAAAAAATAGAGCATGGAAAGCATGTTTTCTATCCATAAACTGATTAGAATTAACATAGAGAAGCATATATGTAAAATATGGATAACTTAATATTAAACATGATAAGTTTACAAAGAAAAAAAAATCTCAAATGCATACCACTGGAGTCTCAATACTATGTCTGCAACATTGTCTTTGATTTCATTAACAAAAGCTTTTCCAATAGCTCCACTGCAAATAAAAGCTATCCAAACCTGAAATGGCTTGAGGTGGACTACTTATAGAAAATAGAGTTCATGACACCTCATGGGGTCTAAATCCTATCCAAATATCATCATAATAACATCATATGAGTCATTTCCTAGAATCTAGGGAAGTTAGAAAATATTCCCTAAAATTCAGCTAATGGCTAGGAGTGTGTGTCTCCTTCATTAAATTACATGTTTTTTCATCACAAGAGGAAAAAAAAACCCAAATACTCAAATTAAACCTCATGGGACAGATTAGAATCGAATTCTGAATTTTTCCTGGCTTGATATTTGTCTGAAGGGAATCCAATGCAGAAATGTAGCACCATTAGTAGAAGCATCGTGCCTGTTTGACAGAAATGTCTCACCTGTTCAGAGGTGATTTTGACCCACTTTAAAGCATCCATTTTCAAGTATGAATGTTGGGATAGATATAAATACGTGTTTAATTTCCAATGCACCTTCAAAATTGAGAAAAAACTAACAGGAAGACATCCAAAACTTGATTCTCCAACCTCACTCCAGAAGCACCGCACCTGGTCAAAATCACTTGCAGAAACATGAAAAAGAGGCAATTTTTTTGGCTTTTTGTCCACAATAAAGGGATTTCATGAAAAAAACAGGACCTAATATGGAATTTATAAGTCAAAACGTGTCCAAAAACATAAGACATTCTTCATTTGAGTGCTCTGAGAGAAAGCGTCACACCGCTGCGCAATGCTTTTGGAAAGACCAATTTTCTAGATTTTAAAAGAAATTTTCTGCAAAAATAGGGCTTAAAGACGGATCCATATTTCTCTAACCATAATTTTTTTTTTCAAAATTGAGAGAGGTTTTTGGTCATTTTTATTTTTTTAGCATAAAACACCTCAAATTTTCCAAATATTTTCCCATTAGCTCAGAATCCAAGTTTTATATTTATCACTAAAAATTTGCAGAAACGTCGCGCCACTTTCGCAGAAGCCTTGCACCACTTTGAGAGGGATTTTTGAGGCCTTCCCAAAGAAATTTTTGGATGAAAGTGGCATGGTTGGAAATAATAATATGTATTCTACCAAATGGAGTCATAAATTACTGCAAACCCCTTCTCCAAACCCATGAAAAATTGATTTGAAGACAACATGTCCAAAAGTGCAGAAAATGACCTGAAGCAACTGTATTTTGAGCATTTCTCTCAAACCATAAGACTTGTGAATAAAATGAAGGAGGTTTTTGTTCTTTTCCCTATTATTGACAAAAAATTACTTCACTTTTTAAAAATTCATCTCCATTACTTCAGAAACTCATTTTGAAGAAAAATTGTCCCTGTGTGTAATGTAAACCCTAGCAAATGATCATGAAGCTCTAAAAATGATGCCATGGGTTTGAGTTGTCTCAAACCTGGAATGGTGGTCTCTCTTATGGATCTTTGTTTCCCCCTCCATGGTTTTTTTCAACAATATAAAACCCTAGCTAGAGGAAATGGGTAGGGGAGATGGAGATTAGGAAAATAGGGGATAGTGGCAGGGTGGTTTTATGGTAAAAAATGGGGTGGAAGGAAGCTAGGGAAAAATCCATAAAAAATTGGGGATGTAGGGTGATGAGTTTTATTTACACTGCAAGTGAAATTTATGGAAATGTACATGAAAAAGGTTCCCAAAAAGGTTTAAATACAGGGATTTCCTAGTTTTCCTGCAAAATTCTACTGAAAACTAGAGGTTTGATGAAAATGATGGAAAATAAGGCTCTCAGTGATAGGAAGTGTTACGGTATGGTGTATGAATATTATATGAAGGTTTTAGATGGTTGTATTATGGTTTTATCAAATAAACAAGCCAAGGATGAAAAACACCAAAAATGTAGTGTAGATAACCTAATGAAGGAAATCACTCATTTGCTAAAGAATTTTGACTTGAGAGAGGTATGGAGGGTGTACACTTACTTTTTATGAGGTTTATGAACCATTGTGTAGGCTGATTTAACCCTTGGATGAATTTTTTGAATATTGGAACCAAAAGCGTAGCAAATTGCTAAGCATTGGATGGTTGTGGAGAGTTGTGAGCATGAGAGAGGATATTTTTTTACCATGTAGCATACTTATTTGAGAAAAGACAAATTACCTTTATTTATTTTCCTATATTTTGTAACTCCTAATGTAAATCATATGTATGGTGAAAATGACAACGTTTCTGCCTTCTTTCATGACATGATTGGACATTGTGGTGGTGAAACAAAAGAGACCTAGACTCTATCCTAGATGAAGGTGTGGTGAATGACCTCAGACCGTGGATGATTGATGGATGACATGAACTCTGAGATGATGATGACCATGAATGGAGTGAAGGGAGCAACATTTTAGACCTAGACATATTCAATGAACAAAATTTTATTTGAAATTGACTTGAAATATGAAATTTTGACCTAGGACCACTACCAAGTAAATCTGAAAAGAATATTTTTTATCATTGAACATTAAGACACTAACATTAGCTCCAGCTGGGGATGGAAGCTCCTTCAGGAGGTGTCAAGAAAACTGTAGACTAGGTAGCCTCATCTATTGGGAAATGGAGTAAAAGAAAATAAAACACTAGACACTCAAATGACTAACTGAAATAAAAACTTACTTTGACTCAAAAACTGACTTGACTGAAACAACTTATGGCAACAGACCATCGAGATCTTAGGGCCTTATCCTCAGGCTTCAAATCCTAATGATAACCACCCACCTACTGAAGATATATATACAATCATGCAATATGATCCATCCATTGTAACCAATCCATCAAATGGCTACTTACTTGAATCCTACTCACACTTTCCTCGAGCAAGAAAAAGGAACAAAATGTAGGGAACTCAAAGTGTCCATTGAACATGTGCTAATGATTCATAAATAAAATAAGATTCATCTTCCCAGATAGTTGTAACAAACTGACCATTGGATCCTCGAAACCATGAAAAAACACCTCTTTTGATGATTGGATCAAATCAACAAAAGGATCCTTGAATGAAATATTATCATGTCTTCATGATCCAAGGGACAATTTTCATTGACAATTAGTCAATTTTTTATACCTTCAGAATATTCACTAAAAAATTTATGATCATCCATGTATTTTTGATGATCCTATGATCTTTGGTTGTGATTGAATTGTCCATCTATTTGAAAATCGAAATAAAAATAGAATCCATAACCTGTACTTATAACTTAAAAAAATTTCACCTTCACTGAAGAATGCAATAGACTTACCAAAGGCGCATGTAAATTCACCTCTCCTGATGATTGCAGAAAATCAACAAAAGTATCTTTGAATTTATGAAAGTTTATCATGTCTTCATGATCCAATGGAAAATTTTCATTCATAATCAGTCCTTATTCAATCCTATGTATTCATGATCCAAGGAACACTTTTCATTCATAATTAGTCCTTGTTCAATCCTATCATGATCAAGTTCAACTTCAAAGAAAAATGGATCAACGAGTTTGTCTATAAAAATGTCCAAATTTTCTTTAGCATCCTCAAATATGATAGCCATATCATGTGTATCGAGACTTTCCTTTTTTTAATCAAACAATTTTGTTTTGATCTCATTATATAACTCTATTTTAAGACTATCATCTTGATTTTCATGATGGGAGACTATTTCTGATAGTCGATCCTCTTGCAGCTGTGGGGCTTTGTCAATATGAACTAGTTCACTTGTAATGTTCCAAATTTTTATGGAACATTAATTTTTGTTAATTTTATATAGGAGATGAATAAAATGGGTAGGAGACCCATTCCTTGCATGGTTAGAGAATAAAAATCCTCTAAGTATGAAAGAGGATCATGTTTGGGTTGGAATTCACACCTCCATGTGTGAAAGGAGGTTTTTGCATGAAGGCTAGGGCAAGGTGGAACAAGTCAAACTGCGTTGGCATGAGTTGGAAAGCACAAAGTGGGACAACGTAGGAGGGAAGCTTCTAGAGGAAGGAAACCCTAATTCAAAGCAGGGTCCATGGAGGGAGGCTCACTTGTTTAAAAGAGGAGCAAGGCAGCCATTGAGAATATGATTGATCATTTTACATTTTGAGTCTTGAAGACTTGTTGCTGCCTCTTGCTGTTCAGCAGAGCTGCAGTGCCTTCGGGCACGAGGGAGTCCTATTTAGGAATTCCTCTCCTTATTGAGGAGTTATTGAAGGATTTTTCCCCATATTCAGGCATTTGGGCCATAGCTTCAGTCATCTACATCAGTGCAGTTTCTGTAGCAGACATTGTGCAGTGTTGCTGGGTGTTGCTAGGAGGTTTCCACACACCATCTCGAGCTAGTTTTCCAGTGGAGGGAGGTTCCATCCCTTGGGAGATCAGAAAGGGGGTTATTGAGCATATCCCACCATCTTTGGCATCAGGCCAATCACATTCCATCATTTTTAGTGTAGTCCCTTCAATAGACAGCGTTATTCAGAGAGAGGATTTGTTGTGAGGGATTGACAGTCACTTGGAGGGGAAGTCTTGGATGAAAGGATCAGCCTTTCACTTCAGATTTTCATTGGAGAAGGGTTCTTCATTTTTTGCAGCCATTTCAGCCTTCTCCATCCATTTCCAGCTCTTTAGTTGCAGCTGCTACTGCAACTCCAACATTTTGTACACTTATCATTTTTGCATAGATTTCAGCCAATCCTCTTAAAGGATTGATGTTATGTATTTTCAGGGGTTGAGATCTTGCTCCCCCTTATTTATTTGAGCCCACATTGTTATACCTTTGTATTTTCATCATTTATGCAGTATTTCCTCTCTAAAACTACGCATTCATGGCCTAGGGATTTCTTATGCAGCAATGTATTCTCATATTTGCATGTACAGGTTTCTTGAGGCTTCTAGTGCCTTGCCTGAGTGATCATTTCCTCAAGGATTTGTATACTTATTTTCTGCTATGTCCTAATATGATGGCCATTGGATTCTCCAGCATTTCATGTGTATATGTATCACTGCTATTTCTATTTGATGTAATTGTTATTGCTGTAGCTGCAATTTTGGGGTTATCTTGAGAGATTCCCAATCTTGTTGTTTTTCCCTCTTGGGAATATTATCCCTTGACAAGACACTATAGACAGAGTCTACTAGTGGGATAGGTAGCCTTTGGAGCTCATCCTTCTTTATGAAGGTGAAAAATCCAGTAAATTCCCCTACAGTCTATCTCTAGAATAGATTTTCTTTGTCAATTGACAATGTTTCTGAAAAAAGGAACATTACAGTGGTATCAGAGCATCGAACTTGGCATAGCCTGTGAGTTTGATTTCAGAGGAGAATGATGAAGAAGATGAGCCTGATATCATCTAATTTTGGAATAAAGAAGAGTCTCCCTAAGGAGGAGGAGAAGAAAAGGCGAGAAGAGGAAGGTCCATGCACTTCCTATTCTCTTGAAGACCAGCATGGGAGATTCTTGGATTTTCACATCTTAAGCAAGTACCTGGGTGACTATAAACCCCATTCTATAACATTCAGGGGAGCTACAATGTTCCCACAATATATTCAGCAGATGGAGGAGAGAAGGCCCTATGGAAAAGGAGAAATCAGAGGCAATAGGCTTCTATTGTCTGCATTTGATGGGGTTACTTCAGCTAGAGCTTGGGTGAAGAAGCTAGAGGCATTTTTATTGCTGCATCCAGTGGTAGAAAGGGAAGCAGTGGATATTACAGCGCTACACTTGGAGGAGCAGCCTTCAACATCCATGGATGGGGTAGCGATTGCATGGGAGGGAGAAGCCTTTTCAGCCACACAAAGTCATCCCAAGACCCACCAAGGTATGAGAAAAGTTCCGCATTTTACTTCAGAAATTAATCTTAAGGATGGTGGAATTTAATATGAAGAGGTCCAAGGATCAAATCACATGGCCACTTTAGGGCCTCATGATTGCACTGTGTTGTGTAAAGGGTTCAAGGAAAAGATGAGACCTCATCCTCATACACCTTTGATGAGTTGCATTCAGCCTTTAAGGTGGGAATGTAAAATTTGGAGGATGAAGTGAACCATGACACCTCCATGGAGAATCATGAAACAAATTGTGAACAGGAGGAAGAGACAACTGTTACACCATTGAAGGGATTAGCAGCGCTATTGAACATGGGTGGAGGGGAGACATCACCTCCATCAAATTTGGATCCTCATAGGTCCAACATATTCATGGGAGAGAGGCCTTTCTTAAGGGGTCTCCAAGGAGCTGCGTTTCAAACTCTCATGAAATGCAAAAAGCAGGAATTGGTTTGGGAGAATGGTAGCCCTTAAGGGAGGAGTACCAAAGAAGAGAAGAAATGGAAGGGTGTTTACATCATTGGGAAGCAAGGAGAAGGGATACATATTGCTGATATGACATATATATCAGTCATGATACTTTCATCACATAAGTCATATGATGTGAGCATGAGGGGGCAACAAGCACTTGAGTTGCTTGGGATTGATGGGAGAGAGCACAAGCATATTTGCTCTCATCTGATTGATGGTGTTGTAGGAGTAGAGGAGGGCACTCTCATAGTGCAAGGGGGTCACTCCTTAGCTAGGAATTATTGGAAGGCATTTCCCTCTTGGGGGAAGCTTCATATTTGCAGCAACATCACCAAAGTTGTTCTTGACAAGGAGCATTTCAAGGAACAAAGATTGGCATGAGCAAGAGCCTTTTTGCATGAGCTCACAACGATGCCATTTGAGAGGAGGATCACATGCATAGATCCATCTATCATCTCACTTCCAGCCTATGGTAAGAGTCTTGTGTGTACCTTTGCTGATTTACATACTCTTATCATTATGATGCAGTGCAGGGCTTCTTAAAGGGGCAGATTTTTCATGTTTCTCCATGAGAAAAGTTGGGCCAAACCATGTGATGGAGACAACCATATTTTATATGGCCTTGGGAAATTGTTACCTTCCATGTATTTTCATCATTTATATTCAGCCACTTACCATGAATTATTAGATGTAAGAACATACATTGTTATTCGTGAGCTGAGAAACAACTTTCCATATCATTTCTCAAGGCAACAGTTTGGGAAACTGCGTCTGTGACCACTTGGGAGACTATTGGTAAATCTTTGCACAACATGAAACCTTCAGTGCTTACCTCATTTTATTTCTGAGTATGGTCTCCTTGGCTGATATTGTTTTTATCTCAATGGAGGACATGTTCAAAGGAGAGACACATGGGATGAATGTGTCCTTGATGAGGGAGGACTCCCATATTATATGCATTACATGTTCTAATGGGAACATGAGAGAAGACCTGGCCGCCACAACCATCTATTTGCTTTCTTTTGAGGTGGGCCATGAGTATGATGATGACATCCATCCATTTTTTATATTTGGGCATGTATTTGATTTGTATTGCGGGTTCACTCATCTATTTATTGTTCAGTAGTAGAGGTGATATTTTTGTACAATACTTGCCATGTTATTTTCTGCAACTACAGTGGGTGAGATTGCATTGTAACCCTATGAGACATTGTTTGTACTGTGCTGCACATGGTATCACCTACAGAAAACATGTCATGGGGGTATCCTATGATGACCATGTCCTATTCATCATGGGTGAAGTGTCTTGGAGCAGCTCATTCTTCATTGATGGAGGAGAAATCCTTGAAGGATTGCTTTTCATTTTGCCATTTGAGGGCAATAATTTTGCAGCCCAGGATCAGACTACACTCTAAACTTGTCATAAGTGGAGGCAAGGACAACATGGGAAAGTTATAGTGCTTTCCATGATCAGATTTCAGCCCACCTTCATTTCTGGAGCTCAAGGTGGATGGAGATTTTCCATGAGTTATATTGTTGGGAGGCAGCTTATTTTTTTTCTTATGATTGATGGCTTGGGAATGAAAGATTCATATGGGGATGATAAGTCCCATTATATATATTATATCTCATGCCTCAAGGAGGCCCTTAGACAGCTCTTATTCCCTTCATGGATAATTTTTTCTACATGATAGCTATTTGGGAATGTTCACCCAAAGGCTAGATTGTATATGTTGGAGAGACAGTTTGAAGACTTGATTGCTGATATGGCATCCTTTCCTTGAGGAGATCATAACATAAGGATGCTACAGGAGGAAGGGCAAAAAGAAACTCAGTCCATCCTTGCAATTGCTTGAGGGCAAGCAATATTTTGAGAGGGGAGGACTGTAATGTTCCAAATTTCTATGAAACATTAATTTTTGCTATTTTTATATAGGAGATGAATAAAATGGGTAGGAGACCCATTCCTTGCATGATTAGAGAATAAAATCCTCTAATTATGAAAGAGGATCATGTTTGGGTTGGAATTCACACCTCCATGTGTGAAAGGAGGTTTTTGCATGAAGGCTAGGCCAAGGTGGACCAAGTCAAACTGCGTTGGCATGAGTTGGAAAGCACAAAGTGGGACAATGTAGGAGGGAAGCTTCTAGAGGAAGGAAACCATAATTTGAAGTAGGGTCCATGGAGGGAGGCTCACTTGTTTAAAAGAGGATAAAGGCAACCATTGAGATTATGATTGATCATTTTACATTTTGAGTCTTAAAGATTTGTTGTTGCCTTTTGCTATTCAGCAGAGCTGCAGTGCCTTCAGGCACGAGGGAGTCTTGTTTAGGAATTCCTCTCCTTATTGAGGAGCTCTTGAAGGATTGCAATCCATTCCCCATATCCAGGCATTCATGCCATAGCTTCAGCCATCTACATCAACACAGTTTCTGTAGCAGACATTCTGCAGTGTTGCTGGGTGTTGCTGGCGGGGTTTCCACACACCATCCGGAGCTAGTTTTCTAGTGGAGGGAGGTTCCATCCCTTGGGAGATAAGAAAAGGGGGTTCTTGAGCATATCCCACCATATTTGGCATCAATACAACCACATTCCATCATTTTAAGCACAATCCCTTCAGTAGATAGCATTATTCAGAGAGAGGATTTGCTGTGAGGGATTGACAGTCACTTGGAGGGGAAGTCTTGGGTGAAAGGATCAACCTTTCACTTCAGATTTTCATTGGAGAAGGGTTCTTCATTTTTTGCAGCCATTTCAGCCTTCTCCATCCATTTCTAGCTCTTGAGTTGCAGCTGCTACTGCAACTCTGGCATTTTGTACACTTATCATTTTTGCATAGATTTCATCCAATCCTCTTAAAGGATTGATGTTATGTATTTTTAGGGGTTGAGATCTTGCTCCCCCTTTTTTATTTGAGCCCACATTGTTGTACCTTTTTATTTTCATCATTTATGCAGAATTTCCTCTCTAAAACTGCACAGTCATGGCCTAGGGCTTTCTTATGCAGCAGTGTATTCTCATATTTGCATGTACATGTTTCTTGAGGCTTCTAGTGCCTTTCTTGAGTGATAATTTCCTCAAGGATTTTTATACTTATTTTCTGCTATGTCCTAATATGATGGCCATTGGATTCTCCAGCATTTCATGTGTATATGTATCACTGCTATTTCCATTTGATGTAATTTTTATTGCTGTAGCTGCAATGTTGGGGTTATCTTGAGAGATTCCCAATCTTGTTGTTTTTCCCTCTTGGGAATATTTTCCTTTGACAACACTCTATAGACAGAGTCTGCTAGTGGGCCAGGTAGCCTCTAGATCCCATCCTTCTTTATGAATGTGACAAATCCAGTAAATTCCCCTACAGTCTATCTCTGGAATAGATTTTCTTAGTCAATTGACAATGTTTCTGAAAAAGGAACATTACATCACTACTTGCACCTTGAGCAAACAAAAACTGAAAAAATGGCTACAAAAATCCACCTATATCAAGAGAACGGACATGAATATCAACATCAAGTTCTTGATTTATTTCATATTCATCTAAGAGAGAAATTATTGATGGATGTAAATTTTTTTCATGTTGTAAATCCTTTTGATCATCAAAAACCTGATAATATAATTCATAAAGTGCCTCTAACATATCCTCATCATCCATAAATTATAGATCCTCATCAATAATTTCAAGATACTGAATGAAGCCCTCAAAATTATCACAACAATTTTGTACCAACAGAAAAGGTGGATAATGCTCTTTATAATTCTCAAAAAAATATGGTATGAAAATAAATTAAGGAACATATGCTAGCTAGTCTTAACCATTCATACCATATTATTTATTTTTCTTCCATAGTATCCATAAATATCTTCATCAATCAATCCTCATGAAACTTAAATTTAAGTCTACATACATGGATATGAAACTTGATCAAGTGCAAGGAAACATCATATTTATTTTCATCTTTCAACATGGGAAGATAAGATAACCAATAAACATGAGTCATAGGATTTGGAATGTCAGGGATATGAGACCGATCCATAAGGGCATATCTGGCATTCCTTCTTGCAGTTGAATCCATCTTGAAAACAGTGAAATCACAAAAAATTCTTGAAGCTACCGGTTTTTGAATAGTGGATTCACCATGAAAAATCTGAACTTTTCGATTCTTCGACACTGGAGTTGCCAGGTGAAATATTTATAGTATTCTTGTGCCTGACCATTTTTCACCATCAACAATCAGAGCTAATATTTTTCTTTCTTTCCCAAGAAATATTTAAACTTCACTCCCCGGAAATGGCGCCAAAAATGTTATCACTCCCCCCTGCTTCCCAAGGCTGAGAATGGAGCTGAAGGAAGGTAAACACAGACCAAAATTTAGGTTAGGTAGCTAGCCCTACCAAGACCAGAGAGGGTTCTCTCAATATCTCATTACAGCCAAAAAAATGACTGGATATAATTTTTTAGGCTAGTTATGATGCTCAGTAGATTAGGGATTTTGTTTCTTTTGAGTTTTGCTGGAAAGGAATGATAGTTAGGAAACTAGGTCTATGGTTTAGGTCAAATTTCAAGGGCTATATTGTAGAGACAAGGGTGAGGCTAGGTAGGTAAGATTAGAAGCATGCTTAATTTTTCACTATCTATAAAGTGAGTTGAGAGGGAGTCAAAATGAGTATTAAACTGAATTCATTGATGAGAAGAGCAGAGACATGTTCATGCAAATTTTATAAAAAACAAAGCGTGTAAAGCATGATTTATATCTATAAACTGATTAGACTTAACATATATAAGAATATATAAGAATATATGTTAAATATGGATAACATAAAATTCAACATGATAAGTTTATAGAGAAAAAAAAAGCTCAAAGGCATACCATTTGAGTCTCAATATTATGTCTGCAACATTTCCTTTGATTTCATTAACAAAATATTCTATAGTAGCTCCACTGAAAATAACAACTATCAAACCCTAAAATTACTTTACGTGCACTAATTATGGAACATAGAGTTCATTACACCTCATGGGGTCGAAATCCTATCCAAAAATCATCATAATTACATTAGACAAGTTATTGTCTAGAATCTAGGGAAGTTAGAAACTATTTCCTAAAATTCAGATAGAGACTAGGAGTGTGTGTCTCCTCCATTAAATTACATGTTTCATCAGAAAAAGAGGAAAAAAAAACTAAAATACTCAAATGGAACTTCATGGGACACATTAGCATCGAATTTTGAAGTTTTCCTAGCTTGAAATTTTTTTTAAGGGAATCCAATGCATAAATGTAGCGTCATTAGCAGAAGCATCACACATGTCTGGCAAAAACATCTTTGCTATTCAAATGTGATTTTGACCCAATTTAAAGCATCCATTTTCAATTATGAAGTTTGGTATAGGTATAAATATGTGTCTACTTTCCAATTCACCTTCAAAATTGAGAAAAAACCCACGGTAATACCTCCAAAAAATTATTCTCCCAACCTCACTCTAGAAGCGTCGTGCATGGTCAAAATCACAGGCAGAAACATGAAAAAGAGGAAATTTTTTGGATTTTTCTCTACAATCAAGGGATGCCATGAAAAAAAATGACCTGATATTGAATGTAGAAGTCAAAATGCATCAAAAAACATAATTCATTCTTCATTTTAGTGCTTTGAGTGAAAGCATCGTGTCGCTATGCGACGCTTCTGTAAAGACCAATTTCTAGATTTCTCAAGAAATTTTCTGCAATAATAGGGTTTAAATATGGATCGATATCTATCTAAAAATAACTTTTTTTGAAGAACTAACATAGGTATTTGTTATTTTGTATGTTGTGAACAAAAACCTCCTCCCATTTTCCAAAATAAGTTCCTATTTTCTCATAATCCAAGTTGGACATTGATCTCTAAAAAATTGCAGAAGTGTCATGCGACTTTAGTAGAAGCGTCACGCCACTTTGAGAGGGAGCTTGGAGGCCTTCCCAAATGATTTTTTGGATTCAAGTGGTATGGTTGGAAATATTAATACGTCTACTACAAAATGGAGCCATCAAGAACTACAAAACCCTGCTCCAAACCCCTAAAAAATTGATTTGAAGACAACCTGTCCAAAAGTGCAGAAAATGACCTGGAGCAACTGTATTTTGAGAATTTATCTCAAACCATAACACCTATGCATAAAATGAAGGAGGCTTTTTTTTTATCTCTAGCCTATGATGGCCAAAGCAATATTTCATTTTCTAAAAATTCATCTCCATTACTTCAAAAAGGGATTTTGAAGCAAAATTGTCATTGTGTGCAATCTAAACCCTAAAAAATGATCATGAAGCTCTAAAAATGATGTTGTGGATCTGAGTTGGCTCAAACTTGGAATGGTGGCCTCCCTTATGGATATTTTTTCCCCCCTCCATGGTGCCTTTTAACAAGATAAAACCCTATATATATTAAATGGGTAGAGGAGATGGAGATTAGGAAAACAGGGGATAGTGTTAGGGTGGTTTTAGGGGAAAAATTGGGGTGGAAGGAAGCTAGGGAAAAATCCCTAAAATTTTGGTGAGGTAAGGTGATGAGCTGGATTTACACTGAAAGTGAAATTTCTAGAAATTTACATGAGGAAGGTGCCCAAAAGGTCAAAACACAGGGGTTTCCAATTTTTCTTGCAAATTTCTAGTGAAAACTAGGGTTTTTATGAAAATGATGGAAAATAAGGCTCTAAGTGATATGAAGTGTTAGGTTATGGTGTATGAAGGTTATATGAAGTTTTTATATGGTTATATTATGGTTTTATCAGCTAAAACAAGCCAAGGATGAAAAACACCAAACACGTTGTTAGTATGAATCTTTCATCGTAAAAGACCACTTTAGCTACGCATAACAAATAGCCCTAACATCAATTATGGCTGCCAAAAATATTTAAATATGCAATCAGGTGATCTAAATAATGCTGCAGAAATCCATATCTAAGCATAAAAGACATTAAGCAGATAAAATAAAATGAGGCTCCATGCATCCAATAGACAAGACAAGAACAATGTATTTGAAAGAATTTTTATATTATATTGAAAAGGGGCACCCAAGAGGAAAACAAGAAAGGTGTTTTCCGGTTCTCCTCAATGGGATGGGTTCTTGATAGTCCTCAGCACTTTAGATCTAGAATCTCTCTCTCTTGTTGGTATAGAAAACCCATACAAACATAGAACTCAATCGGAGCTCACAAGGCAAAAATGGAGAAAATGTGACCAAGTGTATAGATCCAGAGGTGATCTTTAGGCAACAAAAGGTGACTAATGAATGGGGAAAACCCTTCTATTTATAACAAAATATTGGGGCGGTCTAGAACTCGGTGCATGAATAAAATATTATTAATCGAATTCTAGAAGCACCCTTTAGGAATATTTTATTATATTTTTTGGAGGGAAAAGGGTTCTTGACTTGGGTCAATTACTTTATTTATAAATAATAAATAAATAAATGGTTTATTTATCATTTTATGGAAGTGATGGGAATGTAATTAAATAAATAATGGTTTGCTTAATTATTTATGGATGATTTAGTCAAATTTAACTAAGAATATTATTTAAATAATGATTTAAATAACTTATTCTTAGGGAATAATTAAATAAATAAGGATTTATTTAATTAAGTTCCTTATTTTTAGGTTAATATGACAGTAAATATAAACAAATAAAGTTATTTCACATGGTGAAAGCAATGACAATTTTTACTAAGGTAAAATTGGTCTTACATGGTGTACTTGGGTTCATCTAATGATAATAGGTTATATGACCAAAAAATGGTGTAACAGATTGCCCCCCAACGTATGAGTGTTAGGAGAAAATCGTATGACTGAAGTACGTTGTAAGAACTCAATCACTAGTCATCAAGAGGGAAGTGAGAGAGTGAAATGTAAGGTAATCTAATGTGCTAAAGGACTAGACCCTAAGGAGACGAGACTTACAGGTGCAACAAGTCTCTAGTTTATGAAGTGGTACCTGTGCTAAAGGCGGCGGGGGAGGCATACCTATGCCCGCCAAGACAAAGTACAAAGAATAGGAAGTCCAGTAAACAAGGAACTGAACCATGAAGAATATGTTGGCTTAAATAGGAGCCAGAAAAATAGAATGATGGATCCCACATACATGCTATGCCTGGAATAACCGTCAGTACTTATACAATAAGATTTTAGTACATGAGATACAAATACACCCAAATGCCCCCTACACACGAGGAAGGGCTCGCAAAATATGACTAATACATGCAAATCGAAGAGGTGCTGCAAGCGATGGAGGCCAATATCATCAAATGGGAGGAGCTCCATCAAGGGCTGAAATGAAGAAGTCATTCGAGCATGTGGGGGGCTACCTGTAGGGCCACCCCCTCATGAGGGTTGAGACATATCACACACACCCAGGAATAACCAATAGTTGTTGCTGCATCACTAGACTATCAAGTGTATAGATCACGATCATCTTGAAAAGAGCTCGAACCAAGGTACACTTGGCCCCAGACCTGGCTTCTGGAGTAAATGAGCTGATGTCAACAGAAGTAGGTCCAGCATAGGTGAGGTGATAAGGGAACCCCAACTAAGGCACGGGAGAAAATAGTAGAGCGACTAATAGATAGATACTAATGGTGATAATGAAATGAGGGATACTGAGTAGTAGATGGAAAACTTCCCTTGTTAGAGCATAAGGGGCATGAATGGCTTGGTAGCAACTGACACAATATCAGGGAGGATAGGTGACAATGGTACTGAAGGCCATAATGTGCAACACGAGAGAGGGACCAAGCGATGAAGGATGGAGGGCTATAGTGGGATACAAAGGGACTCGAGATAGACTCCATGACGAATGATGACTCAACTCGGATGCTCTAAACAAGGGCGACTCGATGGTGTTTCCACACAATAAAGGTTCAATGGGGGACTGTAAAAACATCAGTACAATAGGGTATCTCATGACGAAAATCTACACGAACAAAGCCAAGTAAAGAGGTTAAGTGGTGCCCCAAGTACAAGCGTTGTAAGTGAAGAATTCTGATTGGAAGGAGAGATGAAGGGACCCTTCGTGGACAAAATGTGTCCTAGTGAAGTATCAAAACATGAAAAAATAACATATACCCATTTGAGATCTTGGTGAGAGATTTCCAACGGTGCAGATGGTGTGTCAAACGGGGCTAAGGTTTGGTCGCAACGGGCGAAAGAAAAAACAAGGGTTTTTCTTCTAATAAGGCATTTTCCCTCCAAAATCATTCATTTTCTTGTGTAGCTGTGGTGAATGTGGAGAGGAGAGAAGGCCCTAAATCTTGCGGCGATCATAGCGGACAAACCGACCGTTGGAATTGCGATCCGTCAATGGCAGGTAAGAGGCCTAATCCTACTCTTTGTTTTTGATGGATTCAAAGTTTAGATTAGGGTTTTAAATCTCAGTAACTGCTCCTACTTCATCATTATGGTCACGTCGCACTTCTTGGGGCAAAAACTGCAGCTTGGGATGCAGGTTTGGGCCTGAAAAGTGCAACCTGGCCCAAGATTTGGCCAAAAAGTGCGACCTGTTATATGGGGGTGGTTTCAGTGCTGTTGTGGGCTGAGAATCAGTTTTGGTGTAAGTAAATGCTGTTTTTTTTATCTGTAGACTGACAAAGATGATGGTTTTATGCAGATATGGCAGATATACGAATCAAGTGGAGAGAGAGACCTAGGTACATTATGGACGGAAATCCAAGCGGATTAGGGTGTCCGTCGTGCATTGGCTAGGTTTGGGGTTCTGAAGTTTGTGGAGAACCCTTTGATGAGGGCTGGTGAGCCCTTGTTGGCCCAGATTATCAGTTATTGGGATCCAAATCATGAGGTCTTTATAGTGCAGGGGCACAGCATTGAGCTGACATTCTAGGATCTATATTTCCTGATTGGTCTCCCACCATTAGGGATGGTGGGAAATACACAGCCAGTGTTACCACGGGGGTGTAACATCATGAAGTTTGTTGAGCGACATTGTCGACCAGGTGTTCGAGTCAAAGGGACTCGGATATTGATTGGGGATCTAGAGAGGTTGGAGACCCGGGCAGTGGCAGCAGCAGTGTTGTGGATCTTGGGCAGCCAGGCATTCCATCACATCACTGGAGGGCAGATGATGATTGTAGAGAGTGTGTTGAGTGGGACCTACTATGGGTGGGCCCAGATGATGTTGGTGTCGATGAAACAATAGCTGTCACTATGTAAGCGGCAAGTGAATCATGATTATGCCTATGGGACGGTGTTGTGATCTTTCTTCTTTGAGAAGATCCCGACCTTACGACCTCGTGTATAGTTACCTGATGGGGGTCCAAGAGAGCCCCGGATGCGTTGGTGGGGACGAATACTATGTAGAGGAGGGGGAGGGGTGGTCGGATGGGTGTTCCGACCAGATTTCTTCGCCCATCGGGATCAGATGTCATTGTACATAGACGACTATCCCTATAATGGGATGAGTTATGGGGGAGATCCAGACTTGCCGCTTTTTCCTGGTTGAGTATGGGGGCCCGATGGTAAGTGGCGATAAACTAATATGTTATGTGAATTTTAAAGTTTGTTACTAGTATTCATGGTACTAATCTTTATACTTTTTGGAATGCAGATATAGCTCCAGTAAAACCGACCGGATATATGGGACGATCTGCAGCAGCTAGAGCTATAGGTGCAAGTGGATCAAGGACGACACATAACAAGGATATGACCTCTCTGTTGGAGGATATACGTCGTAGATGTGAGGGGCTGCTAACCGGTGTGTCGGACCGTGGTTGGCAGGATTTAGACGACCAGTACATAGAGTTATGTATTGGGCTACCCTCGGAATGGCGAGGTATCATGCGATGCATGGCGATAGTCGGTCAGACTGTGTGTGATCTACGAGTTGCAGGAGTAGATCTGTTCACTCGGGATCCTCCAGAGAGTGATTAGATGCAGGGCAGGTGGTGCCCCCCATTGTCTATGTAGGGGCAAGTGGTGCCCCCCATTTTTGTAGTGTTGTTTTTGTAACATGCTATGGGCATGTCATATTTTTTAGAGTATATGGACTCTAAAAACACATGTTATATGATATATATGATGTATATGCATTTTTTTGATGGTTTTAAATGTTATTTTCTTGTGTATGATAAATGCCAGTCTAGAACATGATTTACGATTTGATCTACGTAGTGATTTTGACTTCTAGGTATATGGTTGAAAGTAATGAATCTAAATTCACGTATCAAAAGTTTCACTCGTAAATATTGTCTAAACAGGATAGGGTTACGCACACAATAGACAACATTAAGTTGTAAGACAAGAAGCAGGGAATCTAAATGAACGTGCAGATGGAGGATGTGATGAGAGAGGGCATCAGCTAAGAGACCACGTACTGCATCATATTCGACCTGATTATTGGTGGCATTACCAATGCAGACCCCATTTGCGAGAATGAGGGTATGCAAGGAGGTAAAGATGGCCCATGTGGTCGAGGCGAGATTCCAGGAATAGCGACTTGCCCCATCGGCATAGCCAATATAATGTGTGGACGAGAGGGCCGATGGAGTATAGGGTAGACATCCAATGACAACTATGGGAGGGAGTATTCGGGGTGGGAAATCTAGGACTCATAGATTGACTAGAGGGAGATGAATGAGAACCATGGGAAGAGGAGCGGGAACTCATGTTGCGAAGGATATCATAGATATGGATGGTATCATTGTGAATATGGGAGGAAAGGGAAAGGTCGAGGAAACCACATGACGCTGCAAAGCTACCTAAATCATCAGTATGGGAAGAGAGGCGCACATATGGGTCATCATAGGGAATGACAGAAGAACAAGTAAAAATATGGTCAAAGCATGAAGAGCCCAGGAAATTTGCTGAAGGGGAATCAAGCAAAACAAATAACCTAATGAAGGAAATCACTCATTTGCTGAAGAATTTTGAATTGAGAGAGGTATGGAAGTTTTCTAGTTACTATTTAGGAGGTGTATGAACCCTTTCATAGGCTAATTTAACCCTTGGAAGATTTTTTTAAAACTTGGAACCAAAATCGTAGCAAACTGCTAATATTTGGATGGCTATGGAGAGTTGTGAGCATGAGAGAGGAGCTTCTTTGACGATGTTGCATACTTCTTTGAGAAAAGAAAAATTACCTTTACTTATTTTTGTATCTTTGATAAATCTCAATGTAAATGATATATATGGTGAAAATGAAAACCTATTCGCCTTCTTTCATGACATGATTGGACATTGTGGTGGCGAAACAAAAGAGACCTAGACTCTGACCTAGATGAAGGTGTGGTGAATTACCTCAAACCCTGGATGTTTTATGGATGACATGACCTATGAGATGACGATTAAAATGAATGGAGTGAAGGCACCAGAATTTTACACCTAGAAATATTCAGTGAACAAAATTTTATTTGAAATTGACTTGAAACAAGAAATTTTTACCTAGGACCACTACCAAGTAAATCTCAAAAGAGTATTTTTTATCACTGAGAAATAAGACACTAACGTTAGCTCCATCTAGGGATGGAAGCTCCTTTAGGAGGTCTCAAGAGCACCGTAGAACAGGTAGCCTCATCCATTTGGCAATGGAGTCAAAAAAATAAAGTACTAAATACTAAAATGACTAAAACACTGACTTGACTAAACTTATTTATGGCATCAGACCATCAAGGTCTTAGGGAATTAACCTTAGGCTTCAAATCCTGACGATAACTTCCCGCCTACTGAAGATATATATACAATCATACAATATGATCCCTCTAGTGTAACCAATCCAGCAAATTACTACTTAATTGAATGATGCTCACACTTTCCTTCAGCAGGCAAAAGGAACAAAAGGTAGGAAACTCAAAGTGTCCACTGAACATGTGCTCATGATTCATAAATACAAGAGTATTCATCTTCTCATATGGCTGCAACAAACTGACCATTGAATCCATTAAACCATGAAAAATCACATATTTTTATGGCTATATCAAATCAGAAAAAGGATCCTTGAAGATATGAAATATTATCACGTCTTCATGATCCAAGGGACAATTTTCATTGAAAATTAGTCCATGTTTTATACCTTCATAACTTTCACTAAAAACTTTATTATCATCCATGTTTTTTTTATGATCCAGGGATCTTTGTTTGTGCTTGAATTGTCCATCTATTTGCAACTTAGAATTAAAATAGAATCCATAACCTGAACTTATAACTGAAACAAATTTCACCTTCATTGATGACTGAAATATACTTACCAAAGGCTCATGTAAATTCATGTCTTGTGATGATTGCAACAAATCAACAAAATGATCTTTCAAGATATGAAATATTATCATGTCTTCATGATCCAAGGGACAATTTTCATTCATAGCTAGTCCTTGTTAAATCCTGTCATGATCAAGTTCAACTTCAAAGAAAAAGGAATCAACAGGTCTGTCTATAAAAATGTCCAAATTTTATTTTCCATCCTCAAATATGATATCCATATCATGTGTATCGAGAATTTCCTTTTGTTGATCAAACAATTTTGTTTTAATCTCATTAGACAACTCTATTTGAAGACTATCATATGTATTTTCATGATGGGAGACTATTTATGATGGCTTATCCTCTTGCAACTGTGGGGCTTTGTCAATATGACCTATTTCACTACTTGCACCTTAAGCAAACAAAAACTGACAAACTAGTTGCAAAAATTCACCTATATCAAGAGAAGGGACATGAAGATCAACATCAATTTCTTGGTTGATTTCATATTCATCTAAGAGAGAAATTGTTGATGGATGTAAGTTTTATGCATGTTGTAAATACTGTTGATCATCATGACAACAAACTTGAGAATAGAATTCATAAAGTGCCTCTAACATATCCTCATCATCCATAAATTATAGATCCTCATCTATAATTTCAAGATACTGAATGAAGCCCTCAAAGTTATCACAACAATTTTGTACCAACATAAAAGATGGATAATTCTCTTTATAATTCTCAAAAAATATGGTATGAAAATCCTTTAAGGAAAATATGCTAGCTGGTCTTAACCATTCATACCATATTCTTTCTTTGTCTTCCATAGTAGCCATAAATATCTTCATCAAGAAATCCTCAGGAAACTTAAATTTAAGTCTACATAGATGGATATGAAACTTGACCAAGTGTAAGGAAAAATCATATTTATTTTCATCTGTGAACATGGGAAGACAAGATAAACAATAAACATGAGGCATAGGATTTGGAATTCCAGGGATATGAGACCGATCCATAAGGGCATATATGGCATTCGTTATTTCAATTGAATCCATCTTGAAAACAATGAAATCGCAAAAACAATTCTTGAAGCTACCAGTTTTCGAATAGTGGATCTGCCATGAAAACTCTGAACTTTTGAATTATTTGACATTGGAGTCACCAGGTGAAAGATTTATAACCTTCTTGTGCCTTACCATTGTTCACCATAAACAATCAAAGCTAATATTAGCCATTCTTTCCTAGAAGGCTGAGAATGGAGCTAAAGGAAGGTAAGCACAGACCAACCTTTAGGTCAGGTAGCTAGCCCTACCAAGACCAGAGAGGGCTCTCTCAATGTCACTTTTCAGCCAAAGGGATGACTGGATACAATTTTTTAGGCTAGTTATGATGCTTAGTAGATTAGGGTTTTTGTTTGTTTTGAGTTTTTTTGGAAAGGAATGATAGTTAGGAAACTAGGTCTATGGTTTAGGTCAGATTTCAAAGGCTAGATAGGTAAGCTTAGAAGAATGCTTAATTTTTCACTATCTATAAAGTGAGTTGAGAGGGAGTCAGAATGAGCATTAAACTGAATTCATTCATTAGAAGAGCAGAGACATGTTCATGCAAATTTTACAAAAAACAGAGCGTGGAAAGCATGATTTATGTCTATAATCTGACTAGACTTAACATAGATAAGAATATATGTGAAATATGGATAACATAACATTCAACATGATAAGTTTAGAGAGAAAAAAAAATGCTCAAATGCATACCATTGGAGTCTCAACACTATGTTTGCAACATTGTATTTGATTTCATTAACAATATCTTGTACAGTAGCTCCACTGAAAATAACAACTATCCAACCCTAAAATTACTTTAGGTGGAATACTTATGGAACATAGAGTTCATTAAACCTCATGGGGTCGAAATCCTATCCAAAAAGCAGCATAATTACATCAGATGAGTCATTTTCTAGAATATAGGGAAGTTAGAAACTATTCCCTAAAATTCAAATAAAGACTAGGAGTGTGTGTCTTCTCCATTAAATTACATGTTTCCTCAGCAAAAGAGGAAAAAAAAACTAAAATACTTAAATGGAACTTCATGGGACACATTAGCATCGAATTCTGAATTTTTCTTAGCTTGACAATTTTCTGAAGGGAATCCAATGCATAAATGTAGCGCCATTAGCAGAACTGTCGTGCATGTCTGGTAGAAACGTTGTGCCTGTTCAAAGGTGATTTTGACACACTTTAAAGCATCCATTTGCAATTATGAAGTTTGGTATAGGTATAAATATGTGTCTAATTTCCAATTCACCTTCAAAATTGAGAAAAAGCCCATGGTAATACCTCCAAAACCTTATTCTCCCAACCTCACTCCAGAAGCTTCATGCCTGGTCAAAATCATAGGCAGAAACATGAAAAAGAGGTAATTTTTTTTCTTTGTCTCTACAATCAAGGGATGTCATGAAAAAAAATGACCTGATATGGAATGTAGAAGTCAAAATGCACCAAAAAACACAAGTCATTCTTCATTTTACTGCTTTGAGAGAAAGCATCGTGTCGTTGTGCGACGCTTCTGTAAAAGACCAATTTCTGTATTTTTCAAGAAATTTTCTGCAATCGTAGGATTTAAATATGGATCAATATCTATCTAACAATAACATTTTTTGAAGAACTAACAAAGGTATTTGTTATTTTGTATGCTTTGAACAAAAACCTCCTCCCATTTTCCAAAATACGTTCCTATTTTCTCATAATCCAAGTTGGACATTGATCTCTAAAAAATTGTAGAAGCATCATGCCACATTAGTAGAAGCATCATGCCACTTTGAGAGGGATTTTGGAGGTCTTTACAGAGGATTTTTTTTATTCAAGTGGTATGGTTGGAAATAATAATATGTTTTCTACAAAATGGAGTCATCAAGCACTGGAAAACC
The DNA here is from genome assembly GCA_034641835.2 of Pinus albicaulis. Taxonomy (NCBI): domain Eukaryota; kingdom Viridiplantae; phylum Streptophyta; class Pinopsida; order Pinales; family Pinaceae; genus Pinus; species Pinus albicaulis. The sequence continues at coordinate 467,419,248 of CM076574.1, read as the reverse complement.
CTGCTCCAAACCCCTGAAAAATTGATTTGAAGACAACCTATCCAAAAGTGCAGAAAATGACCTGGAGCAATTGTATTTTCATAATTTATCTCAAACCATAACACCTATGCATAAAATTAAGGAGGTTTTTTATCTCTGGCCTATGATGACCAAAAAAATATTTCATTTTTTAAAAATTCATCTCCATTACTTCAGAAAGTGATTTTGAAGCAAAATTCTCATTGTGTGTAATGTAAACCCTAGAAAATGATCATGAAGCTCTAATAATTATGTTGTGGATCTGAGTTGGCTCAAACCTGGAATGGTGGTATTGTTAAGGTAAATCCCCTCTGTGGACAGAGGCGATCCCTACTAGCCCAGATCGGGTCTAGCAACAATCGTATCACGCTAAGGCGCAAGTTCCTAATTGCAATAGACCAAATTGCGAGAAAGGCCTACCTTAAGTCCAATGCTGTTGTTCATAGAGAAGATAGTGCTCCCATTTCCTTGCTCCGGCAGATCACAATTCTCCCGCTTGTTGCGATAAAACACCTACACATACAAGCAACACAATGAAAACACAAGCGTAATACCCAATATATGCAATTATGTATCAGTAAGAGAAGATACAACTCATGATCACAAAGTATGAACAATACGAGTGGAACCATAACCAAAGTCTCTTATCATTAATCAATACAAAGAAAGATACAACCTGCGCTCTGACGCTGGATCTTCCTTCGGTGGGTTGACAGTGGAATACGTCTGGATAAATCTCGTCGGGAATAGGACAAGCCTCTCTCTTCGGTTGTCTTGACAATAATCTCCTTGCTACTGATTTGGCTATATGAGGACTATCAAGGCTCTTTCAGCATTCTCTAGGCTATTGAAGGCTCTTGAAGGCTAGCTTGCAAAAGTAAAATGACAACCTTATATAGATGGTGGAAGGGGAGTTGGGATCCCTACAATCATGGGATTGGCCCTATCCTCAAGGAATCTTCCATGAGAGGTGGAAAACCACTTCCTCTACATGGAGATCTGGAGCCAAACCTCGCAACTCAATTTAGAGACCAGTTCAGGAATTGGTTGGAGTCAATCTTCCGCCATTTATTTTTAAAAAACACTCCTTAATAAGCCTGTTGCGGGTATAACACTGTGACAGTGTGCCAGCTGGCATGCCCTCTTTGGATGATTTCCCCCATTGGCGCGAGGGCTGAACTGGCTAGTCGTGCCAAGGACAAAAAGGCTATTTTTATGTTTTTTCACAAGGAATTGTCTTAAGGGGAATGATTTTCCTTGTCCAAGGGGATGCCATGAAAGTGGTTTTAGGTCATGTCACTGCTCACAGGTCACGGAATAAGCCCTATAATGTGCGGGATGGGAGATTGTAGGGATAGTGAAAAATTGATGTGTAACAGATGCCCCCTAAAGCATGAGGCCCGAGAGAGACAGAGGGGTGAAATGCTTTACAAGAACGTGTCCAACTAAAAACACTTCCATCAGAAAACCTGCGTAGAAAAGTACAACTGATATCTCAAATACATGATATATGTGGTATGGGTGCAGCCATCCATAACAGAGTATACAATAATTCAGATCCAAGGCATGGACGCAGCCATCCAGTGAGGATCGATAAATAGACTTAGGTATGGTCACAGCCATCCAATGAATGAGTCATGTAACCAATCACAATAATCCACAAAATTGTAGCCTAGATTCTAATAGACAAAATCTAGGGTCTTGTGCTCCATCTCAACCAGAATAAATTACAATTTCAAGCATGCGAATAAGTGAGCTGAAGTCGAACATGCAAGATCATCGCCTGATTACCAGCCAATGATGAAAGCTATTAACAGACGCGAGAGGTACCACCAATAGTGACAATGGTCCTCAAGGTACTATAGGTACAATCTACGGAATGTGAACAGTGAGCTGACATCGAACACCCATAGAATCACTCGATCGGAGGCCAATGATAAAAACCTCACGTCGAACGCGAAGAACCTGCCATTGAGGCATGCAGGCTCTAAGGTACCAGAAGGGAGTCTCTAGATCAGCTTCCTGGATAAAGAGTTGAATTTGACAGGAAGTGATCATGATCGAAGGTGGGCCATAGTGTTTCCCACATCATCGACACGAGACAAAGGAACATAATGTGTTGTGAATCAGGATCAAATGAGAATCAAAGGAGGGTTGAAAATTTGCAGAGGTCAACTTATCTTGAACATATCGGCGGCATGACATTAGATTTGGTAGTATTTGACATCAAAGGATCTGAGGTCATTATTATGAGGCAAAAAGCAGATGAGAGGTCAAAAGGGATTACCCAAACCCATGGAGGCAAGCAGAAAATGAGATGAGATGTCCCCAACCCGACATGAATGCAGAAAAGTGCCATGTTCAAGAGCGACATACTGCCGACACGACGATGATACTGGTTCCATTTTCCCCACCATTTCTGGCGAGTACCCCAATAATTTTTGAAAAAAAGCTTGAAGGGGATAGCATATGCTTGTAATATAAGTCCATCCTTTGGACGAATCCATCCTAGTACATTTAACGAGCCCTAGGAAGGAGGAACTCGAATATCGTTATTACGACTGAATCTGATGTCATCAGGGTTTAACGAGTTTGAAAAAGGGAGAACTCGGCGTCTTTTCATGTTTAGAGAGTTTGAAAAGACAGCAAAAAAGTAAACTCCGATGGTCCCTTTTCGTAAATAGTTCCTCAGATCCGAAAAGGTAGAAAACTATGTTTGAGAAAACCTCCTAGTCACGATAGGCTAGGGTATTCCTTTTTCGTAAATAATCTATCCCAACCCGAAAAAGGGGTAAACATATACTGGGTAGATGTTGTTTCGTAACCACTTTAACGAGATCAAAACGACAAGCGACTCGGAAATATTTTCATGTTTAGAGAGTCAGAAAAGAGCTGAAAGATGACTCCAAAATGACTTTTTTGTGTTTTTACCGAGTCCGAAAAAGTATAAAATGCAACTCGTATCACCGTCGAAGCTACAAAAAAACATGTTGCTACACATAAAAGTGAGTGTAAAATCCATTTTTCGACAAAATATATTAAAATATTGAGAAAAATGACTTTCAAAACCTAATTTTGACTTCAAAAGTTATAAATATGCCACAAATGGTAAAAAAATATTTACTTTTACTTTTTACCTCATTTGGAGAGCAACAGTGGTCTTTTGGTGTGCGAACTTGCGGCGGTGATAGCGATTAATCCAGTACATCATCCAGGTTCTCGTCCGTTCCAGGTAAGAGGTGCTCCCTTAAGCTCTATTTTGATCCATTTTTTGTAGTTTTCCATTGTGCATTCGATCTCTGGGGGGAACCTTTTGAAATTTAGGGCTCAGCCAATTGGCGCGGGTATCGGGCACAGACCCGCGCCAATTGGCTCTTGCTTACAAAGGGGTCGCGCCAATGGCGCAAAACGATTTTCCGCTTTAATTTTCCAAAATGTGAGCCACTCAATTGATTTTTTAAGTGTAACAGAGATCTAATAAGCCATTTTTTTACCATGTTGGTGCAGATATCCAAGCACAATGGTGATTGAATGGAAGGAGAGGGAACATGGAGAATAGGACGAAATGGCCATGCAAAATGAAGCTTGCATGAACGCACTCCGGGACTGTGGTCTCAAGAAATTTTTCCTCACGCCATGCTTACGAGCTCCACCTGAGTTATTACAGTACTTGGTTAGCATATGGAATGAGAACGAGGAAGTGTTTAAACTTCGGGACCAAGTGCTAGAACTTGAAGTCTCCGATTTCTATTTCATAATCAGACTGTCGCGTAGAGGCCCAGTGCCAATCATGACAGGTAGTAGACCTTCTCGAGAGAAAATGGAGCAGGTAATGGCGAGAGTGTGCCCAGGGGCATAGACAGGATCGGGGAGTGGGAAAGTAGATATCCACACTATCTGCGATCTAGCACTCTAAGTGGTGCTTCACACCATTACGCGGGTTGTGGGATTGCAGGTACCGCACAAGGCAACCAAAGCGCGGGTCCTACTAGCCTTCGAGTGCATGAACCCTAAATTTTTTGATTGGGCCACCGCAGTGAAAACCAACATCAAAAGGTAGCTAAAAAATTCAAGAAAACCAAACTGCAACAGTTTGGATATGGTTCCATTCTGGTGTCATTCATTTTGGAACGACTACCCATTTTTCAGGGCCAAGGGGCAATAGTTGCCAAGCCGAAACCAAGGGAGCTGAGGATGGCTTGATGGGCATCACTCATGCCCAGATTAGGAGGGGGCCAACAGATGTCTTGGAGGCCCGAGCTCTTTGCATGGTTATGATGTCAACTGATCGTAGTTGAGGATTGGCCCTATGCTGGGACCGATTTCACTGGAGACCCAGATCTTCCGCTCCTGGAGGGGGAGGACTAGGATGAGGAGCTAGGTATGACTCCTTTTGATTTTTTATGTATTTATGATTTTTATGATACATGCCTATTCTAAAAACAGTTCTATGTGTATGCAGATGTTGGCCTAGAGAGACTTGCTGGCATGTCGCCTATTGCACGGAGAACTCCTCTCGCATACGACCCTCAGGCAGAGGGTGCTGAAGGAAGAGAGCTGATCCAAAACCTTGAGGGCATTGCCCGGGGGATTCCAGACTATGCCCGGCTAGTAGATGTCCTGATGGCATATCAGAGACACACCGTGGGGGTGCCTAGTTGCCTCCACCGACTACTGAGACACTTGGTGCGCGCGGTGACATGTTACCATGACCACCATGCTGATTAGACATCTAGGGATTTTTCATGCATATATTTTTGAGAGACATGTCATCTCCGGCTGTATTTGAATGAACATGTATATTTTTTATTTTATGTGATGCACACTCTGCAAACATTTCGACACACACACACACACACACACACACACACACATACATATACCTATTTCTGGATGGATATTTTTACATGTGATGATGTTTTTACAAGTTGCACAAATGTCTATCTAGAACCATATTAGCTACTGCATCTGTTAATGTATTCATATGTCTGGGTATGTGTTGATATGTGATATAATGAAAATTTCTTTCCAGTAAACAAATACGTAGATACAGACGTAAAATGGATGGGTTTCTAACTGAATAATGACCATTAAGCTGTAATACTACAAGTTGTGAGTCCAGATATACAAGTAATTCACGAATACCGAGGTCCACAGCCTCGGTTAATAATTCCAATACGGCACTATATTCCATGATATTATTTGTAGCAGGCCCCAGACACACACCTTGCAGGTTGACTAACTCACCAACAGGATCATAGATTACCCAGGCTACCAAGGACAGATTCCTGGTACTGCGAGAGGCACCATCCGTGAAACCAACAAACAGAGTAATGGACATTTGCACAATCAGGAAGACCCGATCAGTAGAAAGATTCTTACATCGCACACCACACCACACATGCACACAAATGAATATACACACCTATGTACACACACCACACCAAAAATAACTCAAGTGTAGTATTTTTTAAGGTACAGCCCATTCCTAGGCTGTGTCAACGGAACTCCTTCGTAATCAATAAGCTCATAAACCCCATTTTTCAATACTTGTTTTACTATATAGGGCCCATGCCACATGGGTTGGAACTTGCCTGCTCCAATTTTTTCATGCGCTTGGTCATATAGGAGGAAGAGGTCCCCTTCAACAAAGGAACGCAGAGAAACTGATTGATCAAAGTGGGCTTTGACCCACTTCTTCTATGCTTCAATGAATAAGGCAGCCAAGCGGCGGGTTTCATCTAGCCGTTCCAAATACAAGAGATGTTCTTCTTCAGGAGAAGTGTCGGGGAAAAGTTCCATAGCCAACTTTAAAGAAGTAATTTCGCATTCAACCTGAAGAGTTTCTTCTAGACCATACACCAATTGAAATGGTGTGAATCCGGTCGCACTCTTTGCAGACGTTCGATAAGCCCATAGAGCTGAGAACAATTGGAGATGCCAATTGGACTTATGAATACCAATTGTCCGTTGAAGCATTGCGACCAAAACTTTTTTCACAGCCTCAACCTGGCCATTTTCCTGGGGGTATTATGGCGTTGAGTTGTCATGTCGCAAGCCCAATCTTGATGTCAGCTCGACCATCATGTAATCTCGAAAATGAGTGCCATGATCAGTAAAAATGGCCTGAGGGACCCTGAAACATGCAATAATGTGGTTGAAAATAAACTGGGTAGCTGTCTTACCGTCGGCGGCTAGTGTAGGCATCGCTTCGGCCCACTTAGTAAAGTAGTCTATAGCGACGATTATATATGCATGCCCCCCGGCTGAATGAGGGTTACACGTCATGAAATATATGCCCCATTTCAAAAAAGGGCCTACGGTAATGACAGGGTGTAGAGGGAGGGGTGGCGCACACATCTTGCGCTGAAAAACCTGGCACGAATGACATTTGTGGTCTGCAACAATACAGTCTTTGAATATCGACGGCCAAAAGTAGCCCGCACGCAGAATCTTCTGGGCGGTGGCATATCCGGACATGTGACCACCACAGGTGCCACTGTGATAGTCATTCAATACTCTTTCATCCTCTTTTAGGGTTAAGCACCGACGGAGCACCGAATATACTCCAACCCGGTATAAGGTATCTCCTACAATGCGGTAGGGTTGTGACTGATGCCGAATCCGACGTCGGGCATCTTTGGTCAACTTAGACTGAAACGTTGACGTTTGAAGATACACAATGATGTCGTCGTACCATGGATCATGAGTGCTGATAAGGAAGAGTTTTTCATCCAGGATATGATCCTCGGAGTGAGATGGAGTGGAGTCTGTCGGGAGGGAGCAAATGAGATTCGCAAAAACCAGTGATTTGGTCGACTTAGCAGTAGTAAACTCTAAATTAAAATCTTGAAGGATGATGATCCAATTGAAGTACTTGCCCCCCAACAATTTTCGAGACATAATGTACGTCATGGGGTTGCAATTCGAAACCACAGTTACTGTACGCAACAGGATGTAGTGGCAGAGATGTTGCACAGCTTGCACTGTGGCTAATGCCAGTTTTTCGACATGAGCGTAACACATTTATGTGTCGAGAAGATTCCATGATAGATAATAAATGATGTGTTCATTTCCATCATCATCATCCTACACCAGAACCATAGCTATGGTGTTAAACGCGGTGGCCAAGTATAGAGTGAAATCACGGTGATAGTTTGGAGGACGAATCAACAGAGCATTAACAAGTAATGTCTTGAGCTTCTCGAAGGATCACTGAGAAATCTCGTCTTGAGCTTTTCAAAGGATCGAAACCAAAGATTCTGGGTTCGATCCCCAGTGGAGTCGCCAATTTTTTGTTAAGGTAAATCCCCTCTGCGAACAGAGGCGATCCCTAATAGCCCAGATCGGGTCTAGCAACAATTGTATCACGCTAAGGCGCAAGTTCCTAATTGCAATAGACCAAATTGCGAGAAAGGCCTACCTTAAGTCCAACGTTGTTTTTCATAGAGAAGATAGCACTCCCGTTTCCTCGCTCCGGTAGATCACAATTCTCCCGCTTGTCGTGATAAAACACCTACACATACAAGAAACACGACAAACACACAAGTGTAAAACCCAATATATGCAATTATGTATCAGTCAGAGAAGATACAACTCATGATCACAAAGTATGAACAATACGAGTGGAACAATAACCAAAGTCTCTTATCATTTATAAATACAAAGAAAGATACAACTTGCGCTCTGAAGCTGGATCTTCCTTGGGCAGGTCGACAGCAGAATACGTCTTCATAAAGCTCGTCAGGAATAGGACAAGCCTCTCTCTTTGGTTGTCTTGACAATAATCTCCTTGCTACTGATTTGGCTCTATGAGGACTATCAAGGCTCTTTCAGCATTCTCTAGGCTATTGAAGGCTCTTGAAGGCTAGCTTGCAAAAGGAAAATGGCAAGCTTATATAGATGGTGGAAGGGGAGTTGGGATCCCTACAATCATGGGATTGGCCCTATCCTCAAGGAAGCTTCCATGAGAGGTATAAAATCACTTCCTCTACATGGAGATCTAGAGCCAAACCTCCCAACTCAATTTAGAGACCAGTTCAAGAATTGGTTGGAGTCAATCTTCCGCCATTTATTTTTTAAAACACTCCTTAATAAGCCTGGTGCGGGTATAACACTATGATAGTGCACCAGCTGGCGCGCCCTATTTGGAGGATTTCCCCCATTGGCGCGAGGGCTAAACTGGCTAGTCGTGCCAAGGAAAAAAAGGCTATTTTAGGGTTTTTCACAAGGAATTGTCTTTAGGGGAATGATTTTCCTTGTCCACGAGGATTCCATGAAAGTGGTTTCAGGTCATGTCACTGCTCAATGGTCACGGAATAAGCCCTCCAATGTGCGGGACAGGGGATTGCAGGGATAGTGACAAATTGTTATGTAACAGGTGGCCTCCCTTATGGATATTATTTCCCCCCTCCATGGTGTTTTTCAAGAAGATAAAACCCTATATAGATGAAATGGGTAGGGGAGATGGAGATTAGGAAAACAAGGGATAGTGTTAGGGTGGTTTTAGGGGAAAAATTTGGTGAGGTAGGGTGATGAGATGGATTTACATTGAAAGTGAAATTTCTAGAAATGTATATGAGGAAGGTGCCCAAAAGGTCAAAACACAGGGGTTTCCTATTTTTCCTGCAAATTTGTAGTGAAAACTAGGGTTTTCATGAAAATGATGGCAAAGAATGCTCTGAGTGATATGAAGTGTTAGGTTATGGTGTATGGAGGTTATATGAAGTTTTTATATGGTTATATTATGGTTTTATCAGCTAAAAAAAGCCAAGGATGAAAAACATCAAAAACGTAGTGTAGATAACCTAATGAAGGAAATCACTCATTTGCTGAATAATTTTTAATTGAGAGAGGTATGGAGGCTATCCACTTATTTTTTAGGAGGTGTGTGAACCCTTTCGTAGGCTAATTTAACCCTTGGATGATTTTTTTTACAGCTTGGAACCAAAATCGTAGCAAACTGCTAATATTTGGATGGCTATGGAGAGCTGTGAGCATGAGAGAGGAGCTTCTTTAGCATACTTCTTTGAGAAAAGACAAATTGCCTTTACTTATTTTCCTATATTTTATAACTCTCAATGTAAATGATATATATGGTGAAAATGACAACTTATTCGCCTTCTTTCATGACATGATTGGACATTGTGGTGGTGAAACAAAAGAGATCTAGACTCTAACCTAGATGAAGGTGTGGTGAATTACCTCAGACCCTGGATGTTTGATGGATGACATGACCTATGAGATGACGATTAAAATGAATGGAGTGAAGGGACCAACATTTTATACCTATAAATATTCAGTGAACAAAATTTTATTTGAAATTGACTTGAAACATGAAATTTATACCTAGGACCACTACCAAGTAAATCTCAAAAGAGTATTTTTTATCACTGAAAATTAAGACACTAACATTAGCTCCATCTAGGAATGGAATCTCCTTTAGGAGGTCTCAAGAACACCGTAGAACAGGTAGCCACATCCATTGGGCAATGGAGTCAAAAAAATAAAATACTAGACACTCAAATGACTAAAAAACTGACTTGACTAAACTTACTTATGGAAGCAGACCATCAAGATCTTAGGGCCTTCTCCTTAGGCTTCAAATCCTGATGATAAATGCCTACCTACTAAAGATATATATACAATCATAAAATATGATCCCTCCAGTGTAACCAATCCAGCAAATGGCTACTTAATTGAATCATGCTCACACTTTCCTTGAGTAGGCAAAAGGAACAAAAGGTAGGCAAATCAAAGTGTCCTCTGAACATGTGCTCATGATTCATAAATACAAGAGTATTCATATTCTCATATGGCTGAAACAAACTGACCATTGAATCCATTAAACCATGAAAAATGACCTCTTTTGATGACTAGATCAAATCAACAAAAGGATCCTTGAAGATATGAAATATCATCACATCTTCATGATCCAAGGGAAATTTTTCATTGAAAATTAGTCCATGTTGTATACCTTCAGAACTAATTTCACTAAAAACTTTATGCTCATCCATGTATTTTTGATGATCCAGGGATCTTTGTTTGTGCTTGAATTGTCCGTCTATTTGAAACTTAGAATTAAAATAGAATCCATAACCTGAACTTATAACTGAAACAAATTTCACCTTCACTGATAACTGTAATAGACTTCCTAAAGGCTCATGTAAATTCATGTCTCGTGATGATTGCAACAAATCAACAAAAGGATCTTTCAAGATATGAAATATTATCATGTCTTCATGATCCAAGGGACAATTTTCATTCATAATTAGTCCTTGTTCAATCCTCTCATGATCAAGTTCAACTTCAAAGAAAAAGGGATCAACAGGTTTGTCTATAAAAATGTCCAAATTTTATTTACTTTCCTCAAATATGATATCCATATCATGTGTATCGAGACTGTCCTTTTGTTGATCAAATTTTTTTGTTTTAATCTCATTAGAAAACTCTATTTGAAGACTATCATATGTATTTTCATGATGGGAGACTATTTCTGATGGCTTATCCTCTTTCAACTATGGGGCTTTGTAAATATGAACTAGTTCACTACTTGCACCATGAGAAAACAAAAACTGACAAACTGGCTTCAAAAATTCACCTATATCAAGAGAACGAACATGAATATCAACATCCAGTTCTTGATTGATTTCATATTCATATAAGAGAGAAATTGTTCATGGATGTAAGTTTTCTGCATGTTGAAGTCCTTTTGATCATCATGACAACAAACCTGAGAATAGAATTCATAAAGTGCCTCTAACATATCCTCATCATCCATAAATTATAGATCCTCATCAATAATTTCAAAACACTGAATGAAGCCCTCAAAATTATCACAACAATTTTGTACCAACATAAAAGATGGATAATGCTCTTTATAATTCTCAAAAAATATGGTATGAAAATCCTTTAAGGAACATATGCTAGCTGGTCTTAACCATTCATACCATATTCTTGCTTTGTCTTCCATAGTAGCCATAAATATCTTCATCAAGAAATCCTCAGGATACTTAAATTTAAGTCTACATACATGGATATGAAACTTGATCAAGTGCAAGGCAACATCATGTTTATTTTCATCTTTGAAAATCAGAAGATAAGATAACCAATAAACACGAGGCATAGGATTTGGAATTCCATCCATAAGGGCATATCTGGAATTCCTGCTTGCAGTTAAATCCATCTTGAAAATAGTGAAATCACAAAAAAATTCTTGAAGCTACCAGTTTTTTAATATTGGATCAGCCATGAATACTTTGAACTTTTGGATTCTTCGACCCTGGAGTTGCCAGGTGAAATATTTACAGTATTCTTCTGCCTGACCATTGTTCACCATCCACAATCAGAGATAATATTTGTCGTTCGTTCCCGAGAAATATTTAAACTTCGCTCCCCGGAAACGGTGCCAAAAATGTTATCACTCCCCCCTGCTTCCCAAGGCTGAGAATGGAGCTGAAGGAAGGTAAGCATAGACCAACCTTTAGGTCAAGTAGCTAGCCCTACCAAGACCAGAGATTTCTCTCTCAATGTCACTTTTCAGCCAAAGGGATGACTGGATATAATGTTTTAGGCTAGTTATTATGTTCAGTAGATTAGGGTTTTTGTTTGTTTTGAGTTTTGCTAGAAAGGAATGATAGTTAGTAAACTAGGTCTATGGTTTAGGTCAGATTTCAAAGGCTATATTGTAGAGGAAAGGGTGAGGAAAGGTAGGTAAGCTTAGAAGCATGCTTAATTTTTCACTGTCTATAGAGTGAGTTGAGAGGGAGTCATAATGAGCATTAAACTGAATTCATTCATGAGAAGAGTAGAGACATGTTCATGCAAATTTTACATAAAACAGAGCATGGAAAGCATTATTTATGTCTATAAATTGATTAGACTTAACATAGATAAGAATATATGTGAAATATGGATAACATAACTTTCAACATTATAATTTTATAGAGAAAAACAAATTCTCAAAGGCATACCATTGGAGCCTCAACACTATGTCTGCAACATTATCTTTGATTTCATTAACAAAATCTTCTACAGTAGCTCCACTGAAAATAACAACTATCCAACCCTAAAATTACTTTAGGTGGACTACTTATGGAACATAGAGTTCATTACACCTTATGGGGTCAAAATCCTATCCAAAAAGCATCATAATTACATCAGATGAGTCATTTTCTAGAATCTATGGAAGTTAGAAACTATTCCCTAAAATTCAGATAAAGACTAGGAGTGTGTGTCTCCTCCATTAAATTACATGTTTCCTAAGCAAAAGAGGAAAAAAAACTGAAATACTAAAATGGCACCTCATGGGACACATTAGCATTGAATTCTGAAGTTTTCCTAGCTAGACAGTTTTCTGAAGGGAATCCAATGCATAAATGTAGCACCATTAGCAGAATCGTCGCGCATGTCTGGTAGAAATGTCATGCCTGTTCAAAGGTGATTTTGACCCACTTTAAAGCATCCATTTGCAATTACGAAGTTTGGAATAGGTATAAATATGTGTCTACTTTCCAATTCACCTTAAAAATTGAGAAAAAACCCATGGTAATACCTCCAAAACCTTATTCTCCCAACCTCACTCTAGAAGCGTCGTGCCTGGTCAAAATCACAGCAAGAAACATGAAAAAGAGGCAATTTTTTGGCTTTTTTCTCTATAATAAAGGGATGTCATGAAAAAAAATGACCCGATATGGAATTTTGAATTCAAAATGCATCAAAAAACATAATTCATTCTTCATTTTAGTGCTTTGAGAGAAAGCGTCATGTCCCTGTGCGACGCTTTTGTAAAGACCAATTTCTAGATTTTTCAAGAAATTTTCTGCAATAATAGGGTTTAAATATGGATCTATATCTATCTAAAAATAACTTTTTTTGAAGAACTAACGTAGGTGTTTGTTATTTTGTATGTTTTGAAAAAAAACCTCCTCCCGTTTTCCAAAATATGTTCCTATTTTCTCATAATCCAAGTTGGACATTGATCTCTAAAAAATTGCAAAAGCGTCGTGCCACTTTAGTAGAAGTGTCACACCACTTTGAGAGGGAGTTTGGAGGCCTTCCTAGAGGATTTTTTGGATTCAAGTGGTATGGTTGGAAATATTAATACTTATTCTACAAAATGGAGTCATCAAGCACTGCAAAACCCTGCTCCAAAACCCTGAAAAATTGATTTGAAGACAACCTATCCAAAAGTGCAGAAAATGACCTAGAGCAACTGTATTTTGAGAATTTATCTCAAACCATAACACCTATGCATAAAATGAAGGAGGTTTTTTATCTTTGGCCTATGATGGCCAAAAAATTATTTCATTTAAAAAAAAAATCATCTCCATTACTTTGGAAAGTGATTTTGAAGAAAAATTGTCATTGTGTGCAATGTAAACCCTAGAAAATGATCATGAAGCTCTAAAAATGATGTTGTGGATCTGAGTTGGCTCAAACCTGGAATGGTGGCCTCCCTTATGTATATTATTCCCCCCCTCCATGGTGTTTTTCAAGAAGATAAAACCCTATATAGATGAAATGGGTAGGGGAGATGGAGATTAGGAAAACAGGGGATAGTGTTAGGGTGGTTTTAGGGGAAAAATTGGAGTGGAAGGAAGCTAGGGAAAAATCCCTAAAAACTTGGTGAGGTAGGGTGATGAGCTGGATTTACACTGAAATTGAAATTTCTAGAAATATACATGAGGAAGGTGCCCAAAAGGTCAAAACATAGGGGTTTCCTATTTTTGCTGTAAATTTCTAGTGAAAATTGGGGCTTTTATGAAAATGATGTAAAATAAGGCTCTGAGTGATATGAAGTGTTAGGTTATGGTGTATAAAGGTTATATGAAGTTTTTTTATGGTTATATTATGGTTTTATCAGCTAAAACAAGCCAAGGATGAAAAACACGAAAAACGTAGTGTAGATAACCTAATGAAGGAAATCACTCATTTGCTGAAGAATTTTGAATTGAGAAAGGAATGGAAGTTGTCCAATTACTATTTAGGAGGTGTATGAACCCTTTAGTAGGCTAATTTAACCCTTGTATTATTTTTTTAAAGCTTGGAACCAAAATCGTAGCGAACTACTAATATTTGGATGGCTATGGAGAGTTGTGAGCATGAGAGAGGAGCTTCTTTGACCATGTAGCATACTTCTTTGAGAAAAGACAAATTGCCTTTACTTATTTTCCTATATTTGATAAATATCAATGTAAATGATATATATGGTGAAAATGAAAACTTATTCGCCTTCTTTCATGACATGATTGGACATTGTGGTGGCGAAACAAAAGAGACCTAGACTCCAACCTAGATGAAGTTGTGGTGAATTACCTTAGACCCTGGATGTTTGATGGATGACATGACCTATGAGATGACGATTACAATGAATGGAGTGAAGGGAGCAACATTTTGTACCTAGAAATATTGAGTGAACAAATTTTTATTTGAAATTGACTTGAAACATGAAATTTTTACCTAGGACCACTACCAAGTAAATCTCAAAAGAGTATTTTTTATCACTGAACATTAAGACACTAATATTAGATCCATCTAGGGATGGAAGCTACTTTAGGAGGTCTCAATAACACCGTAGACCAGGTAGCCTCGTCCATTGGGCAATGGATTCAAAAAAATAAAATACTAGACACTCAAATGACTAAAAAACTGACTTGACTAAACTTACTTATGGCAGCATACCATCAAGATCTTAGGGACTTCTCCTTAGGCTTCAAATCCTGATGATAACTGCCCACCTACTGAAGATATATATACAATCATACAATATTATCCCTCCAGTGTAACCAATCCAGCAAATGGCTACTTAATTGAATCATGCTCACACTTTCCTTGAGTAGGCAAAAGGAACAAAAGGTAGGAAACTCAAAGTGTCCTCTGAACATGTGCTCATGATTCATAAATACAAGAGTATTAATATTCTCATATGGCTGCAAAAAACTGACCATTGAATCCATTAAACCATGAAAAATGACCTCTTTTGATGACTAGATCAAATCAACAAAAGGATCCTTGAAGATATGAAATATCATCATATCTTCATGATCCAAGGGACAATTTTCATTGACAATTAGTCCATGTTGTATACCTTTAGAACTAATTTCACTAAAAACTTTATGCTCATCCATGTATTTTTGATGATCCAGGGATCTTTGTTTGTGCTTGAATTTTCCGTCTATTTGCAACTTAGAATTAAAATAGAATCCATAACCTGAACTTATAACTGAAACAAATTTCACCTTCACTGATAATTGTAATAGACTTCCTAAAGGCTCATGTAAATTCATGTCTCATGATTATTGCAACAAATCAACAAAAGGATCTTTCAAGATATGAAATATTATCATGTCTTCATGATCCAAGGGACAATTTTCATTCATAATTAGTCCTTGTTCAATCCTCTCATGATCAAGTTCAAATTCAAAGAAAAAGGGATCAACAGGTTTGTCTATAAAAATGTCCAAATTTTATTTACTTTCCTCAAATATGATATCCATATCATGTGTATCGAGACTGTCCTTTTGTTGATCAAAAAATTTTGTTTTAATCTCATTAGACAACTCTATTTGAAGACTATCATATGTATTTTCATGATGGGAGACTATTTCTGATGGCTTATCCTCTTGTAACTGTGGGGCTTTGTAAATATGAAATAGTTCACTACTTGCACCATGAGAAAACAAAAACTGACAAACTGGCTGCAAAAATTCACCTATATCAAGAGAACGAACATGAATATCAACATCAAGTTCTTGATTGATTTCATATTCATCTAAGAGAGAAATTGTTCATGGATGTAAGTTTTCTGCATGTTTTAGTCCTTTTGATCATCATGACAACAAACCTGAGAATAGAATTCATAAAGTGCCTCTAACATATCCTCATCATCCATAAATTATAGATCCTCATCAATAATTTCAAAATACTGAATGAAGCCCTCAAAATTATCACAACAATTTTGTACCAACATAAAAGATGGATAATGCTCTTTATAATTCTCAAAAAATATGGTATGAAAATCCTTTAAGGAACATATGCTAGCTGGTCTTAACCATTCATACCATATTCTTGCTTTGTCTTCCTTAGTAGCCATAAATATCTTCATCAAGAAATCCTCGGGATGCTTATTTAAGTCTACATACATGGATATGAAATTTGATCAAGTGCAAGGCAACATCATGTTTATTTTCATCTTGAGAAATGGAAGATAAGATAACCAATAAAAATGAGGCCTTAGGATTTGGAGATTTCCATCCATAAGGGCATGTCAGCATTCTTCTTGCGAGTTAAATCCATCTTGAAAATAGTGAAATCACAAAAAAATTCTTTAACTCACAGGGTTTTTGAATATTGGATCGACCATGAATACTTTGAACTTTGGATTCTTCGACCACAGGTTGCCAGTTGAAATATTCAGGTCTTCTCTGCACCCAAAGCCATTGTTCACCATCCACAATCGAGAGATAATATTTGTCATTCGTTCCCGAAATATTTAAAAACTTCGCTCCCAAACGTTGCAATCATTATCACTCCCCCCTGCTTCCCAAGGCTGAGAATGGAGCTGAAGGAAGGTAAGCATAGACCAACCTTTAGGTCAAGTAGCTAGCCCTACCAAGACTAGAGATTTCTCTCTCAATGTCACTTTTCAGCCAAAGGGATGACTGGATATAATGTTTTAGGCTAGTTATTATGTTCAGTAGATTAGGGTTTTTGTTTGTTTTGAGTTTTGATAGAAAGGAATGATAGTTAGTAAACTAGGTCTATGGTTTACGTCAGATTTCAAAGGCTAGATTATAGAGGAAAGGGTGAGGCCAGATAGGTAAGCTTAGAAGCATGCTTAATTTTTCACTGTCTATAGAGTGAGTTGAGAGGGAGTCATTATGAGCATTAAACTGAATTCATTCATGAGAAGAGTAGAGACATGTTCATGCAAATTTTACATAAAACAGAGCATGGAAAGCATTATTTATGTCTATAAATTGATTAGACTTAACATAGATAATAATATATGTGAAATATGGATAACATAACTTTCAAAATTATAAGTTTATAGAGAAAAACAAATTCTCAAAGGCATACCATTGGAGCCTCAACACTATGTCTGCAACATTATCTTTGATTTCATTAACAAAATCTTCCACAGTAGCTCCACTGAAAATAACAACTATCCAACCCTAAAATTACTTTAGGTGGACTACTTATGGAACATAGAGTTCATTACACCTCATGGGGTCTAAATACTATCCAAAAAGCATCATAATTACATCAGATGAGTCATTTTATAGAATCTATGGAAGTTAGAAACTATTCCCTAAAATTCAGATAAAGACTAGGAGTGTGTGTCTCCTCCATTAAATTACATGTTTCCTAAGAAAAAGAGGAAAAAAAAACTGAAATACTCAAATGGCACCTCATGGGACACATTAGCATTGAATTCTGAAGTTTTCCTAGCTTGACAGTTTTCTAAAGGGAATCCAATGCATAAATGTAGCACCATTAGCAGAATCGTCGCGCATGTCTGGTAGAAATGTCATGCCTATTCAAAGGTGATTTTGACCCACTTTAAAGCATCCATTTGCAATTACGAAGTTTGTAATAGGTATAAATATGTGTCTACTTTCCAATTCACCTTAAAAATTGAGAAAAAACCCATGGTAATACCTCCAAAACCTTATTCTCCCAACATCACTCTAGAAGCATCGTGCCTGGTCAAAATCGCAGCAAGAAACATGAAAAAGAGGCAATTTTTTGGCTTTTTCTCTATAATAAAGGGATGTCATGAAAAAAAATGACCCGATATGGAATTTAGAATTCAAAATGCATCAAAAAACATAATTCATTCTTCATTTTAGTGCTTTGAGAGAAAGCGTCATGTCGCTGTGCACGCTTTTGTAAAGACCAATTTCTAGATTTTTCAAGAAATTTTCTGCAATAATAGGGTTTAAATATGGATCTATATCTATCTAACAATAATGTTTTTTGAAGAACTAACGTAGGTGTTTGTTATTTTGTATGTTGTGAACAAAAACCTCCTCCCGTTTTCCAAAATATGTTCCTATTTTCTCATAATCCAAGTTGGACATTGATCTCTAAAAAATTGCAAAAGCGTCGTGCCACTTTAGTAGAAGCGTCACACCACTTTGAGAGGGAGTTTGGAGGCCTTCCCAGAGGATTTTTTTGATTCAAGTGGTATGGTTGGAAATATTAATACTTCTTCTACAAAATGGAGTCATCAAGCACTGCAAAACCCTGCTCCAAAACCCTGAAAAATTGATTTGAAGACAACCTATCCAAAAGTGCAGAAAATGACCTAGAGAAACTATATTTTGAGAATTTATCTCAAACCATAACAACTATGCATAAAATGAAGGAGGTTTTTTATCTTTGGCCTATGATGGCCAAAAAATTATTTCATTTAAAAAAAAATCATCTCCATTACTTCAGAAAATGATTTTGAATAAAAACTTTCCCTGTGTGCAATGTAAACCCTAGCAAATGATCAGGAAGCTCTAAAAATGATGCCATGGGCATGAGTTGGCTAAAACCTAGAATTTTGGCCTCCCTTATGAATCTTCTTTTCTCTCTGCATAGTGTTTTTCAAGAAGATAAAAACCATAGCTAGATGAAATGGGTAGTGGAGGTGTAGAATTAGGAAAATAAGGGATAGGGGTAGGGTGATTTTAGGGGCAGAAATGAGGTGGAAGGAAGCTAGGAAAAATCCTAAAAAATTGGTGAGGTAGGGTGATACCATTTGGATTTAACACAAATTAGAGAATTTCTAGAAATATACATGAGGAAGGTGCCCAAAAGGTCAAAACACAGGGGTTTCCTATTTTTCCTATAAATTTCTAGTGAAAATTGGGGTTTTTATGAAAATGATGTAAAATAAGGCTCTGAGTGATATGAAGTGTTAGGTTATGGTGTATAAAGGTTATATGAAGTTTTTTTATGGTTATATTATGGTTTTATCAGCTAAAACAAGCCAAGGATGAAAAACACGAAAAACGTAGTGTAGATAACCTAATGAAGGAAATCACTCATTTGCTGAAGAATTTTGAATTGAGAAAGGAATGGAAGTTGTCCAATTACTATTTAGGAGGTGTATGAACCCTTTAGTAAGCTAATTTAACCCTTGCATTATTTTTTTAAAGCTTGGAACCAAAATCGTAGCAAACTGCTAATATTTGGATGGCTATAGAGAGTTGTGAGCATGAGAGAGGAGCTTCGTTGACCATGTAGCATACTTCTTTGAGAAAAGACAAATTTCCTTTACTTATTTTCCTATATTTGATAACTCTCAATGTAAATGATATATATAGTGAAAATGAAAACTTATTCGCCTTCTTTCATGACATGATTGGACATTGTGGTGGTGAAACAAAAGAGACCTAGACTCCAACCTAGATGAAGGTGTGGTGAATTACCTTAGACCCTGGATGTTTGATGGATGACATGACCTATGAGATGACGATTACAATGAATGGAGTGAAGGGAGCAACATTTTGTACCTAGAAATATTGAGTGAACAAATTTTTATTTGAAATTGACTTGAAACATGAAATTTTTACCTAGGACCACTTCCAAGTAAATCTCAAAAGAGTATTTTTTATCACTGAAAATTAAGACACTAATATTAGATCCATCTAGGGATGGAAGCTACTTTAGGAGGTTTCAATAACACCGTAGACCAGGTAGCCTCATCCATTGGGCAATGGATTCAAAAAAATAAAATACTAGACACTCAAATGACTAAAAAATTGACTTGACTAAACTTACTTATGGAAGCATACCATCAAGATCTTAGGGCCTTCTCCTTAGGCTTCAAATCCTGATGATAACCGCCCACCTACTGAAGATATATATAAAATCATATAATATTATCCCTCTAGTGTAACCAATCCAGCAAATGGCTACTTAATTGAGTCATGCTCACACTTTCCTTGAGTAGGCAAAAGGAAAAAAAGGTAGGCAACTCAAAGTGTCCTCTGAACATGTGCTCATGATTCATAAATACAAGAGTATTCATATTCTCATATGGCTGCAAAAAACTGACCATTGAATCCATTAAACCATGAAAAATGACCTCTTTTGATGACTAGATCAAATCAACAAAAGGATCCTTGAAGATATGAAATATCATCACATCTTCATGATCCAAGGGACAATTTTCATTGACAATTAGTCCATGTTGTATACCTTCAGAACTAATTTCACTAAAAACTTTATGCTCATCCATGTATTTTTGATGATCTAGGGATCTTTGTTTGTGCTTGAATTTTCCGTCTATTTGCAACTTAGAATTAAAATAGAATCCATAACCTAAACTTATAACTGAAACAAATTTCACCTTCACTCATAACTGTAATAGAATTCCTAAAGGCTCATGTAAATTCATGTCTCGTGATGATTGCAACAAATCAACAAAAGGATCTTTCAAGATATGAAATATTATCATGTCTTCATGATCCAAGGGATAATTTTCATTCATAATTAGTCCTTGTTCAATCCTCTCATGATCAAGTTCAACTTCAAAGAAAAAGGGATCAACAGGTTTGTCTATAAAAATGTCCAAATTTTATTTACTTTCCTCAAATATGATATCCATATCATGTGTATCGAGACTGTCCTTTTGTTGATCAAAAAATTTTGTTTTAATCTCATTAGACAACTCTATTTGAAGACTATCATATGTATTTTCATGATGGGAGACTATTTTTGATGGCTTATCCTCTTGCAACTGTGGGGCTTTGTCAATATGAACTATTTCAATACTTGCACCTTGAGAAAACAAAAACTGACAAAGTGGCTACAAAAATTCACCTATATCAAGAGAAGGGACATGCATATCAACATCAAGTTCTTGATTGATTTCATATTCATCTAAGAGAGAAATTGTTGATGGATGTAAGTTTTCTGCATGTTGTAAATCCTTTTGATCATCATGACAACAAACCTGAGAATATAATTCATAAAGTGCCTTTAACATATCCTCATCATCCATAAATTATAGATCCTCATCAATAATTTCAAGATACTGAATGAAGCCCTCAAAATTATCGCAACAATTTTGTACAAACATAAAAGATGGATAATGCTTTTTATAATTGTCAGGAAACTTAAATTTAATCCTCAGGAAACTTAAATTTAATTCTACATACGTGGATATGAAACTTGATCAAGTGCAAGGAAACATCATATTTATTTTCATCTTTGAACATGGGAAGATAAGATAACCAATAAACACGAGGCATAGGATTTGGAATGCTAGGGATATGAGACCGATCCATAAGGGCATATCTAGAATTCCTCCTTGCATTTGAATCCATCTTGAAAATAGTGAAATCACAAAAAAAATCTTGAAGCTAGTAGTGTTTGAATAGTGGATCCGCCATGAAAAATTTGAACTTTTGGATTCTTCGACATTGGAGTCACTAGGTGAAATATTTATAATCTTCTTGTGCCTGGACATTGTTCACCATCAACAATCGGAGCTAATATTTTTCATTCTTTCCTGGGAAATATTTGAACTTTTCTCCCCGGAAATGGCACCAAAAATGTTATCACTCCCCCCTGCTTCCCAAGGATGAGAATGGAGCTGAAGGAAGGTAAGCACAGACCAACCTTTAGGTCAGGTAGCTATCCCTACCAAGACTAGAGAGGGCTCACTCAATGTCACTTTTCAGCCAAAGGGATAACTGGATATAATGTTTTAGGCTAGTTATGATGCTCAGTAGATTAGGGTTTTTGTTTGTTTTGACTTTTGTTGGAAAGAAATGATAGTTAGGAAACTAGGTCTACGGTTTAGGTCAGATTTAAAAGGGTAGATTGTAAAGGCAAGGGTGAGGCCAAGTAGGTAAGCTTAGAAGCATGCTTATTTTTTCACTGTCTATAGAGTGAGTTGAGAGGGAGTCAGAATGAGCATTAAAATGAATTCATTCATGAGAAGAGAAAAGACATGTTCATGCAAATTTTACAAAAAACAGAGCGTGGAAAGCATGATTTATATCTATAAACTGATTTACAACTTGTCCAAAATTGCAGAAAATAACTTGGAGAAACTATATTTTGAGAATTTATCTCAAACCATAACACCTATGCATAAAATGAAGGAGGTTTTTTATCTCTGGCCTATGATGGCCAAAAAAATATTTCATTTTTTAAAAATTCATCTCCATTACTTCAGAAAGTGATTTATGAAGCAAAATTGTCATTGTGTGCAATGTAAACCCTAGCAAGTGATCATGAAGCTCTAAAAATGATGTTGTGGATCTGAGTTGGCTCAAACCTAGAATGCTAGCCTCTCTTATGGATATTATTTCCACCCTCCATGGTGTTTTTTAAGTATATAAAAGCCTATATAGATGAAATGGGTAGGGGAGATGGAGATTAGGAAAATAGGGGATAGTGTTAGGGTGGTTTTAGGGGAAAATTTAGGGTCGAAGGAAGCTAGGGAAAAATCCCTAAAAAATTGGTGAGGTAGGGTGATGAGCTGGATTTACATTGAAAGTGAAATTTTTAGAAATGTGCATGAGGAAGGTGTCCAAAAGGTTAAAACACAGGGGTTTCCTATTTTTCCTGCAAATTTCTAGTGAAAACTAGGGTTTTTATGAAAATGATGGCAAAGAAGGCTCTGAGTGATATGAAGTGTTAGGTTATGGTGTATGAAGGTTATATGAAGTTTGTATTAGCTAAAACAAGCCAAGGATGAAAAACACCAAAAACGTAGTGTAGATAACCTAATGAAGGAAATCACTCATTTGTTGAATAATTTTGAATTGAGAGAGGTATGGAGGTTTTCCACTTAATATTTAGGAGGTGTATGAACCCTTTCATAGGCTAATTTAACCCTTGGATGATTGTTTTAAAACTTGTAACCAAAATCGTAGCAAACTGCTAATCTTTGGATGGCTATGGAGAGTTGTGAGCATGAGAGAAGAGCTTCTTTGACCATGTAGCATAATTCTTTGAGAAAATACAAATTACCTTTACTTATTTTCCTATATTTGATAACTCTCAATGTAAATGATATATATGGTGAAAATGAAAACTTATTCGCCTTCTTTCATGACATGATTGGACATTGTGGTGGTGAAACAAAAGAGACCTAGACTCTGACCTAGATGAAGGTGTGGTGAATTACCTCAGACCCTGGATGTTTGATGGATGACATGACCTATGAGATGGATATTACAATGAATGGAGCGAAGGTACCAACATTTTATACCTATAAATATTGAGTGAACAAAATTTTATTTGAAATTGACTTGAAACATGAAATTTTTACCTAGGACCACTACCAAGTAAATCTCAAAAGAGTATTTTTTATCACTGAAAATTAAGACACTAATATTAGCTCCATATAAGGATGGAATCTCCTTTAGGAGGTCTCAAGAACACCATATACCAAGTAGCCTCATCCATTGGGGAATGGAGTCAAAAAAATAAAATACTAGACACTAAAATGACTAAAAAAATGACTTGACTAAACTTACTTGTGGAAGCAGACCATCAAGATCTTAGGGCCTTCTCCTCAGGCTTCAATTCCTAATGATAACCACCCACCTAATAAATATATATATACAATCATAAAATATGTCCCTCCAGTGTAACCAATCCAGCAAATGGCTACTTAATTGAATCAAGCTCACACTTTCCTTGAGCAGGCAAAAGGAACAAAAGGTAGGAAACTCAAAGTGTTCATTGAACATGTGCTCATGATTCATAAATACAAGAGTATTCATATTCTCATATGGCTGCAACAAACTGACCATTGAATCCTTGAAACCATGAAAAATCACCTCTTTTGAGGACAAGATCAAATCAGCAAAAGGATCCTTGAAGATATGAAAGATTATCTCGTCTTCATGATCCAAGGGAAAATTTTCATTAACAATTAGTCCATGCTTTATACCTTTAGAACTTTCACTAAAAAATTTATGATCATTCATGTCTTTTTGATGATCCTGGGATCTTTTTTTGTGCTTGAATTTTCTGTATATTTGCAACTCAGAATTAAAATAGAATCCATAACCTGAACTTATAACTAAAACAAATTTCACCTTCATTGATGACTGCAATAGACTTACCAAAGGCTCATGTAAATTCATGTCTCGTGATGATTGCAACAAATCAACAAAAGGATATTTCAAGATATGAAATATTATCTTGTCCTCATGATCCAAGGGAAAATTTTCATTCATTATTAGTCCTTGTTCAATCCTTTCATGATCAAGTTCAACTTCAAAGAAAAATGGATCAACAAGTTTGTCTATAAAAATGTCCAAATTTTATTTACCGTCCTCAAATATGATATCCATATCATGTGTATCGAGACTGTCCTTTTGTTGATCAAACAATTTTGTTTTAATCTCATTAGACAACTCTATTTGAAGACTATCATATGTATTTACATGATGGGAGACTATTTCTGATGCCTTATCCTCTTGCAACTATGGAGCTTCGTCAATATGAACTATTTCACTACTTGCACCTTGAGCAAACAAAAATTGACAAAGTGGCTGCAAAAATTCACCTATATCAAGAGAAGGGACATGAATATCAACATCAAGTTCTTGATTGATTTCATATTCATCTAAGAGAGAAATTGTTGATGGATGTAAGTTTTCTGCATGTTGTAAATTCTTTTGATGATCATGACAACAAACCTGATAATAGAATTCATAAAGTGCCTTTAACATATCCTCATCATCCATAAATTATAGATCCTCATCAATAATTTCAAGATATTCAATGAAGCCCTCAAAATTATCGCAACAATTTTGTACAAACAGAAAAGATGGATAATGCTTTTTATAATTGTCAAGAAACTTAAATTTAATCCTCAGGAAACTTAAATTTAATTCTACATACGTGGATATGAAACTTGATCAAGTGCAAGGAAACATCATATTTATTTTCATATTTTAACATGGGAAGATAAGATAACCAATAAACACGAGGCATAGGATTTGGAATGCCAGGGATATGAGACCGATCCATAAGGGCATATCTAGAATTCCTCCTTGCATTTGAATCCATCTTGAAAACAGTGAAATCACAAAAAAATTATTGAAGCTAGTAGTGTTTGAATAGTGGATCCGCCATGAAAACTTTGAACTTTTGGATTCTTCGACATTGGAGTCACCAGGTGAAAGATTTATAGTCTTCTTGTGCTTGGACATTGTTCACCATCAACAATCGGAGCTAATATTTTTCATTCTTTCCCAGGAAATATTTGAACTTTGCTCCCCAGAAATGGCACCAAAAATGTTATCACTCCCCCCTGCTTCCCAAGGCTGAGAATGGAGCTGAAGGAAGGTAAGCACAGACCAACCTTTAGGTCAGGTAGCTATCCCTACCAAGACCAGAGAGGGCTCACTCAATGTCACTTTTTAGCCAAAGGGATGACTGGATATAATGTTTTAGGCTAGTTATGATGCTCAGTAGATTAGGGTTTTTGTTTGTTTTGACTTTTGTTGGAAAGAAATGATAGTTAGGAAACTAGGTCTATGGTTTAGGTCAGATTTAAAAGGGTAGATTGTAGAGGCAAGGGTGAGGCCAGGTAGGTAAGCTTAGAAGCATGCTTATTTTTTCACTGTCTATAGAGGGAGTTGAGAGGGAGTCAGAATGAGCATTAAAATAAATTCATTCATGAGAAGAGAAAAAAAAATTTCATGAAAATTTTACAAAAAACAGAGCGTGGAAAGCATGATTTATATCTATAAACTGATTTACAACCTGTCCAAAATTGCAGAAAATAACCTGGAGCAACTATATTTTGAGAATTTATCTCAAACCATAACACCTATGCATAAAATGAAGGAGGTTTTTTATCTCTGGCCTATGATGGCCAAAAAAATATTTCATTTTTTAAAAATTCATCTCCATTACTTCAGAAAGTGATTTATGAAGCAAAATTGTCATTGTGTGCAATGTAAACCCTAGCAAGTGATCATGAAGCTCTAAAAATGATGTTGTGGATCTGATTTGGCTCAAACCTAGAATGCTAGCCTCTCTTATGGATATTATTTCCACCCTCCATGGTGTTTTCTAAGTATATAAAAGCCTATATAGATGAAATGGATATGGGAGATGGAGATTAGGAAAACAGGGGATAGTGTTAGGGTGGTTTTAGGGGAAAATTTGGGGTGGAAGGAAGCTAGGGAAAAATCTCTAAAAAATTTGTGAGGTAGGGTGATGAGCTCGATTTACACTGAAAGTGAAATTTCTAGAAATGTCCATGAGGAAGGTGTCCAAAAGGTTAAAACACAGGGGTTTCCTATTTTTCCTGCAAATTTCTAGTGAAAACTAGGGTTTTTATGAAAATGATGGCAAAGAAGGCTCTGAGTGATATGAATTGTTAGGTTATGGTGTATGAAGGTTATATGAAGTTTTTATTAGCTAAAACAAGCCAAGGATGAAAAACACCAAAAACGTAGTGTAGATAACCTAATGAAGGAAATCACTCATTTGCTGAATAATTTTGAATTGAGAGAGGTATGGAGGTTGTCCACTTACTATTTAGGAGGTGTATGAACCCTTTCGTATGATAATTTAACCCTTGGATGATTTTTTTAAAACTTGTAACCAAAATCGTAGCAAACTGATAATCTTTGGATGGCTATGGAGAGTTGTGAGCATGAGAGAGGAGCTTCTTTGACCATGTAGCATAATTCTTTGAGAAAAGAAAAATTACCTTTACTTATTTTCCTATCTTTGATAACTCTCAATGTAAATGATATATATGGTGAAAATGAAAACTTATTCGCCTTCTTTCATGACATGATTGGACATTGTGGTGGTGAAACAAAAGAGACCTAGACTCTGACCTAGATGAAGGTGTGGTGAATTACCTCAGACCCTGGATGTTTGATGGATGACATGACCTCTGAGATGGAGATTACAATGAATGGAGTGAAGGGACCAACATTTTATACCTATAAATATTGAGTGAACAAAATTTTATTTGAAATTGACTTGAAACATGAATTTTTTTCCTAGGACCACTTCCAAGTAAATCTCAAAAGAGTATTTTTTATCACTGAACATTAAGACACTAACATTAGCTCCATCTAAGGATGGAAGATCCTTTAGGAGGTCTCAAGAACACCGTAGACCAAGTAGCCTCATCCATTGGGGAATGGAGTCAAAAAAATAAAATACTAGACACTAAAATGACTAAAAAACTGACTTGACTAAACTTACTTATGGAAGCAGACCATCAAGATCTTAGGACCTTCTCCTCAGGCTTCAATTCCTAATGATAACCACCCACCTACTAAAGATATATATACAATCATAAAATATGTCCCTCCAGTGTAACCAATCCAGCAAATGGCTACTTAATTGAATCAAGCTCACACTTTCCTTGAGCAGGCAAAAGGAACAAAAGGTAGGCAACTCAAAGTTTTCATTGAACATGTGCTCATGATTCATAAATACAAGAGTATTCATATTCTCATATGGCTGCAACAAACTGACCATTGAATCCTTGAAACCATGAAAAATAACCTCTTTTGAGGACAAGATCAAATTAGCAAAAGGATCCTTGAAGATATGAAAGATTATCTCATCTTCATGATCCAAGGGACAATTTTCATTGACAATTAGTCCATGTTTTATACCTTCAGAACTTTCACTAAAAAATTTATGATCATCCATGTCTTTTGGATGATCCTGGGATCTTTGTTTGTGCTTGAATTTTCTGTCTATTTGCAACTCAGAATTAAAATAGAATCCATAACCTGAACTTATAACTAAAACAAATTTCACCTTCACTGATGACTGCAATAAACTTACCAAAGGCTCATGTAAATTCATGTCTCATGATGATTGCAACAAATCAACAAAAGGATCTTTCAAGATATGAAATATTATCTTGTCTTCATGATCCAAGGGACAATTTTCATTCATAATTAGTCCTTGTTCAATCATTTCATGATCAAGTTCAACTTCAAAGAAAAAGGGATCAACAGGTTTGTCTATAAAATTGTCCAAAATTTTTTTACCATCCTCAAATATGATATCTATATCATGTGTATCGAGACTGTCCTTTTTTTTATCAAACAATTTTGTTTTGATCTCATTAGACAACTCTATTTGAAGACTATCATATGGATTTTCATGATGGGATACTATTTCTGATGGCTTATCCTCTTGCAACTATGGGGCTTTGTCAATATGAACTAGTTCACTACTTGCACCTTGGTAAAAAAAAAAACTGACAAACTGGCTGCAAAACTTCACCTATATCAAGAGAAGGGACATGAATATCAACATCAAGTTCTTGATTGATTTCATCTTCATCTAATCGAGAAATTGTTGATGGATGTAAGTTTTCTACATGTTTTAAATCCTCTTGATCATAATGACAACTAACCTGATAAGAGAATTCATAAAGTGCCTCTAACATATACTCATCATCCACAAATTCTAGACCCTCATCAATAATTTCAAGATATTGAATGAAACCCTCAAATTGATCACAACAATTTTGTAGCAACAACAAAGATGGATAATGCCATTAATAATTCTCAAAAAATATTGTATGAAAATCCTTTAAGGAACATATGCTAGCTGATCTTAACCATTCATACCATGTTCTTGATTTTTCTTCCAAAGTAGCCATAAATATCTTCATCAAGAAATCCTCAGGAAACTAAACTTTAAGTCTATGTACATGCATATGAAACTTGATCAAGTGCAAGGAAAAATTATATTTCTTTTCATCTTTGAACATGGGAATATAAGATAACCAAACAACACGAGGCATATGATTTGGAAAGCCATGGATATGATATTGATCCATAGGATCATACTTGGCATTCCTTCTTGTAGTTGAATCCATCTTGAAAACAGTGAAATCACCAAAAAGTTCTTGAAGCTACTAGTTTTTGAATATTGGAGTCACCATGAAAACTCTGAACTTTTGAATTCTTTGACATTGGATTCAACAGGTGAAAGATGCAAAATATTCTTGTGCCTTAATACTATTCACCATAAGAAATCAGTGCTAATATTTGTTATTCTTTCCCGGGAAAGATTTAACCTTCGCTTCCTGAAAACAGCGCCAAAAATGTTATCACTCCCCCTGCTTCCCAAGGTTGAGAATGGAGCTGAAGGAAGGTAACCAAAAACCAACCTTTAGGTCAGGTAGCTAGCCCTACCAAGATCACAGAGGAATCTCCCAATGTCACTTTGCAGCCAAAGGGCTGATTGGATATAATATGTTAGGCTATTTATGATGCTCAGTAGATTAGGGTTTTTGTTTGTTTGGAGTTTTGCTGGATAGGAATGACAGTTAGGAAACTAGGTCTAGGGTTTAGGTCAGATTTCAAAGGGTATATTGCAGAGGAAAGGGTGAGGCTAGGTAGGTAAGCTTAGAAGCATGCTTAATTTTTCATTGTGTATAGAATGAACTGAGAGGGAGTCATAATGAGCGTCAAACTGAATTCATTCATCAGAAGAGTGGAGACATGTTCATGTAAATCTTACAAAAAACAAAGCATGGAAAGCATGAATTATGTTTATAAACCGATTAGACTAAATATAGAGAAGCATATATGTGAAATATGTATATCATAATATTCAACATGATAAGTTTCAGAGAAAAACAAATGCTGAAAGGCATACCACTAGAGTCTCAACGCTATGTGTGCAACACTATCTTTGATTTCATTAACTAAAGATTGTACAATATCTCCACTGCAAATAACAACTATCCAACCCTAAAATGACTTGAGGTGGACTACTTATAGAAAATAGAGTTCGTGAAACCTGATGGGGCCAAAATCATATCCAAAAAGCATCATAATTACATCAGATCAATCATTTCCTATAAACTAGGGAAGTTAGAAATTATTCCCTAAAATTTAGCTAAAGACTAGGAGTGTGTGTCGCCTTCATTAATTACATGTTTCCTCATCACAAGAGGAAAAAAAAACTCAAATTAGAAAACATATGGCATTATAATAAAAAAATAAAAAAACATATGGCATTATAATTAAAAAATAATAATAATAAATAAAATCATAATATTTTATTTTTGTCATAATTCTAAAATAGAATTAAATTTGTTTAAAAACAAAACAAATAATTAATTAATTAATTAATTAAAATTCTTTAAAATATTATGAGCTGGTCGGCTCTTTCACCTCTCATATTTTTTTCTTTCCTCTATTTATTTACCCTAATTTCTTCTCTTCTTAGCAAATTTTGTCCTGACGCTGAGTCTTGATTTATACTCAAAATGTAGACTAAAAATGAAGACTGGGGATATTTTGAGTTTTGTATCTCAAACTAAAATACTCAAATGACACCTCATGGGACACATTATCATCGAATTCTGAAGTTTTCTTGGCTTGACAGTTGTCTAAAGGGAATCCAATGAAGAAATGCAACGCCATTAGCAGAAGTGTCGTGATTGTTTGGCAGAAACATTGTGCCTATTCAGAGGTGATTTTGACCAACTTTAAAGGATCCATTTGCAAGTATGAAGGCTAGGCTATGTATCCATACATTTAAAATTTCCAATTCACCTTCAAAATTGATAAAAAAACCCACGGGAAAACCTCCTACAACTTGATTCTCCCAACCTCACTATAGAAGCGTTATGCCTGGTCAAAATCACTGGCAGAAATATGAAAAAGAGGAAATTTTTTTGGCTTTTTCTCCACAATCAAGGGATTTCATGAAAACATAGGAACTGATATGGAATTTAAAAGTCAAAAGGCATCCAAAAAAATAATACAATCTCATTTCAGTGCTCTGAGAGAAAGCGTCACGTCGTTGCGCGACGCTTCTGTAAAGACCAATTTTCCAAAATTTTAAAGAAATTTTCTGCAAAAATAGGGCTTAAATATGGATCAATATATCTCTAACCATAACATTGTTTGAAAAACTGATGGAGTTTTTTTTTTCTTTGGTATGTTTTGAACACAAACCTCCTCCGGTTTTCCAAAAAACGTTCCCATTTTCTTTGAATCCAAGTTGTAATTTGATCACTAAAAATTTGTAGAAGCATCACGCCACTTTGAGAGGGAGTTTGGAGGCCTTCCTAGAGGCGTTTTGGTATGAAATTGGTATTTTTTGAAATATTAAGATGTCTGATACAAAAAAGAGTCATCAAGAGCTGCAAAACCCTACTCCAAACCCCTGAAAATTTGATTTGAAGACAACCTGTCCAAAAGTGCAGAAAATGTCCTAGAGAAATTGTATTTTGAGAATTTCTCTCAAACCATAACACCTGTGCATAAAATGAAGGGTCGGTTTTTTATTTGGCATATTATTGACAATAACCTCTTTCGCTTTGGTAAAATTCATCTCCATTACTTTAGAAACTGATTTTTAAGAAAAACTATCCTTGTGTGCAATGTAAACCCTAACAAATGATCATGAAGCTCTAAACATGATGTCATGGGTTAGAGTTGGCTCAAACCTGGAATTTTGGCCTCCCTTATGGATATTATTTCCCCCTCCATAGTGTTTTTCAACAAGATAAAACCTTAGCTAGATTAAATGGGTAGGGGAGATGGAGATTAGGAAAACACGAGATAGTGGTAGGGTGGTTTTAGGGGAAAAAAATGGGGGGGAAGGAAGCTAGGGAAAAATACCTAAAAATTTGGGGAGGTATGGTGATGAGTTGGATTTACACTTCAAGTTAAATTTCTAGAAATGGACATGAAGAAGGTGCCCAAAAGGTCAAAACACAGGGATTTCCTATTTTTCTTGAAAAATTGTAGTGAAAACTAGGGTTTTGATGAAAATGATGGCAAAAAATGCTCTGAGTGATAAGAAGTGTTACGGTATGGTGTATGAAGATTATATGAAGTTTTTATATGGTTATATTATAGTTTTATTAGCTAAAACAAGCTAAGGATGAAAAACACCAAAAACGTAGTGTAGATAACCTAATGAAGGAAATTACTCATTTGCTATAGAATTTTGACTTGAGAGAGGTATGGAGTGTGTCCAATTACTTTTTAGGAGGTGTATGAACCCTTTTGCATGCTGATTTAACCTTTGGATGACTGTTTTGAAGCTTGTAACCAAAAGTGTAGCAAATTGCTAATCTTTGGATGGTTGTGGAGAGTTGTGAGCATGAGAGAGGAGCTTCTTTGACCATGTAGCATACTTCTTTGAGAAAAGACAAATTTACTTTACTTGTTTTCCTATCTTTGCTAACTCCTAATGTAAATGATATGTATGTTGAAAATTACAACTTGTTCGTCTTCTTTCATGACATGATTGGACGTTGTGGTGGAGAAACAAAAGAGACCTAGACTCCGACCTAGATGAAGGTGTGGTGAATGACCTCAGACCATGGATGATTGATGGATGACATGACCTCTAAGATGATTATGAAAATTAATGGAGTGAAGGGAGCATCATTTTAGACCTAGACATATTTAGTGAACAATATTTTATTTGAAATTGACTTGAAACATGAAATTTTTACCTAGTACCACTACCAAGTAAATATGAAAAGAGTATTTTTGATCACTGAACATTAAGACACTAACAATATGGAAGCATCCAACTTCCATCCTATATCCAATAATCAAGTTGGACATCTGAACAAGAATAATCAAGGGAGAATCCATCTCAATCCACATTATAATCAAGGAGCCCAAATCATCCCACATCATACCAATAATCCATACTCTCATCTAAAGTAGAGTCATCATCATATATCTCATATAGACTCATTTAGATCATCTCCATATTTTGAACAATCTCGAATTTTAAGAAGAATGATTTGATATCATATGGGAGCCTATATCAACCTGAAACATTTTCCAATGGGGAGCTGATGCTACAACCCAAAATCTCATCAATGGGGAGCCAATGCTACCACCCGAAATCCAATGATAATGAGGAAGGTCCTGTGGGACACTCTCACCTCATGTCTACAACTATGGGGAAGGTCCTATGGGACACTCTCACCCCAAGTCATGTCATATAGGGTAGCATATTAATACCACAGGATATATCGAGCAATAGGTGAGATACCACTTACCAAGCAAGCATCACAACCATTCCATTGTTCAATCAATGAGCGAGATACCACTTGCTATACAACGTAAGGATCACAACAATATTATTTTATGATATTCCTAGAAATGACCCTTAAGAGTCCTGTTTTGGAACACATGCATCACAATCCAAGCTTCGATGATATATCCAACTTACCAAAGGTAAGGATCACACACCCCCAAGTCTCCTCAACCTGTTGGACAGACGGGGAGGGAAAATCCAAACAAGCCTGACTTGTGGGTATGATGCCAACTAGGGTATACTCTGGTCTCTGCTAGACCAAGCTAGGGGGAGATACCTGGCTTGTCAAAATGGAAAATGATCATGCACACCCTGTGGGTGACAATAGGGGAGGTACCTGACCTACTACAAGGTTAGGGACAATGAACACCTATTGTCCCTATTTACATCAACCCCAGTAGCTCTTCGACTCAATTCCTGGGAGATCAGACAGGGGGGAAGAGCTAGCTCATTGTCCTTGATCAACCCATACCTTTTCCTAGGAGGGTCACATCAATCCATCCATATTGTTATCTGAAGATCCAAAAAATATCAAGGTGCTCATATCTGGTACCTATTTAAACAACTTACGAAAGAGTTCAATCATACTGCCTGATATATTTCCAAGATTACCAGTTCTCTATTTTCCTGTTCATATTGGACATCACATGTTAGAGAAAATATATAACATAAATAAAGGAATATCATATTCATATTTTCTCCCTCTCATGCAGGGAGACAACAATCAGAATCTTAAGCTTCTCTCATATAACAATATTCTCTTAATCCATGAAGGTATCTTTGTTCTAGCTATATACGTTCGTACATTGTCTAACTAAAAATGCAAGCAAGGATCCATAAAATCCAATAAAAATATAAACACTTCTATATGAGAGGTGCATTCTAGTGCTGGATTGGATTAAATAGTCCTATCATCAAAGAACTGTTAGCTCATGAAAATTTATAGGCAAAGACATATCTTTAAAAATATCATATGTTCATTAAAAATAAAGGGTCATTTCATTCTACAATCATGGAACTTCCAATAATCCATTGTAAATAAATCAAAGGTGCTGGGATTCCCTTTGAATGGGAATCCTCTTTAATCATCAATACTCACGTCAAAAACCTATCTCTCATATTACTATCATACATAAAAAAAAATGTTTGATCATGGTCATGACAAGTCATGATCAACTGCTTCATTGTCACATATGAACATGTGATTAAAATTCCATCAAAGGTTAAATCACTTCAACACTTCTTTATCACATTATATAAATATTCCATCAAACGTCTTGTTATCACATGGTAAAATTGTCATCAATTTTTCTTTTATATGATATTATTGAAATATGTTTAATTTTTGGAAATTGGTTTCATTTTGCCAATTTTTGGCTAAATTCACCAATTTGAACTATTTTTGGCGCTTTTCCCTTTCTTCAATTTCTATAAAAATCTATTAACCCTTGGGGATAATCTCCAAGTCAAGGGATAATCTCAAAGGATAATCTCCAAATCATCAAACAACGTGAAGGCTAAGCCAACACCAACAATACTAAATTGAGGGCTAACAATTCATTATAAATTTTGTAAAAAATAAGCCCTCAGGAGGCTATGTTTCACACCAGCAATGAGCCCTCAGGGATAATTTCCAACAATAGGATTATTATACTTTTTTTTCATCAAAAGAATAGCCCGAGGGCCAAACACAGGACCAAGAGCCGAGTTCACAAGGGGGATGAGTGCATTTCTCACATCGAAATACTATGTAACCAAT
This sequence comes from Pinus albicaulis, assembly GCA_034641835.2. Taxonomy (NCBI): domain Eukaryota; kingdom Viridiplantae; phylum Streptophyta; class Pinopsida; order Pinales; family Pinaceae; genus Pinus; species Pinus albicaulis. Next base: position 467,384,417 of record CM076574.1, on the reverse strand, counting down.
GACATATGTAATAAAAATTAAAAAAGGACAAAAGGCAATTGTCGCATGTGGTTAAGTCTCGCTCTCCATCCAACCGCCCGATCAATCAGTCCTCTAAATCAACGACCCATAGCCTTTTTCGCACCCCCTATCCATCCGACCTTTACCGATGGGGGGGAGGTCTGAAAAGTGGTTTCGTCCCCACTGGTACCATGTCGATGTTTCATCCCCTCATTGTTTCACACCCACCCATATTGAAAACCTCTTACCACTCCTACCCCCCCAAAATCTGCCAAACCAACCCATTTTATCTCTCCTTCCCATGCGCTCCCCTCCACTCTGATCCCAACGTGTGGCCAAAACCGTTAGTTTATTAAATGACTTCCCGGGGTAACCGTTCAAACTTCTAATGAACTGGTGCCCCTAACAAAAACATTTCCACCTCCATCATACCCATGGTTTCCCTACCCTTCATCTCACCCTCCTAAACCGACCCTAACCCTCCTCTGTTTTTCCATATTAGATTATTGGTTTCAAATCATTCCCACATTTCCAGAAGGAAAGTTGAAGATTACTTCCAAATTTTTAGGCATAAAATCAACAAACTGAAGATCGGATCCTCCATCCTAAAGAACATCCCAAAAAAAAATTCAGTAGTCAAAATCTTAATTATTGCACATCTGGTCGCAAAACAATGTAGAGTGGTTGCAGGAAATTTGGATGAAATTTTAATGATTTCAACAACAGTCAAAGTAGGAGGTGGAAATGTTTGAGGTCAGAGACAACTTAAGAAGATCATTCATCCAGAATAAATATTTAGGCATTTAATGGTTAGTTAGAGAGAATCCATGACACTTTGTAACATATGGCAGAGTATCCAAAGCAAGCACCACATTAGGTCCAAAATTCCAAATTCCAAGGATAAACTTCAACAACCTCCAACAATCCATTCTAAATACCCGACATGGTTAAAACAGCTCACCAATTTTATCACCTCACCAACATGCAACTCATCCTCAAATTGAAAATATCAGAGCCTACATTTTAGCATGATAGTTTGCTACCTGATCATGGTTGATGCCACCTTAGAAAATTTTTTTTTCGATAAGCATCATTAGTATGGGTTATTTAAATTTTGTTGATGAAATTAATAGTGATATAGTACTTTTAGGTTATAAATTGTTTCTAACAGAATTATCTCTTAATTCTCTCAATATAATGAATTCCTTTTGGGATTAGAACTCTACACCAGTTTCGAGAGTCTGGCCCAAGTGGTAAACCTTTGTAACAAAGATCTTACTCTATAAATGAGAGGAATTTTAGAGTTAGAAGGGGTTGATGGATGTAATGACCAAAGCTAATATTGTAAATTTTTTCTACTCAGTTAATAGAAAGTTGCAGAAGGTTTTTATTCAGACTTGAGATTCTGATTGGGTTCTTATGCATTTGTGTCCTTTGTATTTTTAGTGTTATCTCATCTTACTCTTACATAACTACTTGGAATTCATAGATTGTTATGCTCCAACTTCCTCTATGTATCTTGTTTGCTGTCAGAATTGTTTTATAAGAACTCATGTGCCTCAGCTTCCATGAATGAAAATTTTGTGTAATTGAATTCCCATTATGACTCCATGCCAAACAGTAGCCCTTACACATCTTTCACCTGCAAAAAATCATCCAAAAAACATCTGAGAGTTAGCCATATTTGTCTTAAATATTGTTTATTGAATATCATATCTTTTATTGAGAGATCCCTCTCTAGTTGGAAGGGCTAACTTCCAACCCTAAGTAGTTTGAAATAGTGACACTGGATTGATTGTTGAGCAGCCAAATTAGTCTCAGTTTGGTGATAACATGTCCTAACATCATCAAGTAATGGTATCCATTTGTCACATTATAAAATTTGGTAGGACATCATAAATTATCACAACCTGATCAAGATCAACAAGAAGATAGTCAGTAAATCAATTTTACAACCACATTAAGGGCAACAAGGTTACCATACTCATTACAACAGTGTCAAGTTACCACATATGAAATTCAATGTTTATGTACTTTACAAAATCACATGAATGGTATACACATGCCAAATATCAAGGGGATCCCATAAATTTTTATTATAAAGTGCATCGATATATCATATGTACTAGAGATCAAACTTAGTTTCATATGAATGTGACTAGTATGCATGAATTAAGTAATTACCCAGGGTGATTTTTTTTCATACCTTAGGGCTTAACTTACCATATAACATTGCATATAAACTGAAACAATATACTATGCATACCTATATAAATTTTATCAATTTGTACTACTCGGATAACATATATGCTTTGTTATTGGTAGTAGTGGAGCTTGCATGATCCTCTAGCTTCCTCTTTCATGTACGAGATTTCATCCTATTCTGGAACCAACTTCTTCTCCTTGCACTAGCTAGCATCCAAATGATCCTTAAGAAGGATAAGCTAATCACATCTTGATGACCCTTCGTAATTACACAAGATCATAAGATGTGATCGCCATTCCAGTAGCGCAAGATCATAAGATGTGATCACCATTCCAATAGCTATAATTAGCGTAAGATCGTAATATGTGCTGAGACCATATCCCAAGAACCATATAACTGAGGAGCTATACAAACTGTGTAGAGAATTGATACCATACATGACTATGTGTCAATGTTGTACAAATTGTGTAGATAATCGATACCACATGAATGTGTTTCAACACCACAAAGAATTGATACTATGACATGGAGTCAATGACAAAAAGAAACTGTGTGGTAAATCCATACATACTATGCAAAGTATTCCAACGATATAAATTATACATACAACTGTTATGACATAGATACCATGCGCAGAGCCATATCAATACCATCTTCATAGAGCCAAGCTAATACCATCATCGTAGATCCAATATCACCATCATCGCAAAGACAAACCAATACCATTATCATTGCAGAGACAATACAATAATATTATCACAATGCCAATACCACCATCATCACAAATCCAAGCCAATATCATAATTGTAGAGCCGATACCACTATCATCGTAGAGCCAAGCCATTACCATCATCATGAAGGCAGTAATGTGAAAGCCTTGAACCATTTCAATTATGCCATAAGTGAGAGAGTGAAGGGATGAATTATCAAGTGCGTGAAGATATGAGCGAGATATATTCCTAGTCGGTGCTATGAGACCAACACCATATATAAATGCAAATATTTTCCCATAAAATATCAATTCAAATTTGGTGACATAAGACCTGTGGCGAGAGAGAATCCAGAAATGTGAAGTCCTATATGCAATACGAAGGGAAAAAGTATTGTAGCTGAAGGTACTAAGCCAAAATGTGATAGATCAATCGATATGGCAGAGAGATATCCGAAAATAAAACAAATGCAAGAAATAATTGTGTTTGATGATTTGAACAATGGAGGAGATTCATCCTTTTTTAATTGTCTCTATGAGGTAAATATGAGCATCCAACCCTTGAAAACATTGAAGGGAGTTTAAATTTAATTTAAGTTTTCCATTAATATTAAATATATATTTCCAAGAATTTTTATAATTTCTTGCCCAAATAATTTCAATTTGTCATTATTCCTTTGGGACTTAGGTGTTTTCTCTAGGGGACTAAGGGTTTCCCTTTGGGAAATTCATCCTAATGCTACCCAATTTTAACAGAAAACTCCTCAAAACCTCTATGGGGACCCCTAATGATGTAATCTCGCTCCTGTGACGTCGCCATCCCGTACCATGAAAATCCATCCTAGTTGTACTATGGAGGAAATTAAATATGGGGACATTAGAATTCCTCCCACCCCAAGAGTGCTTTTGTTAAAATTGGAAACTAGGGAAAACTTCCACTCATGGACAAATAATATATTGGAGATGATTATTGCATTGAATTCCTCCTTTCGAGAGGACCAAAATCGACCTAAATATCATCATATTTGAAGAAGCAGACATATGTTTTTAAATTTATGTCCACACATGTGCAAACTGTCAAGGTCGTCCACATAATCATGTAGGCTCATAAATCCCAATGGAAATATCACTTGAACCCCCAATGATTTGTATATATAGAGGTTCCTACAACCTCATTTTTCATATAAAATGGCTCAAAATCATGTTCGAGGTATCTGAGTTATAGAAGGAGGACAAAGGGGTGTTTTGTTTTTGGTTTCTCATCTTCAACAGGATCGAGATTTTCTGATATACATCTACAGGACTTAAAAGGAATTTATGAGAAGTTTGTATGGGCCTACTTGTCATTGTAGGACTTAATTCTAGAGCAGTAAATGAGGCTGAGTTAAGTTATAGCCTCTATCATGGTTTTCTCCCCATTTAATGATTGCACTTCATATATACTACTTCAGGAATGATCGCAGGCCTGCTGTTGCATAGATCAGGAATATGAGTAGCTTATCGAGGGTCTAAACCAACCCTAAGGGCCAACGAAGGGAACCTTATGACATGATAGCCTTTGTCATAGTTGAAAGGAGGTGTTATGAATTGGTTAAGCAAGACAACAACATACTGTAAGAAAACCTAACTAGATCATGAGTAACATTGGTTCGAAAAGTACTGAAGTTGCAAATTTTGAACCTCTCTCTTATCTAAGGTTGGAATTTAAAACTAGAAGGTCACTTTGAATTTGACCTATTGTACTCTCACTCTCTTTTGCACATTTGATATTGATAATAATAATATTTGATCAAGGTTTTTCCCCATCTTGGGCTTTTTTTATGCAGGAGCATCTAGACTTAGCCAACAATGTGATTTTATGTTCACATGTTGTGGCTAACATGAGATGGATAAACATTGGTCATTAATATTTTAATTATTTTTAAATGAGAGAAGTTAGTTTTTTTGAGTTTGCTAAATTAATTAGGAATAAAATAGCAATTGGTTTCACCCTACGAGGAGATTGAGATAAGTAGGATAAGAGCTTAGAAATAGGGTAGCATTTTTTTGATAAAAATCCAATTGTTTTGGGATTAATCAGGCTCTCTATCTGAAAATATTGGTTTAAAACTCTGTTGAATCATTGTTATGCGGAATTATGTATTACGGATAAAACAAATTCCCTAAATGTGGTGCTATGCATTCAAACCAACAAATTAAACACTTTTCAAACACTTTGTCTAAGAGTAAATAGACACATAGAAAGATAGAGGAACTTACTTGTGATCAAAGCACATCCTATTCTCCTTGATTGCCAAACTAGTTCCTGCAAGTATAAACAATAAACAACAAAGATATTTTAATATACAGATGGCTATTTATCTTAATAAGTTAAATCAATGAAACATCAAACATATATATCAGTTAAGAATCCATAATATGGAAAATAGAAACATAAACAGATACATATATGGAAAATTAACAACAATATTTATTAATGGATAGAAGGGGGAGATTAAAACCAGCGATTGATTTGATGTTGCCAGATCTAGCATTCATCCCAGCCTCATCACAATAAACATCTCACCAGTAGCATATCATTCTTATCACACTCAATTGAGAATCCAACAACATTTCTTTACCAAAATTCTTCCTTCCTAGCATTAGGATCTATGCTCAATTTATAGGGAAATTGATGGTATTTTCTCAATCAATGAATTTCTAATAATAGGCAAGACATGTTCCTAAGCTTAGAGGTGGTAGATGGACACTTGGATTCAAATTTTGACACATATGGACTCTTCTAGAAGGCACTGGCCATGTGGAGATTCCGGAACAATGAGAATTTTTCTCTCATTTGACCAACGCACTCTTGAATGTCGGGAACTGCTTTGTAGAGCACCCTTGAATGAAAGTAACTTTATATGCAAAGCAGTTAGTCCCTTGAGAGACTGCGTTGATGAGCTCATAGGTGATATAACATGTACTTCAAATCTTGGAAACCTTGCAATGGAAGTCATGGATGATTTTTTCTTATTCTTGTCTTAGGGCATGTAGCAGATGAAATGATAGGGGATGATAGACCCTATGTCATTGGTACTGGAGATGATGTCCAGTTTGACTAGGTCATTGGGAATGAAACCCAAACAGACCTATAATAGCTACCCCCTAATGCATGAAGTAAAAATAATAAAAATATTTTTTGAATCAGATGCTTTACGATGTGATGGGCTAGAACTGAAGAAGAGTGGTGACCTGCATCAATTGTTGTGAAACTAGCTCCAAAAAGAGAAAAAAATAGATATCAACAACTTAGAAATAAGCTAGTTCGAGGGGGCAACCTCCAATACATTACATGAATGAACAATTCTTGGATGATTCAAATTACAAAACCTCCTTTCTATATATATGAGTCCATGGGACCACAATGTAATCCTAGTGGGGCCACAATGTAATCCTAGCCGACCTAACAATAATAATTTAAGGGCACAATAATAACAATATGGTGGTTACAAGGGTACAATAATAACAATAAGGGGGTTACACTAACAACAATAAGGGACTATACTAGTAATATAGGGACCTAACATGCCCCTCTCCTTCAAAAAAGTGTTGTCCTCAATGCTTGAGTAGCTCTGGGTGCTTCTGTATAAAATTATCATCCTCCCATGTAGAATCTTCAGTGGGTAAGTTCTTCCACTCGATGAGATACTCTGAAATTGATCGATTCCGTAGTTGTCGAGTTCTTGTTTCCATGACCGCTTCAGGTTCCAATATGATTTTTCCTTCCTCATCAAGTTCTGGAAATATTGTTTGAACTGGAAGATTTTCACCTATAACATTCTTTAAGCATGAAACATGGAAAACTGGATGTACTCGCGAAGAAGCAGGAAGCTCCAATTTGTATGCCATAGTACCAATCTTTTGCAACACCTTGTAAGGACCATAGTACTTTGGCGATAATTTATTATCCTTCTTAGCTTGCTTGAGGGACATTTGTTCGTATGGTTGTAGCCGTAAAAATACCCAGTCTCCTACATCAAAACTTCTCTCGCTGCGATGTTGATCTGCCTGTTGTTTCATTCGATTTTGTGCCAAATTTAGGTTGTCCTTTAAGAGTTGGAGAACTTCTTGTTGATGCTCGATGTGATCTTCCACTGCTTGAACCTTCGAATTTTCCCTTAAAGATGATGTGATGGATGGTGGATGATATCCATAAAGTGCCATAAATGGCGTCATTTTTGCTGCAGTATGGAAGGAAGTGTTATACCACCATTCAGCAAGAGGTAACCACTTGACCCATTGTGTTTGTTTATCAGATACAAAACAACGAAGATATCCTTCCAAACATTTATTTACTATCTCAGTTTGACCATTGGATTGAGGATGATAAGATGAGCTATGAGCTAATTGAGTACCCAAAAAAGAAAATAACTCTGTCCAAATATTTCCAGTAAAAATGGGATCTCTGTCACTCACAATAACCCTTGGGTTTCCATGTAGCTTTTGAATTGTGTCCATAAATGTAGTAGAAACTATACTTGCTTTAAATGGATGAGATAATGCACAAAATTTTACATACTTTGTAAGTCTATCAACTACCACCATGATGACACTCTTTCCTTCAAACTTAGGTAAACCTGTGATAAAATCCATTAAAATCTCCTCCCGAAATTGAATTAGAATGGATAAAGGTTGTAGAAGACCCGAGGTCTTAATTGTCTCAAATTTATTCTACTGGAAAATAAAACATTCCGCCACAAACTTTTGAATATCAGATTTAATGCCATCCCAAAAAAATTATGTCTTCACCCTGTGGTAAGTTTTTAAAAATCCTGAGTGTCCTCCTAAAGGAGAAGTGTGCAATTGTAAAAGAATATTTTTTTTTATTTGGGAATTCTTACAAAGATATAAGCGATCTTTGTACCATAAGGAATCATTTTTCCAATTAAATGTATCATATGTACTAGGATCTTGCTGCAACTTTTGAATGAGTGTCCACACTTCTTCGTCCTTCTTCCATTCATCTCTTGCTTCGGTTATCCAATCTAGTTGGATAATAGAAATGGCACAAAGCAATACTTCCACCTCTTCATTCTTTCTTGAGAGTGCATCTGCAACAACATTTAGCTTCCCTTTTTTGTATATTATTTCAAAGTCATAACCCAACATCTTTGTGACCCATTTTTGCTGCTCTTCTGAAGACAGCCTTTGTTCCAAAAAGTGTTTAAGACTACCATGATCAGTTTTTACCTTGAAGTGTCTTCCCATTAGGTAAGTTCTCCATTTCTTTAGTGCATGCAGTATTGCTAACATTCCTTCTCATAAATGGGTTTTTGTAAATACTTTCCTTTGATTGGACAACTTTCAAAAGCAATTGGTCTTCCTTCTTGCATTAAAACAACACCAATTCCATTTACTGAGGCATCACATTCCACAATAAAGGTTTTTGTGAAGTCTGGCGTAGCTAAGACTGGTGCTAGGCACATTGCCTCTTTAAGATGTTCAAAGGCCTTAGTTGCTTTAGGAGTCCATGAAAATGCATATTTATTCAATAATGTTGTGAGAGGTGCTACTATTCTCCCATAATTCTTAACAAACTTTCGATAATACCCTATTAACCCAAGAAATCCTCGCAACTGCTTTATGGTTGTGGGGACTTTCCATTCCTTAATGGCTTTAATTTTGTTAGGGTCTACCTTAACACCGTCGTGAGATACAATATGACCCAGATATTCCACCTCTTGTACTCCAAAGAAACATTTGGATTTTTTGCATATAATTGTTTCTCCTGCAATAGTTTGAGCACCCTGTCAACATGTTGAACATGATCCTTCCAAGACCTGCTGTAGATTAGTATATCATCAAAAAATACTAGCACAAATTTTCTAAGGAAGGGTTTGAAAATGGAATTAATCAACCCTTTAAATGTAGAAGGTGCATTGGTAAGGCCAAAAGGCATGACCAAAAATTCATAATGACCCTGATGAGTTCAAAATGTTGTTTTTGGAATATCTTCAGTCCTCATTCTAATTTGATGATACTCTGAATGAAGATCCAATTTGGTAAAATAAATTTCTCCATGTAATTCATCCAATAATTCATCAATCATAGGAATGGGAAATTTATCTTTAATGGTGAGCTTATTGAGCTCCCTATAATCCTGACACATGCACCATGATCCATCCTTCTTGTGTACCAATACTATAGGAGTAGAGAAAGAACTTTGACTAGGTTGAATTATACCCACCTCTAACATTTCTGCAATCATAAGTTCAATTTAGCTCTTTTGGACATAAGGATATCTATAAGGCCTGATGTTTGGAGGAACACTTCCTGGAATCAAATGAATAGCATGATCATGATCACGAATAGGTGCGAGTCCATTTGGAGTTTCAAAAACCTTGGAATGATTGTCCAAGACTTTTTGGAGATCTGCAGAAATAGATGATTTTGATGTTGGAACTTCTAGTGAGCATAATTGTGCAATTATGCCTCGATGTCATTTCTTTAGAAGCTTTGTCATGAAATTAGAACTTATTATCTTTCCCGACTTCCCTGCAATACCCCGTAATTCGACTTCCTTTCCTTCTGATGAAAATTTCAAGAAATTTTCTTGAAAATTAAAAGCTATCGTCCCCAAAGATTGTAACCATTGTACTCCTAGTGCAACATCAGCACCTCCCATATGAATGGAAAGCATTGGACTATTCAATACATATTCCCCCATGGTTAGCTTGATATTATGGCATTTTCCAGAGAAATTTATAGTTCCTCCATTTGCAACCATCACTTGAAATTTTGTTGTTGGGTATAGGAAACAATTCAATTCCTTGGCTACCTTACAATGAATAAAATTATGGGTACTTCCTGAATCAATCAACACTATTACCTTTTTCTTCTTGATATGTCCTTCTATCTTCAGAGTTTTAGGAGTGGTAATTCTTGCCAATGCATTACACGATATGGTCAGACTCATTTCTTTGTCTTCTTGGGTTGGTTCTTGGTGTATATCCTCTTCTTGTTCATTTTATTCTTCCTCTTCACAATCTATGTAAAATAATTTCTTCTCAGCACACTTATGACCTTTAGTGTATTTTCTATCACAACTGTAGCAAAGCCCTTTCGCTATTTTTTCTTCCAATTGTTGTGGTATCAACCTTGTAGGTTGTGAAAATCTAGGAGTAGCAACACTTCTCTCTTCATAGATGCGAGTGGTATGCTTCCTTGTCACCATAATTTTACGTTCAATTTTTCTTGCCAACCTGAATGCCTTCTCCAATGAATCAGGTTCCAAAACACGAACTTCATGTTGGATGTTATCCTTTAAAGTACCTATGAAGAGATCAATCCTGCATTCCTTTGGAATATCAATTACCATTATATTCAATTTTTGAAATTCCTCAATTTTCTCCCCCATTAAACCCCTTTGTTTGATATTTATCAATTGGCTAAAGAATGTGTTTCTCTTTGTATCCTCATAATGTGCTATCATTTCCTCTGTAAAAATTGACCAAGTGACAATTTTTTTACCGGAGCAAAGCCATCGATACCATACAAATGTATTTTGTTCTAAATGTAAAGTTGCAATGCATACCTTTTGTGTGTTTTGCGCATTATGGAGATCAAAATATTGCTCCATCTGTAGTATCCATGTTACATGATCCTTTCCATCAAACTTCCTCATATCCATTTTTGGAATATGGTGGTTCTTCTCACCAAAATTAGATTTTATGAAATCACGATTAACATTTATTTTGTTCTCATCATTAGTTTCCTCTACTATATTTTCACCATTAGGACACATTTCTTGTATCAAATTTTTCAAACCCTCCATGTCTGCTTTTATATCATTCTTCATGTTTTCCATTTTCTCATCGATCTTAGCTTCCATGTCATCCATCTTAGATTCCATGCCAGCTTCCATGCCATCTATCTTAGATTCCATGCCATTCTTCAAACCATCCATCTTAGATTCCACGCCTTTCTTCAAACCATCCATCTTAGTTTCCACACCTTTATTCAAAACTTCCATGTCATTTTTTGTTTCTCTTTGCGAGAGCGAAATTTGTTGCACTTGCCCTTGTAATTTTGATATGTCATGTTTCCATTCTTCGTCTTCATGAGTCATAGTAGAGCTTTCTAAAGGCTTAATGGGTGTTGAATTCTTTTTAGGGGCCATTTTAGAATCCAATACTGATATCTATTCTACAATATGCCCTTGGAATCAATTCAACTTGATTTTTCAAACAAGACTTATGCAATTCGGGAAAAAAAAATACACACATTTTACTTGCTTTTGAGGAGCTTGATATTGAAATTGAATTATCTCCCTGTAGTAGCCCTCTGAAGCCTCTTTCAAATTCCACAGGTTTGATCTGATTTTGATTCTTCAAAACAAAGTTATGTCCACTCTCCCACAATGACCCAATTTTGGACTGGTTAAGTAGAGTGAACTTGTACGACTTGCCACGTGTCACTGTTTCCTCCTTTGGCTCTGAAATTTATAGGCCAAAAACTACAGTCCATGTACTTGTGGCCACTTTTTATAGAATTCCAATCTGATGCTCATAGAGAGAGCTATGAAGATTTTCCCATGATCACCTCTTTGAGATGAAATTCAGAAGCCTCAAAAAGCCTTAACTTCCACAGATCATATCTCTGTAAATATTGCGAACCAATATCTGAAATTTTGCAACGATGTTCCTTAGGATTGTGGCCTCGCACTTTAAAAATTTCAGCTTCTTAACCTTCGTAGAAAAAAATTTATTACGAAAATACCACAATGACTTGTTTAGGTTAAATTCAGGAGCCTGCAAAATGACCTAACTTGCATAGATCATATCTCCAAAAATATTGCGAACCAAGCTCTGAAATTTTGCGACGATGTTCCTCAGGATTTTGGCTTCACATTCTAAAAATTTGAGATTCTGAACCTTCATAGAAAAAATGTTATAGTGAAAATTCCACGATGACCTGTTTGGAGCAGCGAAACCCTAAAATCTCAAAGCTCTGATACCAAATGTTGTGAAACCAGCTCTAAAAAGAGAAGAAAAGAGATATCAATGCCTTATAAATAAGCCACTTCGAGGGGGAAATCTCCAATACATTACATGAATGAACAATTCTTAGATGATTCAAATTACAAAACCTCCTTTCTATATATAGGAGTCCATGGGACCACAATGTAATCCTAGTGGGGCCACAATGTAATCCTAGCCGACCTAACAATAATAATTTCAGGGCACAATAATAACAATATGGGGGTTACAAGGATACAATAATAACAATAAGGGGGTTACACTAACAAAAATAAGGGACTATACTAGTAATATAGGGACCTAACATCAATCTTACAATACATTACATCATGATATATCCTCTTGATTATGAATTGTTGAAGGAAGGCATTCCCATGCTCAGCACATGAACTATCTAATAAAATGTACATAGTGCAGAAAATCATCTACATTAGAATGTTGTCCAATATAGACATGCCTACAGATATAGGCCCATGTTTGGATGACAATCTCTATGTAAGGTCACCGTACAACTGAAGTGTACAAAAATCCTGAAATCGCGTCCCAGATGGCTAAAACTAGTTCTGGGGCCTTCTTATCTCATTCACTCGATTGTTCAGGTACAAGTCTACCCATGCGAATATATGATTTGTAGTCGAAGATGGTAAGACATTGTTTGATTACCAACAAATGATGTGAGCTGTTAACAAACACGAGAGAACCACCATTGATGTTAATGGCTCTCAAGGTACTGTAGTACATTTCATAAGGCGTGAATAGATGATTTGATGTCAAATGCCAAACAAAACATTTCGGTCAAATTTCTAGAAGCGAGGATCTTGTCGATGTTGTAACAAGCCTCATGGTACTAGAAGATGATGTTTCTAAGTAAAATTCCTCGATGATGATTTGACGTCGACAGGAAGCCACTTTATTGTGAAACAGGAGTTACTGATTTCGAAGACAAAATGTGACTTGGTATAGCAATGTTTAGGGATGATGATCATGAGAATGAAGGTTTATGAGTATTACAGAAGGATGAGGATTCACTCAATTAATTCTCTTGAACATATCAGCAACACTGAGATGAGTTGGCAGCATTGACCCAAAACTGAAGTGAAGGTATGATGAACCATAGGTATGAATGAAACATCAAGAAGATTACCCAACCCAAACAGTCATGATGATGGAGTGAAGTGTCATGTTCAAGAGTGACCTATTATCATTAAAGTTAGGTTCACTTTCCCAAATTTTCCCCGATCATTTGTCGACCAGTACCTCTTTATTTTTTAAAAAACTTGAGGATAACACATGCTTGATCTCTAATTCAAACCTTCGGGCGAATAATGTATCGCTATTTAATCATTTAACGAGTCTAGAGATGAATGAAACTCGATTCTTTCCATGATCAACAATTTTGCCGCTATTTTATGTTTTAACGAGCCTAACGACAGTGACAGCCCAATACTTTTTCATATTTAGAGAGTTTGAAAAAGAGGACAAAAGAAAACTCCATAGGTATTTTTTCATAAAGATGTCGCTTAGATCTGAAAAAGTGTAAAATAATATTTGAGAGAACCTCCTAGTTGTTCAACTAAGGCTTTCCATTTTCATGAATAATCTATCTCAGTCTGGAAAAGGGTTAAACTTATACTGAGTAGATATCAATTCATTTACTTTTACAAGCTCGAAAAGGCAAGTGCTCGGCAATCTTTTCACATTATCGGAGTCTGAAAAGAGCTAAAAGAAGACTCCAGGGGTTCTTTGTCACTATTATCGAAGCTATAAAAAGAGATAAAAGTGCACTTCAAGTCCTTTTTTGTTTTTATCAAAGCTCGAAAAATTAGGATAAAAGTATGCTTTGTGGTCAAATCATTCTTGAAATAAATGTGCATGACTAATCTGTTCAACAGTTGCAAACATGTTCAGAACAAGATCAAATGGATTAAAAATACCTGTTTCATGATAAAAATTGAATAAAATCGTAGTCGCAGCAATAAATATTATTTTCAAATAATCAAATTACTAATTAAAAGAGTTTTACTATTCATTTTTACCATTTGAAAGTTACCATTTGAATTTTGGAGCTCTGAACCTGTTTTTGCCCCTGAACTTTAGCTGTTGATTAGGTGCAATAAGTAAGAATGTTTTGAATGCCCCCTGCAAAAGAACATGTCAAATGCCCCTTGCAAGAGTAGGTACCCCGCAAGCTTCATTTCATTCACCTAAGTAGATTACTGGTTACTAATAGTTGGATGGAATGAAGGTTCATTTACGAGATCAAATGGAAGAGTCGTCTTAATTAGGAGAGGATTTGTTTCATTTTTTAACGAGCTTGACATAGGAAAAGAACTATGCTCATGGAACCTTGTTTCATTTTTTAACGAGCTTGACACAAGAAAAGGAACTATGCTCATGGCTTGTTTCATTTTTTAATGAGGTCGACACAGTAAAAGAACTATCCTCAACACTTGTTTTATTTTTAATGAGGTTGACATAGTAAAATAACTATCCTCAAGGGAACCTATTTCATTTATCGAGGTTGACACTGGAAAAGACCTATCCTCATAAATTGATTCATTTTTTAACAAGGCTGACACAGTAAAAGAACCATATTCATTGTGCATTTGGACTAGTGAGTGTGTGCTAGAAAATACGTAGTCTAACGGAGTCATCATTTAAGGAGTTTGAGGAGCACCACAAATGATTAGTTATAACATGCGTTGACGGGTCTTCTCAAGGGTTTTCATTGAATTTTAGAATTTTCAGAGGGTAATTTCTGTGAAATCACTGGCCACCAAGGGGAATAACTGATGGGACCATCTTGATATTGCACTAAATATATGAATAAAGGATCAAGTCATTCAATACTCATAAGGGAGGAACCAAATAGGATTCCAGATGATGACATGGGTGAATTCAATGGACAAAAAATAGAAGATGAAGCAACAGTAGATGTTGTCACAACTGAAATAGATGGTTTAGTTTGGGATGTTATCTCAGCCATGGTCAAATGACCCAATGTATACCCTATAGAATCTACGGGGACTCAAAGTGAAATAGGATCAACAAAAGCAGAGGAAGGTGATTTAGGAAAAGACTCGTATAGGTAAAGCTCCTACCAAAATGAGTTGGAGTTAAAGGTGTCTCTTCTTGTGGTATTTCTTCAATATAAATCAAACCAGGTGGAAGAACTTCGTTGTCAGGCCCGAAGTATATTTTAGGAGGTTGACTGCACAATATGGCACAATATGGGAGACTCAATGGCTACACTAGATTGTGGGGTGACCGATACAGGAACAACTTCTGGTCATTTCACTTTGGGATTCAAAGGGTCTGGCAAAGAAGAGACAGGATGTGGATCAACTTCCAGTTGAACAACATCGAGTTCGAGAGGTATGATCTCACTGATTGGATGGATCGTGACGACAGGTAGCTGTGAGGACTCTGTCTCGACAACAGTAGACAAACTAGGATTTGTAGAAACAACTTGTGCTATGTTGTAAAACCAGATCCAAAAAGAGAAGAAAAGAGATATCAATGCCTTAGAAATAAGCCACTTCGAGGGGGCAACCTCCAATACATTACATGAATGAACAATTCTTGGATGATACAAATGACAAAACCTCATTTCTATATATAGGAGTCCATGGGGCCACAATGTAATCCTAGCCAACCTAAAAATAATAATGTAAGGGCATAATAATAAAAATATGGGGGTTACAGGGGTACAACAATAACGATAAGGGAGGCTACACTAACATAATAAGGGACTGCACTATTAATATAGGGACTTAACATGACCCTCTCCTTCAAACAAGTGTTGTCCTCAATGCTTGATTATTTCTTGATTCTTCTGTATAAAATTCTCATCCTCCCATGTGGAATCTTCTCCAGGAAGGTTCTTCCACTTGCTAAGATACTCTGAAATTGATTGTACTTTTCGAGTTCTAGTTTCTGTGACTACTTTAGAAATTCTTTCGATGTGATGTTGATCTTCCTGTTGTTTCATTAGATACTACACCAAAGTTAGGTTATCCTTTGAGAGTTGGAGAACTTGTTATTGATGCTCGATGTGATATTCCACTAATTTATCATCCATATTATCTATTATTTGATCCTTCAAACCATCCAAATTAAACCATCTATGTCATCTTCGGTTGCTCTTCGTAACATCGAAATTTGTTGCACTTGCTCTTGTAATTTGGATATGTCATGTTGCTATTCTTTGTATTCATGAGTCATAGTAGAGCATTCTAAAGACTTAATGGATTTTAAATCATTTTTAGGGGCCACTTTAGAATCCAATAGTGATATATATTCTACAATATTCCCTTGGAATCAATTCAACTTGATTCTTAAGACTTATGAAATTCAGAAAAAAATACACACCTTTTACTTGCTTTTAAGGAGCTCGATATTGAAATTGAATTATCTATACAATTGCATATCCTAAATATCTCAAATTCATCCCTGTAGTATCCCTCTGAAGCTTCTTTCAAATGCCACGGGTCTGACCTGATTTGGATTCTTCAAGGAAAATTTATGTCCAATCTCCTAGAATGACCCAATTATGGACTGGTTCAGTAGAGAAAACTTGTACGACTTGCCACATGTCATTGTTTCCTCATTTGGATCTGAAATTGATAGAAAGGAAACTAAGGTCCATTTAATTTCGGCCAATTTTTACATCATTCCAATTTGATGCTTAGAGAGAGATTTATGAAGATTTTCCCACAATCACCTCTTTGAGATGAAATTCGGGAGCTTGAAAAAATCCCTAACTTCCACAGACCATATCTCAGAAAATATTCCAAACCAATATTTGAATTTTTGCGACACTGTTCCTCAGGAGTTCAGCTACGTGATCTAAAAATTTCAGCTTTTGAACCTTTGTATAAAACAAATTATAGCAAAAATTCCACGATGATCCAGATTTATGCAGGAACGCAACAGAATAAACATATAACCATAAATACAGAGATGAAGCGGAAATAACACTTCATTTCATTAATATCAAAGAACTGAAATTTGCTTACAGACAGAATGGAAATAAAACTAGCTAGGGTGCTGGTAGCTATCTCTGAGAAGAGATGTGGCGGCTACAGGCCTCTGAACCGAGTTACAATGAGGCTCGAGGGCCTATTTATTATTTAGAAACAATGGGAAATCCTAAACAACCAAAACCCTAACCCTAGGAGATGAAGCGCCAAAACTATGGGCCCCGTTTGGGTAAATTGGTGTTTCAACTTCCCAAGGGCGTAACTTTGGCATACGATCTCCGTTTGACGTGTACCATACCTCGTTAGAAAGATCTATCCGAGGACTACAAATTTGGAATGAGCAACATCAATCCATGGACCCATGTTGCTCTCCGTTTTCCCAAAAAACGTCGTTTAGGGCCTCTAAACGGCTCCGGAAGTTTAGGACCCGAAAAACTGCTAAAAATAGTAAACTGTGCCGAAACTGAAAAACTGAAATAGACAATGGTGGAGCCCCAAGTGGAATAGGTGGGTGACCACCAATATCCACCTGGATCATTCCTCCCCCCTTAGGAAGCAATGGTCCCCATTACGTTAAGTTCCTCCATGAGATGAGGAAATTTCTGCTGAACTTGGTCCCTGGTGAACCACTTTCCTTGGTGCAGGAGTTGGCCAGCTTTGACAACCCGATATAGTTGGATCTTCTGCTGGCGAGTGCTCTTGATTTGCATGTCCATGATACAATCTGTGGTGGCCTGTTCCATGCAGTCTGGATTTAACTCTGTTGGTGTGAGTTGTTCTGCAATGTCCGAGGTGTCCAGTAGAGGTGGGAAGTAAGGACGAAGGCGATCCACATTGAATACTGGGTGCAAACCAAGGAATGGTGGAATACTGAGCTTGAAGGCATTGTTCCCTATATCCTTGGTGATGGTGTATGGCCCGTATCGGAGCGGGTGAAGCTTGTGGTGTGGTCCAGTGAGGCGCTCCTTCTGCAAATGTAGCCATACTTTGTCGCCCACCTGGAAGTTGTGTGGCACCCGGTGTTGATCATGGCGTTGCTTGTACTTGGCATTGGCTTTGTCCAATATATCATGAACTTGTTGGCGGATGTGTTGAATGCGCTCGATGAAGCTACTTGCTTTGTCAACTTCAGACTGGACATGAGCTGAATTGGCCTGAGCAGCTGCAAATGGCATGGCTACGTCAATGGGACATAGTGGCTGGAATCCCAAGCCCACCTGAAAGGGGCTATGGCCGATTGAACTGTGGAGAGCCCGATTATAAATATGTTGTACATAGGGGAGGCTCTCGTCCCATGTGCGTGGATGCTTTGAATTGTACATGCGCAGAATGTGTACAATCATTCTGTTGACGACCTCTGTCTGGCCATCTGTTTGGGGATGGAAAGCTGTGGACTTGGTGAGCTTGGTATCCAACATCGACCAGAGGCTGGACCAAAATGTGCTGAGGAACCTGCCATCCCGATCTGATATGATAGACTGTGGGATCCCAAAGTGCACCCACACTCGTTCAAAGAAGAGTTTAGCAGTGGCTTCTGCTGTGATATTCTTCTTGCAGGCCGCCATAATGGCCATCTTCGAGAATCTATCGACGACCACAAAAACACAATCATTTCCCTGCTTAGTAGAAGGCAGGCCCGACATGTAATCCATGGAGATGGATTCCCAAGGTCGACTAGGGGTAGGTAGAGGAGTATATAGGCCTTGCTTCTTGATGGTCGGTTTGGCAATGGCACAAGAAGTGCAGGATCTGATGTGCTTCTCGACATCCTTTCGAAGGTTCGGCCAATAGAAATACTTCTGCAGGACTGCTACTGTTTTCTCGACCCCGAAATGCCCAGCGACTCGACTGTAGTGTGCTTCCCATATCATCTTGGCACGCTCGCTTGAAGGAACACAAAGGTGTCCCAGGTGACATAAAAATGCATCTTGGAGGTGAAAATTTGGAACTTGCTTACCCCCCAAGAGTGCCTTGTAAGTGTGGCCGAATTCTGGGTCACTCTCATAGAGAAGCGGCCAATCAGAAGTCTCGTGCCCACAAGAGTTGAGCACGGTGGTGAGCGCCACGATCGGTGGTCGGCTGAGGCAGTCTGCAACATTATTGGTGCTACCCTTCCTGTACTTGATGTTCAAATGAAACTGTTGCAGATATGTGGACCACTTCTGATGGCGATCATTCTGCAACTTCCCTTGTGTCTGTATGAACTGCAGGGGCCGGTGGTCTGTGTGGATGATTGTTTCCTTCCCCCAAATGTAATGCTTCCATTGTCGACAGGCTTGCACAATGGAATACATTTCTTTGTCATAGGTGGGATACTTGCGAACTGTCTCAGACAATGTCTCACTGTGATATGCCACTGGATGTCCCCGTTGAGTAAGAACTGCCCCAATAGCATAGTCAGAGGCATCTGTCTCGATCTCAAATGGCTGCTGCAAGTCTGGTAAGGTGAGCACTGGGGCAGAACAGAGGCGGTTTTTCAATTCTTTGAACGCCTTCTGTTGAGGTTCCGACCAAAAGAATTTTGCTCTCGCTCCTCCTTTGGTGACTTGACTCAAGGGCCAAGTGATATGAGAAAATCCCAACACGAATCTACGGTAGAAATTAGCAAGACCCAGAAAGCTGCGAAGCTCTGTTATAGTAGTCGGGGCTGGCCAATCCCGAATGACTTGGATCTTGGCTGGATCCACATGCACCCCCCTTTCATCAATAATGTATCCTAGATATTGAACCCGGGTCATGCCAAACGTGCACTTCTCCAAATTGGCACACAACTTGTGTTGCCGCAGTGTTTGGAGGACTTGTCGGATGTGATGAAGGTGCTCTTCCCAAGTCTTGCTGAAGATCAGAATGTCATCCAAGTACTCCACTACGAATGAGTTGGTGAATGGCCGCAAGATGTCGTCCATCATCCTCATGAAGGTTGCGGGAGCATTCGTCAACCCGAAAGGCATGACCAGCCATTCAAAAAGGCCTTCCTTAGCTTTGAAGGCAGTCTTCCACACATCTGAGGGTTCAATTGGTACCTGGTGATACCCAGACTTCAGGTCGATCTTACTGAAATATTTTGCACCTTGGAGTTGGTCCAGAAGGTCATCAATCCGTGGGATTGGGTACCTATTCCGGACAGTGATCTTGTTCAGCGCCCGATAGTCAATACAGAGTCTCCTCGTCCCATCCTTCTTCTGTACCAACACGATCGGGCTCCCACAGGGCGATGAACTTGGTCTGATGTGACCTTTCTGCAACAGCTCCTGAATCTGCCTCCTGATTTCATCATTCTCCAGAACAGAGCGCCGATAGATCGGTCCATTAGGTAGCGGCGCACCGGGGGTCAGATCAATCGGGTGCTTGACCTGACAGTGCAGAGGAACCCCCGTGGGTGAGGTGAATATGTCCCCGTACTCCTCCACAACCTTATCCATTTGTTGTTGTTGTGCAGAGGAGCCCTGTCTGGAGGTCGTGGCCACAGTCTTCTTCTTGCCCCGGGGGCGGATCATCAGAAAAACGAATTTCCTGGTTTGGGAAATGAGCTTACTACATTGTTTTGCAGTAACCAAAGAGATAGCGGCAGGAGGTGGTACCTCTGGTATCCTGTACAACTTATTTCCCAAAGTAACAATAACAGCACGAGGCCGAGACTCATACACAGCATGACGCTTCCACAAGTATGGTTTTCCTAATAATACATTAGAAACATCAATAGGAGCAACGTCACATAATACCTCATCCGTGAAGGGCTTGATGCTATAGGGAAGGCGGCACTGCTGGCTGACGCGGAGATCTCGTCCTGGGTGAAGCCACCCGATGGTGTATGGATGTGGGTGAGCTGTGGTCGGCAAGCCCAACCGCTTCACGGCGTCTGCTGAAATGAGGTTCTTTTGGCTCCCATTGTCGATAATGAACTGTACCGGGGAGCCCTTTACCCACATCTGGGAGTGGAAGAGACGTTCCTCCTCCTCTGGATCTTCCGGTTCCTCCTTAGGGATCTTTGTAGTGGCAACAGTGGCGTTGGGCTCCGCATCAATAATATGTTTCCCTTTTTCATTCCCCCTTTCAGGTTCTGATTCGGAGTCGTAGCATGCATCTGACTCAGAAGCCCTCATCTCGGCCACTAGCGACTGCTTGGCCCGACACTCACTTGTGTTGTGAGTGGAGCTCTTATGGAACTCACACCACTTTCCCGTGTCCTTCTTTGGCTTTGCGGTGCTGTTTTTTTCTTGTGGCTTTGATGAGTTGTCTTTAGCCGCCATGCCTTGGCTCGGTCCTTTGTTCTGCGGTTTGGAAGCACCTTTCCCTTGCTTTTGATTCGCACCAAAGTCTCGCTTCTTCTGTTTGAATTTCTGCTCAATCTTGGCAGCATACCGGTATGCCGTACCAAGCGAGGAGATGTCGAGGAACTCCATTTCCTCCTGAATGTATCTGTGCAGACAGCTGCGATACTTTAGCACCAAATGTTTCTCCGAATCTTTGATACCCAACTTTGTGCGTAGGGTATGGAACAGATTCGTCAGCTCGTGCACATCTTGATCCCTTTGTTGTCGCAGCGTGGTCCATTGTATGTACTTGTCCTCATAGCTCCCCACGGGATAGTACTGTTCCTTGACGGTGTCTCGAAAAGAATTCCAAGTTGGTACGGCCGAGAACAGAGAGGGTTCTGTCTGGGTCCTTGTTCTCACAGTAGGTTTCCCACCAGTCCTTAACATGGGGGGTAGCTTTGAGGAGTGCAAAAATAATCTTCTCCCGGTCTGAAAAGTCATGAACCGAGAAATATCCTTCTAACAGATTCAACCATCTATCTACGGTATCTGCGTCTATTTGACCCTCAAATATGGGAATGTCAAAATTTACTTGTACCTTAAAAGGAGTCGTGCCTCCAGAGTGGCTGCTGGATGCAGATGCGCCGCCGGTGGGCAGCCGTTGAAGGATCTGAGCAAAGTTATCCATCATCGCGTTCCTTTGTTTTTCGAGGGCCTCCTCGAGCAATTTTTTGATAGGATCTCCTGCTCCCTCATCTTTCTTTTCGTCCCCCATGGGCGTCCGTCGAGGTTTGCGAGGCTGATCTTGCAAAGGTTCCACCAGATCAAGCCCTAGCTCCTTATACCTCGACCTCGTTGGGGACATGCAAAGAAGGATCGAGAAAAAGCAGACCGCTCTGATACCACTGATCCGGATTTATGCAGGAACGCAACAGAATAAACATATAACCACAAATACAGAGATGCAGCGGAAATAACACTTCATTTCATTAATATCAAAGAACTGAAATTTGTTTACAGACAGAATGGAAATAAAACTAGCTAGGGCGCTGGTAGCTATCTCTGAGAAGAGATGTGGCGGCTACAGGCCTCTGAACTGAGTTACAATGAGGCTCGAGGGCCTATTTATCATTTATAAACAATGGGAAATCCTAAACAGCCAAAACCCTAACCCTAGGAGATGAAGCGCCAAAACTATGGGCCCCGTTTGGGTAAATTGGTGTTTCAACTTCCCAGGGGCGTAACTTTGGCATACGATCTCTGTTTGACGCGTACCATACCTCGTTAGAAAGATCTATTCGAGGAATAAAAATTTGGAACGAGCAACATCGGTCCATGGACCCATGTTGCTCTCCATTTTCCCAAAAAAACGTCGTTTAGGGCCTCAAAACGGCTCCGGAAGTTTAGGACCCGAAAAACTGCTAAAAATAGTAAACTGTGCCGAAACTGAAAAACTGAAATAGACAATGGTGGAGCCCCAAGTGGAATAGGCGGGTGACCACCAATATCCACCTGGATCACACGATGACCGGTTTAGGTTAAATTTAGGAGTCTGCAAAAATCCCTAACTTCCACAGATCATATCTCTAAAAATATTAGGAACCAAGCTCTGAAATTTTGTGACGATATTCCTCAGGATTTTGGCTTTACTTTATAAAAATTTCAGCTTCTGAACCTTCGTAGAAAAAAATTTATAGAGAAATATCACAATGACCTCAACGCCTTAGAAAGAGAAGAAAAGAGATATCAATGCCTTAGAAATAAGACACTTCAAGGGGGAAACCTCTAATACATTACATGAGTGAACAATTCTTGGATGATACAAATGACAAAGCCTCCTTTCTATATATAGGAGTCCATGGGGCCACAATGTAATCCTAGCGGGGCCACAATATAATCCTAGCCGACCTAACAATAATAATGTAAGGGCACAGTAATAACAATACGGGGGTTACAAGGGTACAACAATAAAAATAAGGGGGGCTACACTAACATAATAAGGGACTACACTATTATTATAGGGACTTAACATGTTGACTCTGGTATATATGAAGATGATGCTTCACCAGAGGTCCTTGTCACACAACATTTTGTCACCGTCCCTGCAATCCCTTGTCCCGTACATTGGAGGACTATTTCCGTGACCTGTGAATAGTAAAACGTCCTGAAAACACCTTGATGGCATCCTTCTGCATAAGGGCAAGAATTCTCCTTGAGAACATTTCCTTAGAAAAGCCCCAAAAACCCATGTTTTGGCATTGGCGTGAGTAGCCAGTTCATCCCTCGCGCCAATGGGGAAAATATACACTAGTGGGCATGCCAGCTGGCATTCTGTCCCTGTGTTGTACCTGCGCCAACCTGTTTTGGAATGTTTTTTAACAAATTTAGGTGGAAGTTTCCTTTAAGCACCTCGGGAATGGATCATCAAAAAGAGGTTGGGTTGTTTGGCTCCGGATCTCCTTGTTTAGGAAGAGGTTTTCCACCTCTCAAGGAACCTTTCTAAGAGATAGGACTCTCTCCCATGATTATAGGAAGCCTAACCTCTCCTTCTCCCTCTATAAAAGACTTCCCTCTCCATTTTCTAGCTAGATGAAATTTTGGGAAGGAAATTATAGCTGAGTGACAATCAAGAGCAGAGCTAAGGAGAACCCTATGAGAGAGAGAGAGTTTTGTCAAATCCCTGACAAGCTTTGTGAGACACGTCCCGCTGGAATCCTGTTGTAGGAAGATCACGACGTCAGAGCACCGGTTGTAATAATTATCTCATAACTTAGTATACATGACTCTGTTATTGGTTCCATGATTGTGTTTGTCCATTATATAATTCAATTTCATTCGTTCCTCTCTGACTGATCGATAGTTATAAAGTGTGAAATACTGCGTTGCATGTTGTCTCTCTTCTTTGCATGTGTACAGGTATCTGGATGCAGCAAGCTAACAGACCATGACCTGTCCAACTAGGAATGGAAGCGCCATATCTTCTTCGACAACAATAGCAAAGGAATCACGGTAAGCGATCTATCGCGATTCGATCTTTTGTAACTAGGAATCAATAGCTTTGTGTGTTTCGATTGTTGCTAGACCCACTTTAGGGCTAGTGGGATCACCTCTATCCACAGAGGGGATTCACCTCCACAACAATTTGGCGACTCCGCTATGGATTAGTGGGATTTTTTCCTTCCTCCATTAGGTTTTTTTTGGCTTTTTATTTGATTAGTCTGCTTTTCTGGTTCACCTTCCTTGGTGTTAAAACCCTGTTCAGCCCCCAAAAGACCAGATCTAGCCTTTGTTAGTTCATTTTCATAATTTTCTAGGGTAAACCTGATTAGCGTGATTATCCCTCTGACAGTCGCGCCGAAGGGCGCAAATTTATAGTTAGGCCCCTGTGCCATCCCCTGTTTGGCACAAATTACAGCCAGACAGGCACGCCAACCCTGCTTGGTTTTAGGGTTTTCCTGTTTTTGGACTCTCTGAGCTTGAGTTTTGGTCCTGGTTTGTTTTTTCTGATTGATTGAGTGCTTTGAAGTCATTTTTTATTATTTTTAGCCCTTTCCCTCCAGTTGTTCGCCCTTTTCTATTAGTTTTTCATTTTAGCCCTAGGGCTTCTAGGTGCTTCAGTGTGCTGAGCCTCCCGTGGGAGTTTTGGGTCTTTGCTTTCTCGGTCAACTTTGTTTCTACTTCTTTGCATTCATCTTGCTGAATACAATTGAGTCATTGAGTTTATTGAGTGATTTTTCTCTCTTTCGTTCAATTTCGCTTTAAGTTTCTCCAAGCCTAGATCACACGGCTTGTTTGAGTCTCTTTTGAGATTCTTCTTCGCTTTGAGGGATTTCGTCATCGATTTGAGTCTTGATTTTGCTTGTTTGAGTTGAGTAAACTTGTTTTGTTTCATCTCTCTATTTATCATTCTCAAATTGATGTTTTCATTAGTTTTTCATTTATTTAGTACATTTTCTCTAATATATTGAAAAATACAAAAAAAAACTTTTGCATTTTTTATTGGCATAGTGAAAATTGAAAACTCTTTCACATTACTAGTGTTTTATAATTCTAGAGAAAAGTTTTCCAGTTTCATTAGCTTGCATTGAAATCGGTAGTGGATGTTTTGTGTGTTCATTTCGCTATCATTTGAAAGCTCTCAATTCTCTCGTAGATAGCTCTTCATTGAACAATGATATTTTGTGGCATGTAGTTTGGATCTAGAGGTTTTATGAGATCCAACATTCGATAGGGCCTTGAAATCGAAACGTAAATTGAAGATCAATTTTAAAATTTACTGAATTAACCTAAGGAAAAATTGAAACTTAACAGAACATCTAGTAGTCTAAGGTAGATACGTGTTTCGGTGTCTTTAAGCCTAGTAGCTGTTGCTCGCCATCTGGCTACAGAAAACGCTAGTATGAACTTGTGCTCCCCGTACTATTGAGTATATAAAGGGAAACCCCATTAGGTTGCAAATAATTTATCCATAGGAAGCCGAGTCTGCCGCCTTTTACCCATGATAAATTGAAAACAACATTCTAAGAGATTACCTACACGTACGTTAAGTCCTTGGTTGATTTCTCTTTCATTTTTACTAAGGTGTATATGGAAGTTCACGGATATCTAGTACACCCATTTGCCTAGATTACCAGAGTAGTCATTTTGATCTTTATTGACTCCCTGAATTTTAAAACATCATCAAGCGCTTGTCCTTTCATGCTTGTTTCCAAATTGAAAGCGATAGAGTCATCATTTACTCGTTTCTCGACTCTTAAAACATGAAACGATGAATTTCTGGTTTCAATGTCATAAAATTAATCGCATACGAAATATTCCTAGTTAAATGTTATTGTCCTTAGTGTTTTGTTTCAAGGTCATTTCTGATGGAAACTTTTCCGGAGTTCACCAACCAAGGAATCCCCTCCGATGGGAATCCTAGTCCTTTTCCTACTTTTGGAAATGTTGGTGCTCCTTATATGGCAACATTGTCCCTTCCTAGGTTAACTGTTGGGTTGCCTGTTTGGTTGTTTTCAACCTCTGTGGTCTCGAATGTCCTGGATACTGTTCAGTCAGTTCCTCTGCCTGAAAAATTCCATGTTGATTCCAAGGTGGAACTCTCCCCTTCTTCACCTATTTTTGTGTCCTCCTCTTCTACTTTTCCTGGTGAAAGTCTGGATTCGAGTAACCAGGTGGATAAGAAGAAGAAGAAGAAGACAAAGAAGAATAAGTCTAATAAGAGAGAGGCTAAGGCTGTAGCTATTGCTTCTAAAAATTCTACTCTTGATAAACCCTCCAACCCTCCATGGAAATCCAAATTCCCTTGCATGTTATGCATGGGAGACAATCTTCTTCGATACTGCCTTGGCATTCCCAAGGTGCTTGAAGAATGGTCCAACGGTCGTCCTCCATTGCCTTTGGCTTTTGGGAGTCATGTTGGGGGCACGTCTTCGAATAGCACTGGTAAGACTCCTAAGAGGCAGGGTAAGCTTACCAATACTTGTAATTTGTGTGAAGGGAATCATCCCATTCACCTTTGTATGCATATGGATGAAGCCAAGAGAGTGTTGGACAAATCCACTGTTTCTGCACCCTACCTTCCAGTTGGTTACCAGAAGCTTTCCTCGAGTTCTTTGCTAGTTGATTCCACGATCGATCAAGAGTCATCCTTGCTCGATCCTGCTCCCTCAGAAATTCAAGTTCGGGAGTCTGTTCCTGACCAAACATTGGCCAAGGAATCAGTCGATCTGACCCCATCTGTGGTTCATTAGGTATTTTCCGTTGAGAGTGGATCTTATTCCCCCCATGTTCTTCTTATTTCTTTAGATTCTTCAGACTTGGAGAAAGATTCTTCCATCCCTGTAGTCCAAGAAACTGCTCCTCCTACTCCTATGATGGACATCTTGGAGGATGCTCCTCTTGCTCCAGTAACACCGGGGGACAACCATCTTAGTTCAATGGTATCCCCCCCAAGTAGTTTGGTCGCTTCCTTCGATTGGAGTCGATTTTCCAAATACTGCCTTTCGTCTTATGTGCCTTTCAAGATAATGGTACAAACCTTTGATCTAGTCGTACCCAGCACTATTATAGATGAAGGTGCATCTATTAGTATCCTATCTTCAACTACTTGGCAATATTTTGGTTCTCCACTGCTTATGCCTGTTACCCAGAATATGTTGGCTTTTAACAGAGGAACCAGTCAACCGTTAGGGATCCTTCCGAAGTTGCCTGTTACTTTGGGAGGGAAAACCATCCATATGGACGTGATGGTTGTTCCAAGCCCCTTGGATTTCAATTTACTCTTCGGGCGTGACTATACTTATTTCATGGGTGCTCTTGTCTCTTCCCTCTTTCGTGTGATGTGTTTTCCACACAAAGGTCGGATCGTGACCATTGATCATCTTTCATTCTTTGGTCCTAACATGACATCTGTTCCACCATCATCCCTTCGGGGTATTTATCCATCGGTTGTATCTTCCCCGCCGCAAGTTAATTATGTGGCTACCTGTCCCGTGCCCGCATTAAGTGATAGTGTTGTTGTGCATCAGGTGCTGGGGGCATTGGGTCCTGATTTCCGAGATGTTGTTCTCCCATCCGATGTGGAAATATTAGAAGCCATGACTTCTTATTCATCATTATGAGAGGTCATCGGAGCATAGTTCATTTTTCTTGTGTCAAGCTCCTTAAAAAATGAAACAAGCTCGTCGAAGCATAGTTCATTTTCTTGTGTCAAGCTCCTTAAAAAATGAAAAAAGGTCTCCAGATCAGAGTTCATTTTCTTGTGTCAAGCTCCTTAAAAAATGAAACAAGGTGGTAGGAGTAGGGTTATTTTTCTTGTGTCAAGCTCAAAAAATGAAACAAGCTGGTCGGAGCATGGTTCATTTTCTTGTGTCAAGCTCCTTAAAAAATGAAACAAGTTGGTCGGAGCATGGTTCATTTTCTTGTGTCAAGCTCCTTAAAAAATGAAACAAGCTCTTCCGAGGATAGTTCGTTTTCTATGTCAACCTCGTTAAAAAATTAATTAGCTATGATTATAGTTCTTTTAATGTGTCAACCTCGTTAAAACAATGAAACACGTTCCCGTTCAATTCGAGTGTTTGATAAGATCTCGTAACATCCCAGTCAAGTCTTTCTATTGATCTCGTAATTTTCACCTTCACTCCATCTGCTGGTCATATGGACTGAAGCTTGGGGGGCATGTACCTCGAGTTGAGTCACCATGCTGGGGGCATGCTTAATTTTTCAAGCATAGTTTGTTCCCGTTTCAAACTTGTGTAAAAATGAAACTGGTTTCAAGCATAGTTTATCTTTGTAGCAAGCTTGTGTAAAAATGAAACCAACTTCCAGTAGAGTTTCTTGATTTCAAGCTTGTGTAAAAATGAAACCATTCCCATTTTACCTCTTGTGATTGCCATTTTATCAGCCTTTTTTTTCCATATGAATCTTGGTTTTATCACTCCATCGTCACTATCTGCCAGGCCGATCATATGCCTTCACTTGGTTGTTTCATCCATTCCTGAGGAACCACTGCAATGAGTGGTCTTGTTAGCCAGCCTCTTGACCTCTATTTGTTCTGAGCAGTTCCACCATCACCGGAACCAGTTGCTACCCTTTATACCACTCGTTCCTCCAAGAGGAGTCACCTTTCAACTCTTTTCTGACTCTCTAAAACTGAAAATATTGCCGAGTCACTTGTCGTTTTGAGCTCGTTAAATTGGCTACGAAACAACATCTACCTAGTATATGTTTACCCCTTTTTCGGGCTGGGATAGATTATTTACGAAAAAGGAATACCTTAGCCAATCACGACTAAGAGGTTCTCTCTGACAGTTTTCTACCTTTTCGGATCTGTGAGACTATTTACGAAAAGGGACTGCTAGAATTTTCTTTTCCGCTGTCTTTTCAAGATCTCTAAATATGAAAAGATGCCAAGTTCTTTCTTTGTCAGACTCGTTAAAAATTGATGACATCGGACTCTATCACAATGACGTTACTCAACTTTTTCCTTCCTAGGGATCGTAAAATGTACTAGGTTGGATTTTTTCGAAGGACAAACTTACATCACAAGAATATGCTATCCCCTTCAAGCTTTTTCTCAAAAAATAGTTGGGGTACTCACCAGAAATGGTGGGGGAAAATGGAACCAATATTATAGTCGTGCTGGAAGTATGTCGCTCTTGAACATGGCACTTGTCTACATTTGTGTCGAGTTGGGGACATCTCATCTCGTTATTTGCTTGCCTTCATGGGTTTGGGTAATATCTTTTGATCGCTCATCTACTCTTTGCCACGTCACCATGACCTCAGATCCCTTGATGTAAAATACTACCAAATCCAACGTCATGTTACCGATATGTTCAAGAGAAGTTGGCCTCTGTAGTTTTCAACCTCCCTATGATTCTTTGTTGGCCTTGATTCACTAACATCATGTTCCTCTGTCTCATGTCGATGATGTGAGAAACATAATGGCCCACCTTCTATCAAGGTCACTTCCTATCGACTTCAGCTCATTATCTGGGAAGCTGATCTAGAGACTCCCTTCAGGTGCCTTAGAGCCTGCATGCCTCAATGGCAAGTTCTTCGCATTCGACTCAAGGTTTTCATTATTGGCCTTTGATCGGATGATTCTGCGGATGTTCGACGCCAGCTCACTGTTCACATTCCGTGGATTGTACCTCTTGTACCTTGAGAACCATCGTCATTATTGGTGGTTTCTCTCGCGTCTGTTAACAGCTTTCATTATTGGCTGGTAATCAGATGATTTTCTTTCATGTTCAACTTTAGCTCAAATATTTGCATGCTCGAACTTGTACTCTGTTTGGGTCGAGATGGAGCGCAAGACCCTGGATTTTTTCTGATAACATCTAGGATACTGGTTCTTTGTGGATTATTATGATTTATTACATGACTCTTTTGATTGGATGGTTGTGACCATACCTGAGTCTACTTGTTGATCCTTATTTGCTGGATGGCTGCGTCCATACCTTGGATCTCATTGTTTCCATACTTGTTATGGATGGTTGTGCCCATACCACATATCATGTATCATAGAAATCAGTTGTATTTGTACTCGCAGGTTTTCCGACGGAGATGTTTTCAGTTGAACGCTTTCTCATAAATCATTTCACCCCTCCCTCTCTCTCGGACCTCATGCTTTAGGGGGTATCTGTTACAAAATTTTTTGTCACCATCCCTGCAATCCCTCATCCCATACATTGGAGGACTATTCCTGTGACCTGTGAATAGTAAAATTTTCTGAAAACACCTTGATGGCATCCTTCTGCATAAGGGCAAGAATTCTCCTTGAGAACATTTCCTCATAAAAGCCCCAAAAACCCATGTTTTGGCATTGCCGCGAGTAGCCAGTTCATCCCTTGCGACAATGGGGAAAATATACACTAGTGGGAGCGCTAGCTGGCGCTCTCTCCCTATGTTGTACCCACGCCAACTTGTTTTGGAATTTTTTTTAACAAATTGAGGTGGAAGTTTCCTTTAACCACCTCGGGAATGAATCATCAAAAAGAGGTTGGGTTGTTTGGCTCTGAATCTCCTTGCTTAGGAAGAGATTTTCCACCTCTCATATAAACTTCCTAAGAGATAGGACTCTCCCCCATGATTATAGGGAGCCTAACCTCTCCTTCTCCCTCTATAAAAGCCTGCCCTCTCCATTTGCTAGCTAGCTGAACTTTTGGGAAGGAAATTATAGATGAGTGACAATCAAGAGTAGAGCTAAGGAGAACCCTGTGAGAGAGAGAGTTTTATCAAATCCCTGACGAGCTTTGTCAGACACGTCCCGCTGGAATCCTGTCGAAGGAAGAACATGAAGTTAGAGCATTGGTTGTAATCATTCTCTCGTATCTTAATATACATGACTCTGATATTGGTTCCATGATTTCATTTGTCCATTATATAATGCAATTTCATTCGTTCCTCTCTGACTGATCGATAGTTATAAAGTGTGAAATACTACGTTGCATGTTGTCTCTCTTCTTTGCATGTGTACAGGTATCTGGATGCAGCGAGCTCACGGATCGTGACCTGTCTAGCTAGGAACAGAAGCGCCATCTCTTCTTCAACAACAACATCGAAGGAATCACTGTAAGCGATCTATCGCAATTCTATCTTTTATAACTAGGAATCAAAAGCTTTGAGTTTTTTGATTGTTGCTAGACCCACTCTAGGGATAGTGGGATCACCTCTATTCGCAAAGGAGATTTACCTCCACAACAGTACTGATAGTACTAGTTTCGGTAGAGTGATGTCACCTTCGCCGTCCAAAAGTAACTTCCGGTGGTAAAGGTTGTTTCAACTCTAATCTAAGAGAACGATAGGGAAAGGGATTTTCTTCTTCCATGATGACTGATTTATTTTATGACCAAAAAATATTAAAAAAATAAAAGGGTAATGCTAGGAAAATTTTTTACCAAGAAACTGTGAACTACAGAATACCTCCTCGTGAACCAAGAAGTACGGCCAAGCAATCTCCCTGAATACTATGTTCAGTGTATCACAATTTACAAGGTGGTTGACTCGGTTCACTATGGATGGATAGCAATGTAAATTTTTCCTCCCAAATATACCCGAAGGTACATGGAGGCCCAAGTCCATACTAGCACTGTCTAATGTGAAACTGCACAGTGAGAGCACTCCTTTATACTTTTCGTACTATGACACTGCCCGATATACCCAAAGGTACGTGTACGATCTATGATATACTTATGTACATGGAGTGAGGTATCACACTCGGAATGTATCGCAGACAATTAAAGACAACTAATAAGTTTTTATGACACCGGAACAAGTCTCTAGCCTAGGCCTTCTAAATGTTATCATTATGGTTCCAATGTTTTTTTAGGTAAATTGATGTAAATTTTAAGTTGATCTTGTTTATCAATTTTCCTTTCAAGGTTCACTGCGTGATGTAATGGAAATTACTAAAAATTCAAACTAAAATGATAAGAAAACTTTTCAATTTTAGCTTTTTCAATGAAAATCCTAGCTACTAAAGGGAAAGAGCAATCAGTTTTGAGAACAAACAACAAGGAGCACAAACTAATATGTAGTTTTCCTAACTTGTTCCTATGCAAAATACACAACTCACTATATGAAAATGTAGGTTTTTCTTTCCAGCCCCCTTAATGTGAATGAAGAAAGGAAACTATATGCATCAAATCAACAAAAAAAAATGTTTTCTTCTTTAAGGAATGATGAATTTAACCACAATTTCTCTTTCAGGAAAAACGAAAAAAGAAACTACAATTTTTCCTATAGGAAACGAATAATTTAACGAAAATTTCCTTTACGAAAACAAATGGATATAATGCAGAAATAAAATATTTTGAATTTTATTTGTCAATGATAAAGAAAAACACTTAAAGAGACATTGAACAAACTTACTTTTCAAAGGAGGAAGAATCAAGAAAATTAACTGGTCTCTATGAGGCATCAGACAATTGAAAACATAGCAAACACAAGGTTGAGTATGATGGAAATGAAAAATTCAAAGGGAATTTGGTTGGCTTAGGGGGAAACACAGTCTCTAAAGGGAGAAATTTCATTGCAAAGCACCCCTGAGTAGGAGATAGTGCTATGCAAAGCACTGTGTCTTGACCAAAAGTGAATTGGGAGCAGTAGAGATTCAAAACTCAAGCTACTGACACACTTCTAATGCAATTTTTGATTTAAAAATCTAGTAATTGACAGTAGATGCTTCTGGGTGGATAATCAGAGGCAAAAACACCAAGAATGAAAGGAAACTCCCCAGCGAAGTCGCAAATTTGTTATGCGGAATTATGTATTACAGATCAAACAAATTATCTAAATGTGGTGCTATGCATTTATAACGATAGGTCAGAGACTTTGTAGACACTTTCTCTAAGGGTAAATAGACACACAGAAAGATGGAGGAAGTTACTTGTGATCCACGCACTTCCTATTCTCCTTTTGTCGCTCTTGCTGTAGCTTCCAATCCAACTTTGATTTCGAGACTGGTTCCTGCAATTATAAACACTAAACAACAAAGAGATTGCAATATACATATGGCTATTTATCTTAATTAGTTAAATCAATGAAACATGAAACATATATATTAGTTAAGAATCCATAATATGGAAATAGGAACATAAACAGATACATATCTCGGAAAATGAGCATCAATATTTATTAATGGATAGAAGGAGGAGGTTACAACCAGCGATTGATTTGATGTCACCAGCTCCAAAATTCATTCTAGCCTCATCACAATAAAAATCTCACCAGTAGCATATCATTCTTATCACGCTCAATTGAGAATCCAACAACATTTTTTTACCAATTTCTTCCTTCCTAGAACTAGGATCTATGCTCAATTTATAGGGAAACTGATGGTATTTTCTCAATCAAAGACTTTCTAATAATAGACAAGACATGTTCCCAAGCTCAAAGGTGTTAGATGGACACTTGGATTCGAATTTTGACACAAATGGACTCTTCTAGAAGACACTAGCCATGTGGATATTCCGGAACAATGAGAATTTCACTCTCATTTGACCAACGCACCCTTGAATGTTGAGAAGTGCTTTGCGGAGCGCCCTTGAATGGCGGTAATTTCATATGCAAAGTAGTTAGTCCCTTGAGAGAATGTGTTGATGAGCTCATAGGTGATATAACATGTACTTCAAATCTTGGAAACCTTGTAATGGAAGTCATGGATGATTTGTTCTTGTTCTTTTCTTAGGGCATGTAGCAACTGAAATGATAGGGGATGCTAGACCCTATTTCATTGGTCTTGGATATGATGTCCAGTTTGACCAGGTCATTCAAAATGAAACCCAAATCGACCTATAAGAATCGTGTACATATTAGTCGTACAGTATAAAGGATAATCGAATTTGCAAGCGCAGCAGGGACTGTAGATCTAACTCCAATCAACGGGAGAGATCTCATTCCTGTTAGAGGACATCGCACATTGCACTGAATAATTTTCACAGTTGGGAATTTCGCAAGTTAAACTATTTCACTTGCAATGCGAAACGAATTAGCGGAGATATAACTTGGACCGTTGGATCCAAAAAATGGTCAATGGCAGAGATCGTTGTGCACGGAAAGCGACTTCGCAGTTCACAATATTTAGAAGTTAAGAGTTAAGACATCGCAAGGTAAACTAAATTAGTTGCGATGCAAAGTGGAGAGGACACGCATCGACACAATGCAACTTTGAAAATCGCAGTAAATAAGTTTTAACGTTAAAGTTAAAGTGTAAATGCGGCGAAGTGCGATCAACAGAAGGGAAAATTTTAGGGGCTAATATTCGCAGGTGGGCTAATTTTCCATGGTTTTTCCAAAAAAAATATTTTCCAATTCCCATTTTTTTACAAAAATGATTCGCCCAAATTTTACAATATAAAATTATTTTACCTTAAAAATTGCCAACATTATATAGACAATATATCTAATATCATTATAAATTCGAATAATTTTACATATACATCAATAAAAATTTTATAGTTTGCATATTAGAGACTAGTGAGATTCGCCAATTTTTTAAACTTTAAAATAATTTTCCATCCTTAAAATTTTCCTTGATCAACGGTGATTGGTTGGGAGTCTTGTGGGATTGCCGATAAGAAATTTTGCGTGTATGCATTGCTTTGGGTTTATGTGTGTCTCTTTAAAAAGCATTGTTGGTCGCTTCGCATATTTATGTTGTGAATCTTTGAAGAGTGAAATCCACTGCGAATAAATAACCGTACAAACCCATAAACTATATAGTTCCACACATATTCTGATATTTGTGTAGATATTCTGCATCATTTGGTATTATAGAAGACTTGAGTTCTGTTCTTGAAGGTTGGAGCAAAGATGCCACCCAAGAGAGGAGTTGGCATAGGTCAAGGAAGACTGGAAGCAAATGCAATTCTGCTGAAGGAAATTCGACATCTTCGTACAAGAATGGAGATAGTAGAGGTTGCTCAGAGGAGAGCGCCTAAAGAAGAAGATATCAGTGCAGCAGAGGAAACTTCTGAGGAAGAAGAAGCGGTAGAAGATGAGGTAGCTAAAGTTTTCAAGATATTGGCAAAGGTTAGTGGGAAACTGAGGATGGAGATTCCTTCATATGAGGGGAACCTTAATGTGGATGAGATGATGGATTGGATCAGTTCAATGGATAAGTATTTGGATTTGGAAGAGATTGAAGATAAGAATAAGGTCAAGTATGCAGCTACCAGGTTGAAGGGCCATGCATCTATCTGGTGGGATGAACTACAAACATCCAGAGTTAGAAAGGGAAAACCTAAAATCAAGTAGTGGGATAAAATGATAAGGAAGTTTAAGAATAAGTTTATGCCAGAGGACTATCAATTAAACCTGTTCAAGAAATTGCAGAATTTTAGGCAGAAAGGAATGACTATTAAGGAGTATACAGAGGAGTTTTACAAGTTGAGCATTATAGCAAGACGTGTTGAAGATGATATGGAGAAAGTAGCCAGATAAATCAATGGCTTAAGGTATGATATACAAGATGAAATAATTTTGTTGAGTCTGAAGACAATTGAGGATGCCTATCAAGTAGCTTTGAAGGCAAAGGAGAAAATGTTGAGGAAGCAAAGTCAGAGGAATAGAGGTAAAAGTCCAGCAAGAGGGCGAGGAAATTTCAGAGCAATATTTCAGTACTCTCAGAATGAAACAGGAGGTTCAAGTAGCAGACCACCACATAGAGGATACTTTGGTAGAGGAAGATTTTCACCTAGAGGTAGAGGCCGAGGAAGAGATATTCGAGGTTACACATGTGGAGAATGAGGACACATATCATGGGATTTTCCCCATAAAAAACCAACAAATCAGCGACATGCGAATGTCGTTGAGGCAAAGGAATAAAATCCTCAGGTCGCGGGGAAAGAAGAACCACCTGAGGCAGGAGGTTCTTTATTACTCAAAAGAGTATTTCTTAAAGTAGAGAAAGAAGAAAATGAGCCAACACAAAGGAAGAGTCTATTAAGGTTTTGTATGAAAATGTAAAGAAAAGTGCTACAAAGTTGTGATTGAAAGTGGAAGCACTGATAATGTTCTTTCCACAGAGATGGTTGAGAAATTGGGGTTGAGTAAGGTGGTACACCCTATGCCTTACAGAGTGTCGTGGCTAGAGAAGGGACATTAGATTTTGGTGACAGAACAATGCAAAGTAGAGATACATATCAGTACCTACAAGGATGTCATATTGTGTGATGTGATGCCAATGGACGTGTGTCATGTATTGCTGTGAAGACCTTGGAAATTTGATAGAAAAGCCATTCATGATGGCAAAAGGAATACCTGCACCATAGAGAAGGATGAGAAGAAGCACACATTACTTCCTTTGAAGGATGAATCAGAAAAAGGAACAATTGATAATAATGTTATGCCAATCAATGTAAAGGAGTTGCTACAAGAAGTCAACAAGGAGAAAGAAATGCATTTTGCTGTTGTGGGTAAACCAAAGGTAATTCTGACTTCTACTAATTTAGACAATCTACTTGCGTAAATCAAAAATATGTTAAATGATTATGCTAATATAGTCATTGATGAATTACCAAGTAAATTTCCAACAATCAAAAGTATCAGTCATTGCGTAGATTTAATACATGGTGCAAGTTTTCCAAACAAAATAGCATATAGAAAGACCCCTCGGGAGAATGAAGAAGTTGGAAGACAAGTACAGGAGTTGTTAGATAAAGGACTAATCAAAGAAATTCTTAGTCCATGTGCAGTACCAGTCGTGCTTAGTCCAAATAAAGGACGTGAGTGGTGCATGTGTAATGATTCTAGAGCCATAAAAAATATCAATATCATGTATAGATTTCTGTTTCCATGCATAGATGATTTGATGGATTGTTTAAGTGGGTCAAAATATTAAAATAGATCTGAAGGGTGGATACCATCAAATAAGGATTAGAGAAGGTGATGAAAGGAAGACTGCTTTTAAGACCAACAGTGGATTGTATGTGTTGATCATATGGTTAACCTTCACTGTTGTTCCTAGTTTTAAGGCCTCTTTGTTTGAGAAGGAAATGCCCAAAATGCCTCCCTTTCCATCTTTTCTCATTCCCATTAAACCTATATTTTCCTCACCATTTTCTCCCTCCCTTAATTCCTCATTAACCCTCTAAATCATTCCATTTTCCCCTTGAACCTTACAAATACCCTTTGTTTGGCTTGAAAACCCCTTATTCTCCCTACCGAATCCCTTCCTTGGCCTTAAATTGCGTTGAAGATAGGCCAAAAAAACCATATTTTGCATGAAAGGCTTTAGCCCCCTTTCGGCCAGCCCCTTAACCACTTCCCCACCACGTGACCCGCGCCCAAAGCCAAGCGTTTAACCTCCGGGCGCTAATCGCGATCGCAACTTACATTGCAAGTGCAATCCGTTGTTATTTTAATATGTTTCGATGCGATTGCATTTGGTCTATATACCTCCGCGTTAATATTAACCGTTGATCCATCGCTCTGATCTGATGGCCATCGCTTGTCCCGCTCGTGCCCATCACCCCGATTCTTTCACCCTGTTAGTGTCAGTCTTTGTAGCCTTCCTCCAGTGATCAAACATGCTCTTACAAGGTGATTTTAAGGTGTCAAGGTCAAATTTTGTCATTTCAGTGAGTCTTCAAGTAAAATTTGGTCACTAGGCATTAGGTCTAGGGTTTGCTTTTACTCCCGTCAAAGTTGTCCAAATTTCGGTCCATGTCACCATTCAGCTGAGTATACCATCATTTAGAGGGTTTTCATCATCATGTCAAGTTCCATTGGGTCATTTTACAGCTTGTTCATGCTTCAGTTGTGCCTAGGTAAGGTTCATTTCCCTCTCCTAGGGTTTTGGAGGTAATTTCTCTTGGATGGTCAAATCATTAGAAAAAATTGTATCTTGATGTTCATACACATTCCCCTATCCTTAATATACCTTATTAAACACTTCCCATCACTGAGATTCCCCAAATTCCTCATTTTTACACAAACCCTAGTTTCTTGCTACAACTTGGCAATTTTCTAGGCTAGGCCTGTGTTTTGCTCTTTTGGACCCTTTCCCCTCACTCAATCCCTGAAATTCTACTTTCCCCTGCTTCCTAACATCCCTTCCTACTTCCCAGAATTTTTTCAAGAATTTAGAAGCCCATTATCCCCTTCATTTCGCTTCATTTCGACAAATCCCTTGTTCCACACATCGGGATAGGTTTCACTCAAATGATGTTTCATAGCAATAAAAGATGAATTTTAGAAACCTGAGAGAGGTTTTTGTCCAAAAAATTCCAAATAAGAAAAAAATCCTTCAATTTTTACACAGGTGTCATGGTTTTAGAGAAATGTCAAAAATACCGTTGCCTTAGGAGAATTGAATGCACCTCTGAAGTGACCTTGGGAAAATAAAAATTTCTCCTAGCTTTGTTGGCCAAATGACTTGTTTGATTATTCAAATGATAACTAGACACAAATATATTTCCAATGAGCTATCATGAGCTCAATTTTGAGTTGAGGAAGACCTTCAAAAGTTGACTGCAACAGCACTCTGCCTTGAGGCAGCCTCATTTTGCTCATTTTGACCAGTCTTGGGAGATTTGATTTTTGACAGAGTAAATGAACTCAAAATTGAAATATTACACTTGGGTTGAAAATTAGACTCAAATATATTTCCAAAAAGCTATCACATGCCCAATTTTGACATCGGGAAGGCCTCCAAAAGCCTCCTGCAAAATGGCGCGGCGCATTGGGTTGGTGCACAACGCATAGGCCTGAAATCATATTTTTTTGTCATTTGCTTCCAAATTCTTGTATTGAATTGGTTTTTTTGATCAATTAAGTTCATAAACTCATGTTTGGTGTTGTTTGAGAGAAGGGATATAAGATTTTTCATGCCAAAGGCTTAAACCCTATCGTTGTGGTAAGAAGTGCTCTCTTAAGGATTTTGTGTTGAAGTTTTAAAACAGTTTCTTGTGCCACTCCCCGCCTTGTTTTCCCCATCTTCCATTATCTCATTATTGCAGTCTATTCCCTTATAATCCCATTATCACTCATTTCCATTATCCCTAAAACCCTATCTACCCCCATCACTATCACTTATTCCTATATCACTTATAAAGGCTCCAAATTCCAAAATTTCTCAAA
This sequence comes from Pinus albicaulis, assembly GCA_034641835.2. Taxonomy (NCBI): domain Eukaryota; kingdom Viridiplantae; phylum Streptophyta; class Pinopsida; order Pinales; family Pinaceae; genus Pinus; species Pinus albicaulis. The sequence continues at coordinate 467,345,157 of CM076574.1, read as the reverse complement.
CAGTGAGTGACTGTCCTTTCACTCCAAATTCCCTTGACAGTCTATGGTATTCATTGTGATATTTCCTTGCAGCCTCTCATTACATATGTGGCACATGTGGAATTAAAACATACACCAAACTATTGTTTTCACCATACATATATCAGCACATATTTGTTAAACACCTTGTTTTCAGCATCATGTCAGAGACAAATTCATCATATGAGCAGGACAGTGATTCAACCACAGATCTAAATATACCGAAGAGATCTCATAAAATTGGCAGGAACTTCAGGGAGGAGCCTTCTTCTTTGACACAATTGCAGGCTTTCCCACTTGCAATGGATTGTTTTCAGTGTCAGTCATGTTTCCAGTATTGTGAGATGATTGCCCGAACCCAGCATCATCATGAGCTAGCTCACCTATTTGTCCTACATTTTCATAATGGTCGTGTAAATCTCACTGGAGTGAATTTCTCTTTGTCACCAGAGACTATTTCTGAGGCGACCGGGATACCAAACATCGGTGAAGAGTGGAATAAGCGACAACAGTTGGATAGAGCATACTATGAGCCTTACATCAGACCTGGGTATTTAAGGCAGCTAAGCAGGGTATTTCCATTCCGATTTTTGAAGGAAGAGTATGCACCATTGATGAAACTGATCATTAGATACTTCAGTTTTGAAGGTCACTTTTCACGCTTGTATGTGTATCACATTCGCCTGTTGATGCATTTCACGAGAGTGCATTTGATGAGCATTCCATATTTCATGTACCGTAACATAGAACGGATGACGGTCCTTGTGCAAAAGAAGACTCTGAAGCAGCAACATAACAGCATTTATCATTACGATCTCATCAAAATCATGGTGGTACATCAGCTTGCATAGCAGGGCATTGCATGGGATGAGTTCATTTCCCGTGATTTCTTTGCAGCACCACAGCCTCCCGAGATCGTTCATGATGAGGCGAAGCCTTCACATCAGTTTGAGGTTCCTGAGACTGAGCATATCAGTGCTACAGTGTGTGTGACATATCAGAGAGGCCATCGAGCCTTATTTGCAGCATCACGACGAGTACTATCTCCACCCGGGGTGGAAGGGGTCTCGTTGACTTCATCAGCCGCACGAGTACTATCTCCACCCGGGGTGGAAGGGGTCTCGTTGACTTCATCAGCCGCGCGAGTACTATCTCCACATGTCGTGGAAGGGGTCTCACCTTCGACATCAGCACAGGTACAGATTCAGGATGGAGGCAAGAGGCCTATGCACGATGAGGGCCCTTCAGGAGGCCAAGATACTGATTTCGTTTTGATCAATGTTGATGCGAGCTCCCCTAGCTCGAAGCTGAAAGAGATCATCCAGGAGCAAAAGGCTGAGATCGATACTTTGATCGTGAATTTGCAGAGAGCTCAGTGGGTTATACATTATTTGGAGCAGCGTAATAAACAGTTGGAGGATCAGCACACACTTATAGAGTTGCGGCGAATTCGTGAGGATTGGGAATTGGCCCGAAAGAGACCAGGTGACATGACACCGGTTGAGTGAGAGACTTGCCTTACACACGTCAACATTCATCTGGAGAAGCTCCTGGAGAAGGCCAACAGGGAAAAAGACATGCTTAGACATATGAAGAATCACTATTGGGCCCGCATGCACGTTTGCAGAGCAAAAATGAAGATCCTGAAGGCAAGGCTGGAAAAATCACTGAAACGTCGAAAAAGGCCGGATCCACTTCGAATCTTGGCCGAAGCTTCCTTGGATGAGCATGAGACATAATGGGAGGCCTTCACTCCAAATTTCAGCAAATTTGGAGAAGATTTTGTCATTTTGAAATTTTTGGTTGCAAAACAGGTTTTTCCGCCCGACGCGTCGCGCCACCCGACGCGCGCTTACGTTTGGGACATCTTCTGGAGGAAAAATTTTCATTTTTGGATTTTTCATGGTAAATTATGTATGTTCAGGAATGGCCGAAGCATTTCATCACATTCTGGGCTGCCTAAAGGGCCAAAAACACCATGAAAATCACCTTTCTGCCACCTTTTGCACCAGCAGGAAGTAGTCTTGGAAGAATGAAGTTTTGGAGGGGCAAATGAGCTCCAAATTGAAAAATTCCACTTGGGTTGGATAGAAGACATCCAGGGATTTCCAACGAGATATCATGAGATCAATTTGGACTTTAGGAATTGCCTCAAAATCACCTCCAAAATGGCGCAACGCATAGAGAAATTGAGCGCGACGCATAGAGAAATTTTGCCTCATTTTCACTCTTCAGCTCAGAAATTCGCCCAGTTTTGACTAGTTTTAATTTTTCATGTGATGATTGACCTACCATGATGTAAATTGATGAATATGATGTAATTTTGGCATATTTTTACTTTTTATAGAAGATTCATTCACCAAAAGGTGAAATTTGAGTGAATGGATCAGTTTCCTAGCATATAGAGGCAAGTTGTTTGGCTGCCTAGATTTCAGTTCCATGTTTAGAATTGGTTGAAACAGCTCCTAGAAGGATGAGCTCGACCCCTAGAGGCATGGGATTAGGATGGTCTATATGATGTATTTTCTCAATCATTTTCAGAGGTTGGACTGGTTGGATACTTGGGAAAAGTTTGGCACCTCATTGTATATCCATTTTTCAGTTTTTGGCAAAGGAAAGACCAGAGTTTTTGCAGCACTTGTTGGGATCCTTGTGGCTTCTGAGTTTTGATGATCTTCTTCTCATGTTATTTTAAGTTTCATTAATGTTATATGTATGCCATTTCCCTTCTCTTTACTTCTGAATTAAACAAATGAGTAATTGAGGTAGAATTCATTGATTAGCTGGTGCTCTACCTTAGACTTTTGTTTAGTTTTTATGTTTTCATCTGTTTGGAGAGGATCCTTGCACTCTCTTGCCCTCTTCAGCCCCTTAGCAGTATTTTCTATCCATTCATCGAATCCAAAACATCAAAGTCGCTGCCTACCCTGCCCCAACTTGAACTCTGCAAGATTTGGCCTCATCCCCAAGCCCAAAATTGTTTTTCCCTTTTTCCAACAAAAATCCCTAAAAATCAAAATCAAACCCTCCTATTTGTTTATCTAGCCTAAAATCAGTTGTTTTTACCGTCATCTCAAGCCTTTTTGAATATTTTCATTGAGATCGACCCGGAGAGAGCCCTCTCCTGTCCTCGTAGGGCTAACTACGAGGCTGAGCGTGGTTTGGTGTTGTCCTTCTTCTGCCTTATTTCAGCCTGAGGTGGATTTGGGAACTAACACACCCCTCCGATGCTCATCTCCACCGTTGATTCGCTGTCAGATCGGACGGCCATCGCGCCACCGCACCAATCGCAATCGCAAATTTTTAAGTGTGTCACCCCGCCGCACTTCCCCGATTGCAATCCTCCAATCGTAATCTCCACCGTTGATCCATCACTCTGATACTACGGCCATCGCATAATCACAACACCGCTCCAATCGCAGTTACAAGTTCTACAATGTGTCACCCCACTGCCTCCCCCAATTGCGATCCACCGATCCAATCGTAGCTGTTCATTCAACCTAGATCCAACGGCTCTTAGTTAATCACCCTCCACCCACGCCAGGTCCCACCATCCAAAGTCCCTGCTTTTGCTCATTTTTCATCATTTCCCTTTGTAAATCCCCCGAGCTTTAAACTTTGGGTTTTTCACTAAATGTTATTCCTTTCGCCCAGCTTACTATTGACACCTCCATCATTAATCCTGGCCATTGAGTCGCCATCTCCATATCTGATCAGACGGCTCATGACTCATCTTTACACCAAGACTTCATCAGCTCCATTTTCCGCCATTTTTTCGCAGTTTTACTGTTGCGCCACCATTTCTCCGGGCCTCCACAACATTCCTTCTGCCACTCCCTAGATTTCTTGATGAGTTTATCGTATTGTGCAGGGTTATTACAGAGTGATGAATTCACTCCAGGTTCCACAATCATGGTCACTATGATTCGGAACGCTGAGAGGATATTGTAGCAGCAGTCAGAGTATCAGTGTCGAAGACCTGCCATGACAGACACAGAAGATTGAAGACAATTTGGGGATTTCGGCTAAGATTGATTATCAAAAGCCCCTCCTCCAAATTAAATCAGAACTAGAGAAAATCGTGAAGATCTACAGGCAGAAAAGCCTCTACTGTCACATTAGGGGCAAATTGATTCCTCTCCGCCAAACTTCCACCATTTGTGATAGAGACCGTCTCAACTCCACCTCATCAGTGAAAAATTCATGATGCGGCGCTAGTGGCCTTTTACTTCCATTTTGGTTTGTTACTTTTAAATTTTGAGTGGAATTCACATCCCACTCCCGCATTTTACCTTCTGTCAGAAACTGTTATTTGATATTTTTGTTTAAAACGGCCGTGAGCCTAACTATCAATGATGAGATGGCCCAATTCCTCATCATGAATTTTGGTTATTTTTTATGGATACCTCAAACCGATTTCCAGCACGCGAGGAAGATATTTTTCCAAAAAATATCTTCTCACTCATGTTTCTGAGGCTTCTATATAAGCATGAACTAAAGAGGAAAACAGGTTCCAGATTTTCTGAAGAATTTGCTGTGAAATAGTTTTTTGTATGCATTTTGTTGAAGCTTTAATAAAAATGTGAAGAGCCCATTGGGTCCCAATGAGAAGGAGTTCTATCTTTAATGAGGATTCTAGTCTTGGCGCTTTACAATGTGTAATTCTCTCCTATGTGTTATAGTTTAGTTGTTCATTTCATTTACATCCATTCATCTTGTATCATATTCTGGAATGCAAATAGCCCACTGGTTTTGGTATGAATTTATTCCAGTTGATACTTATGCCATAATTTGTCTGGCACTTTAAATATGGCTCAGGCATGATATGCTGTTCCATTTTCACTTCACCCGTACTTCTGCTATATTAGATGTTATGAGATGTTATTTACAAACGCTATTATCATGTGTGGATTCTTAATTTCGTAAGCCCACCGCATGCTAATATATGTTTCTAGATATTATGTCAACAACAGTTAGTAATCTCTTTATTCTACATATGCAGTAGATACTTTTTGATTATTCATCTCTGTGAAGTATTTAGAATCCAGCCCCTTTCTGCAGTAAGCTGCCTTTGAATTGTCTGATACATTCGTGTTAGAGTTTCACACCTTGCCTCTGCAGTATTGCTTTCTCTGTATCAAGCTTCTGAAAGTTTTGGTCCCATTCAAATTAATCTTCCTGTTTACAAGAGATAGCATGAGAGCCTTGTTCTGCTAATTATCCTTGTTATATCATATTGCTCCTTGCTATATAATATGTCATAGGCACTGGTCTTTCACAACTCAAGGTTGTCTCTAGGATTGACAACATCTTTTTGGCGTCGTTGCCGGGGAATCGAAGTTGAGACAAGTTGAATCCCTGGGCCTCGAAAAAACCTTATTCACTCTTCAAATAGGTGAGCATGGAGAGTTGAGAGTTGTAGATCCCTCACCTTGGCGACTCCACATTCATTTATCAGAAAAATTTACTTGCATTCTTGGCTCCTCGTAAGCCACACCTGAGGGAAGATACGTCTCAGCCAAAGACACCTTCTGTGTCTGACCCAGAGAAGATTCTACATAGAAGGAGTTGGAGAGAAAGACCATCAGTCCATACTGAGATCCCTGAATTCTCTTTAGAATATGGAATTAGAAGACTTTCCGTCCTCCTCCTCTCAAGTTTCCCAAGTGCAAGGTCCCAACTCCACTGTGGGAGATACCGATTACTACTCAGATAGTCCACCCCGGGGAGGTGTCCGAATTAAAGATGAAGCTGAATCAAGGAATACCACATATCGCCCCTTTCACCCTACTCCTAAGGTCAAAGAGGTCAAGGAAGTTACCAAAGTATCTTCTATTCACAACCCGTTGTTCCCATCAACACCCCAAGCCGTTGTCCAATACATTCCTCTTGTTATTCATACTTCACTTCCACCTCCTCCCCCTCCTTTTACACATCAAACTCTCGCACTACCTCCACCTCCTCCAATGGCCAACGTTCCTGGCTTCTTGTTGAATAAATATGCCCCCCTGGCATTACCTCAAGTGTTGAATGATATGCCGTAGGACTATCTGAAGATCTTACCCTGATTTAATGGGGAAAATGAGATTGAAGCTCAAAAACACCTTGAGGTCTTCTGCTATTTTGCAAAGAAATTTAATGTGGAACATCTAGATGTGGTTTTAAGACTGTTTGTTCAATCTCTTGATGGCGAGGCAAGAAAATGGTTTAAGACATTGGGAGACCGTTCTATCACCACTTGGGAAGGAATGGAGGATACTTTTCTTAGAAAATGGGGGGAGAAGAAAGATCATGGATATTGTCTTACTGAGTTTAACACACTCAAGAAAAGACATAGCGAAGGAGTGCCAGAGTTCATCAAGAGGTTTAATAAATTGTATTGGAGCCTCCCTGCTGATATGAAACCTCATCAAACTACTGCAAAAGTTGTTTTCGTAGCAGCTCTTGATTCAGAATTCAATTTCTCTCTGAGAGAAAGAAAGCCTGCCACTCTGGATGATGCTCAAACAGATGCACTAGAGTTGGAGGCAAATTTTTCCTCCACTGGTAAATCAAAGGGAAAAGCAGACCAAGATGATAGAAGGAAGGGCAAAGAGGAGGTGTCTACTTCTAGCCAAGATAGAGACTCAGCTAATAACAGAATTGAAAAAATGAACAAAATTATTAAGAACCTTTCAAGTAAGCTAGTCAAACTTGAACTGGAGGCCAAGAACTCATCCTCCAAGAATTTCCAGAATGCTCCAAATAGGGGTTGCAATCCTCATTATAGGAAACCACCTCTGCAAATACTACAAAGGGAACGGAAAGAGAATGTTGTGTAACCAGCTCCAAAAATAGAAGAAAAAAGATATCAACACCTTAGAAATAAGCCACTTCGAGGGGGCAACCTCCAATACATTACATAAATGAAAAATTCTTGGATGATACAATTTACAAAACCTCCTTTCTATATATAGGAGTCCATGGGGCCATAATGTAATCCTAGTGGGCCACAATGTAATCCTAGCCGACCTAACAATAATAATTTAAGGGCACAATAATAACAAAATGGGGGTTACAAGGGTACAATAATAACAATAAGGGGGTTACACTAACAACAATAAAGGACTATACTAGTAATATAGGGACCTAACATGCCCCTCTCCTTCAAAAAAGTGTTGTCCTCAACACTTGAGTAGCTCTGGGTGCTTCTGTATAAAATTCTCATCCTCCCATGTAGAATCTTCGGTGGGTAAGTTCTTCCACTTGATGAGATACTCTGAAATTGATCGATTCCGTAGTTGTCGAGTTCTTTTTTCCATGACTGCTTCAGGTTCCAATATGATTTTCCCTTCCCCATCAAGTTCTGGCAATACTGTTTGAACTGAAAGATTTTCACCTATAACCTTCTTTAAGCATGAAACATGGAAAACTGGATGTACTCGCGAAGAAGCAGGAAGCTCCAATTTGTATGCCATAGTACCAATCTTTTGCAACACCTTGTAAGGATCATAGTACTTTGGTGATAATTTATTATCCTTCTTAGCTTGCTTGAGGGACATTTGTTTGTATGGTTGTAGCCGTAAAAATACCCAATCTCCTACATCAAAACTTCTCTCGCTGCGATGTTGATCTGCCTGTTTTTTCATTCGATTTTGTGCCAAATTTAGGTTATCCTTTAAGAGTTGGAGAACTTCTTGCTGATGCTCGATGTGATCTTCCACTGCTTGAACCTTCGAATTTTCCCTTAAAAATGATGTGATCGATGGTGGATGATATCCATAAAGTGCCATAAATGGGGTCATTTTTGCTGCAGTATGGAAGGAAGTGTTATACCACCATTCGGCGAGAGGTAACCACTTGACCCATTGTGTTTGTTTATCAGATACAAAACAACGAAGATATCCTTCCAAACATTTATTTACTATCTCTGTTTGACCATCAGATTGAGGATGATAAGATGAGCTATGAACTAATTGAGTACCCAAACAAGAAAATAACTCCATCCAAAAATTTCCCGTAAAAATGGGATCTTTGTTGCTCACAATAACCCTTGGGCTTCCATGTAGCTTTTGAATTCTGTCCACAAATGTAGTAGCAACTGTACTTGCTTTAAATGGATGAGATAATGCACAAAAGTGTGCATACTTGGTAAGTCTATCAACTACCACCATGATGACATTCTTGCCTTCGGACTTCGGTAAACCTGTGATGAAATCCATTGAAATCTCCTCCCAACGTTGACTTGGAATGGATAAAGGTTTTAGAAGTCCCGGGGTCTTAATTGTCTCCACTTTATTCTGCTGGCAAACCAAACATTCCGCCACAAACTTTTGAATATCAGATTTAAGGCCATCCCAAAAAAAATCTTTCTTCACCCTGTGGTAAGTTTTTAAAAATCCTGAGTGTCCTCCTAAAGGAGAAGTGTGCAATTCCGGAAGAATCTTTTGTTTTAGTTGGGAATTCTTACAAAGATATAAGCGATCTTTGTACCATAAGGAATCATTTTTCCAACTAAATGTATCGGATGTACTAGGATCTTGCTGCAACTTTTGAATGAGTGTCCATACATCTTTGTCCTTCTTCCATTCATCTCTTGCTTCGGTTATCCAATCCAGTTGGATAATAGAAATGGCACAAAGCAATGCTTCCACCTCTTCATTCTTTCTTGAGAGTGCATCTGCAACAACATTAAGCTTTCCTTTTTTGAAGATTATTTCAAAGTCATAACCCAACATCTTTGTGACCCATTTTTGCTGCTCTTCTGAAGATAGTCTTTGTTCCAAAAAGTGTTTAAGACTATCATGATCAGTTTTACCTTGAAGTGTCTTCCCATTAGGTAAGTTCACCATTTCTTTAGTGCATGCAGTATTGCTAACATTTCCTTCTCATAAATAGGTTTCTGTAAATACTTTCCTTTGATTGGACGACTTTCAAAAGCAATGGGTCTTCCTTCCTGCATTAAAACTGCACCAATTCAATTTCGTGAGGCATCACATTCCACAATAAAGGTTTTTGTGAAGTCTGGCGTAGCTAAGACCGGTGCTAAGCACATTGCCTCTTTAAGATGTTCAAAGGCCTTAGTTTCTTCAGGAGTCCATGAAAATGCATCTTTCTTCAATAATGTTGTTAGAGGTGCTGCTATTCCCCCATAATTCTTAACAAACTTGCGATAATAGCCTGTTAACCCGAGAAATCCTCGCAACTTCTTTATTGTCTTGGGGACTTTCCATTCCTTAATGGCTTTAATTTTGGTAGGGTCTACTTTAACACCCTCGTGAGATATAATATGACCCATATATTCCACCTCCTGTACTCCAAAGAAACATTTGGATGTTTTTGCATATAATTGTTTCTCCTGCAATAGTTTGAGCACCCTGTCAACATGTTCAACATGATCCTTCCAAGACCTCTTGTAGATTAGTATATCATTAAAAAATACTAGCACAAATTTTCTAAGGAAGGGTTTGAAAATGGAATTCATCAACCCTTGAAATGTAGAAAGTGCATTGGTAAGGACAAAAGGCATGACCAAAAATTCATAATGACCCTCATGAGTTCGAAATGCTGTTTTTGGAATATCTTCAGTCTTCATTCTAATTTGATGATATCCTGAACGAAGATCCAACTTGGTAAAATAAAGTGCTCCATGTAATTCATCCAATAATTCATCAATCACAGGAATGGGAAATTTATCTTTAATGGTGAGCTTATTGAGCTCCCTATAATCCGGACACATTCACCATGATCCATCCTTCTTGTGTACCAATACTACAGGAGCAGAGAAAGAACTTTGACTAGGTTGAATTATACCCGCCTCTAACATTTTTGCAATCATATGTTCAATTTCGCTCTTTTGGACATAAGGATATCTATAAGGCCTAATGTTTGGAGGAACACTTCCTGGAATCAAATGAATAGCATGATCATGATCATGAATAGGTGGGAGTCCTTTGGGAGTTTCAAACACCTTGGAATGATTGTCCAAGACTTGTTGGAGATCTGCAGAAATAGATGATTTTGATGTTGGAACTTCTAGTGAGCATAATTGTGCAATTACGCCTCGTTGTTCTTTCTTTATAAGCTTTATCATGACATTAGAGCTTATTATCTTTCCCAACTTCCCTGCAAAACCTCGTAATTTGACTTCATTTCCTTCTGAAAAGAATTTCAAGAAAAGCTCTTGAAAATTAAAAGCTACCGTCCCCAAAGATTGTAACCATTGTACTCCTAGTACAACATCAGCACCTCCCATAGGAATGTAAAGCATTGGACTAGTCAACACATATTCCCCCATGGTTAGCTTGATATTATGGCATTTTCCAAAGAAATTTATAGTTCCTCCATTTGCAACCATCACTTGACATTCTGGTGCTGGGTATAGGAAACAATTCAATTCCTTGGTTACCTTACAATGAATAAAATTATGGGTACTACCTGAATCAATCAACACTATTACCTTTTTCTTCTTGATATGTCCTTCTATCTTGAGAGTTTGAGGAGTGGTAATTCCTGCCAATGCATTGCACGATATGGTCGAACTCATTTCTTCTTCTTCTAGGGTTGGTTCCTGGTGTAAATCCTCTTCTTTTGAAGTTTCTTGTTCATTTTCTTCTTCTTCTTCACAATCTATGTAAAATAATTTCTTCTCAACACACTTATGACCTTTAGTGCATTTGCTATCACAACTGTAGCAAAGCCCTTTTGCTCTTTTTTCTTCCAATTGTTGTGGTGTCAACCTTGTAGGTTGTGGAAATCTAGGCGTAGCAACACTTCCTTCTTTATAGAATTGAGTGGTAGGCTTCCTTGTCGCCATTATTTTACATTCAACTTTTCTTGCCAACTCGAATGCCTTCTCCAATGAATCCGGTTCCAAAACGCGAACTTCGTGTTGGATGTTATTCTTTAAAGTGCCTATGAAGAGATCGATCCTGTGTTCTTCTAGAATATCAGTTACCCTTCTATTCAATTTTTGGAAGTCCTCAATGTGCTGCCCCACTAAACCCTTTTGTTTGAGATTTATCAATTGGCTAAAGAAGGTGTTGCTCTTTGTATCCTCATAATGTGCTATCATTTCCTCCGGAAAAATTGACCAAGTGACAATTTTTTTACGGGAGCAAAGCCATTGATACCATACAAATGTATTTTGTTCTAAATGTAAAGTTGCAATGCGTACTTTTTGTGTGTTTTGCACATTATTGAGATCAAAATATTGCTCCATCTGTAGTATCCATGTTACGGGATCCTTGCCATCAAACTTCCTCATATCCATCTTTGGAATATGGTGGTTCTTCAATCCAACATTAGAGTTTATGAAATCACCATTAACATTTATTTTGTTCTCATCATGAGTTTCCTCTACTATCTTTTCACCATTAGGAAACATTTCTTGTATCAACTTTTCCAAACCTTCGATGTCTACTTTTAGATCCTTCTTCATGTTTTCCATGTTGTCTTTCATTTTTTCATCGATCTTAGCTTCCATGTCATCCATCTTAGCTTCCATGCCCACTTCTATGCCATCCATCTTAGCTTCCAAACCATTCATCTTAGCTTCCATGCCTTTCTTCAAACCATCCATCTTAGTTTCCACGCCTTTCTTCAAAACTTTCATTTCATTTTTTTTTGTTCTTTGCGAGAGTGAAATTTTTTGCACTTTCTCTTGTAATTTTGATAGATCATGTTGCAATTCTTCATCTTCATGAGTCATGGTAGAGCCTTCTGAAGACTTAATGGGTGTTGAATTATTTTTAGGCATCATTTTAGAATCCAATATTGATACCTATTCTACAATATGCCCTTGGAATCAATTCAACTTGATTATTCAAACAAGACTTATGCAATTCCGAAAAAGAGTACACACCTTTTACTTGCTTTGAGGAGCTCGATATTGAAATTGAATTATCTCTGTAATTGAAAATCTTCAATATCTGAAATTCAGCCCTGTAGTATCCCTCTGAAGCTTCTTTCAAATGCCACAAGTCTGATCTAATTTGGATTCCCCAAGACAAAGTTGTGTCCAATCTCCCACAATGACCTAATTCTGGACTGGTTCAGTAGAGCAAACTTGTAGGACTTGCCACGTGTCACTGTTTCTTCCTTTGTCTCTGAAATTGATAGCCAAGAAACTACAGTCCGTGTATTTGCAACCACTTTTTACGGCACTCAAATCCACTGCCCAGAGAGAGAGTTATTGAACTTTTCCCACGATCACCTCTTTGAGATGAAATTCAGGAGCCTGAAAAAGCACTACCTTCCACAGATCATATCTCCAAAAATATTGCGAACCAAGCTCTGAAATTTTTTGAAGACTTTACTCAGGATTTCATCTTCGCACCATATGAATTTCAGATTCCGAACCTTCGTAGAACAAAAGTTATAGCGCAAATTCCACCACAGACCCTAGGAGCTTCGAAAAAGACCAACTTCTGCTGCATGACATTCTAAAATATTACCAATGGGTGCCTGAAATTTTTAGACAATATTCCTCAGGATTTCAGTTTCGCACCCTAAAATTTTTAGCTTCTGAAACTTCTTAGAAGCAAAGTTATAGCGAAAATGCCACGATGACTTGTTTGGAGCAGCGAAACCCTAAAATTCAAAGCTCTGATACCAAATGTTGGGTAACTAGCTCCAAAAATAGAAGAAAAGAGATATCAACGCCTTAGAAATAAGCTACTTCGAGGGGGAAACCTCCAATACATTACATAAATGAACAATTCTTGGATGATACAATTTACAAAACCTCCTTTCTATATATAGGAGTCCATGGGGCCATAATGTAATCCTAGTGGGCCACAATGTAATCCTAGCCGACCTAACAATAATAAATTAAGGGCACAATAATAAAAAAATGGGGGTTACAATGGTACAATAATAACAATAAGGGGGTTACACTAACAACAATAAGGGACTATACTAGTAATATAGGGACCTAACAGAGAAACAAGATCGGGTACCATACCCGCTGTATTTGGAAGGTCAAGTAGATGGTCCTACTGAAGACACTGCTTATGAACAAGAAGATGCATATCTTGATTTTTCGAATAGTGATGAGGTAGAATGTCCCTTGCAAGGAAGTAATGAAATTGAGATTCCATTACAAGAAGAAGAGAAGGCTAAAGGCGAAGAAGACCCAGAGATTGATGACTATTGCAAGCAGTTCGTTGATTTCATGCAAGCACAGTTCAATAGAAGATATGACCTCAAATCTTCCAAGAAAAGGACTCGTACTCAAGATCAGGAAGAAGAGCCACCCTAGAAGGAAGCATCCACTCAGAAGGAGACAACAGTTCAAAAGGTCACTCTAGTGATCAAATTCCTTCCTCTTCAAAAGTAGTCACTCCCCCTAATACCAAGTCTGTGTTAAAAGAAGTAAAACCCTTGGCTGAAAATAAAGAGTCAAAGGAAGTCGCAACAGAAAAGTCCTCTCCTACCTTTAGTCTAAAAAAGGAGCTTGAGAAGGTCAAAATCCCAGTTCTCTTGACTGAATTGTTGAAGCAACCTGCATATCAATCCCAGGTCACTTCCTTCATGCTCCCTCCAGAAGCAGCACATATCCCAGATAGTCTCAACCTTCGAGAAGAAAGACCCATGGTTGTGTTTGGCCCCCACGTTGAGGAATTAGATGCTTCTACTCCTCCTTTTTATGTGTCTCTAGTGATTCATGACTTTCTATTACATAACTGTATGTTTGATTCGGGAGCTTCCCATAATATGTTGCCTCTGTCAGTCATGGAACAACTAGGACTACAAATCACCCATCCATACAAGGATCTCTATTTATTTGATTCCAAAAGAGTTAAGTGCCTGGGTATGATCAAGGATTTGGTGGTCAATTTGGCCCAGATTCCTACAAAAAGTGTGGTCATGGACATCGTGGTGGCTGACATCCCAGCTCGCTTCAGCATGTTGCTGTCAAGGTCCTGGGGAACTAAAATTGGTGGGTCAATCAAGTTAGACTTGACCTATGCTACTATCCCGGTTTTTGGTGGCCAGGAGAGGACGTTGTACCGGGAAACCACATTTGTCAAGACAGTTACCAAGGATGATAACTCAGTTAATTCTCCAGTTTATAGTAAGGAGGGAGATTTATCATGTTTGATGCTAGAAGAAGATCAAGATTACGCTCATGAACCTTCATTTTTCCAAATCAAGAACAAGCAGTCCATAGATAACCATGAAATAGGAATATGGACACTTCATTTTGATGGAGCAAACTCTAGAGAAGGTAATGGGGCTGGAGTATTATTGATTTCTCCTATAGGCCAATGGGTCCCATTGTCTTTCAAACTAGAGTATGAAGCCACTAATAATGTGGCCGAGTATGAAGCACTTCTCTTAGGGTTACAGACAGCCAGGAGTATGAACATACAGAGTTTAAAGGTGCTGGGAGATTCAGAACTGGTGGTTAGACAAGTGAAGAATCAGTGCCAAAGAAAACATCCTAGGCTAAGAGCTTATAGGAACGAAGTTTGGGATCTGATGGATAATTTTTTCTTGGCATTTAATATTCAGTTCATGCCCCGGGAGCAGAATAGGATGGCAGAATCCCTTGCAGTGGTTGCTAGTACCTTCTGTCCACCTCAAAACCCTCTCTTAAGATATGAAATTGAGGTACGTTATCGACCATCGATCCCAGATAACATCAAACACTGGCAGGTGTTTTAGGATGAAGAGCAAGTGAAAAGATTTATGGAAATAATCGGAGAATTCTCAAACATGGAGATTGACATTTGTGAAGAAGAAGAAACTGAGGACTTTTCAGAAAACAAATGGGAGGAAAAGGTGGCAGGTCATAAAGTGTTCCAATTGAAGGGAAATGTTATACCTAGAGGGCAGGTGCCTCTAGAAATATTGTTTGAAAAGAACGATATCCCACTACAACCAAACAAAGTGGTAGAAGAAAATCAGGTAGAAGACCTGAACCTCGGTACTGATGCTGACCCAAAAATTGTGAAGCTATCCAAGAAGGTCCCAGGAGAGTATAAAGAGGTCTACCAGAAATTATTCCAGTCATATAAAGATGTATTTGCATGGTCTTATCAGGACCTAAAAACCTTTGACATCAATATCATGTAGCATAAAATTCCACTAAAGGGAGATGTGAAACCCCATAAGCAGAAGCTTAGACAGATAAATCCCCTGCTGCTTCCTTCCATAGAGAAAGAAATTAAGAAGTTGTTAAAGGCCAAAATAATTGTGCCATTGAGGTACTCTGAATGGGTGGCAAACCTAGTCCCTATCCGAAAGAAGAATCGAGAAATAAGACTATGTGTTTATTTCCAAAATTTGAACCGAGCATCCTTAAAGGATAACTATCCACTGCCCAAGATGGATCACATCCTGCAGAAAGTGGTAGGAGCCTCTCGGATGTCGATGATGGATGGATTCTCTGGTTACAATCAGGTGGCTGTACTACCAGAATATCAAAAGAAGACTGCCTTCACCACACCATGGGGCACGTTTATGTATGCCAGGATGCCTTTCGAGTTGATCAACACAGGGGCCACTTTTCAAAGGGCCATGGACATTGCCTTTTTTGGGGAGCAAGATAAGTTCATGGTAGTATATTTGGATGATATCACTGTGTTCTCGAAAGATGATGCAGAGCACATTGAACACTTACGTAGAACTTTCGAGAAGTGCAGAAGTTATGGTCTCTCTCTCAATCCACAGAAGTCATTGTTTGCATTAGAAGAGGGTAAGATTTTGGGACATATTGTAACCAAAAATGGAGTAAAAATAGATCCTAGGAGAGTAGAAGTTATAAATGGAATTTCTCTTCCCAGAAATAAAAAGGAAGTGCAGGTGTTCCTAGGGCACATTAACTTTCTGAGGAGGTTTATTCCTAACTATGCTGAGATAGTTAGACATATAACTGACATGCTGAAGAAAAATAATGAGGTAAAGTGGTCCCGGGAATCACGAGAGGCCTTTTCCAGGATAAAAAATGCCTTTGCTGAAGCCCCTGTGCTAGCTAGACCAGACTACACCAAACCTTTCATGATATTTTCAATTGCATCACCTCATACAGTGGCAGGAGTTTTATTGCAGAAAAATGAAGAAGGGTATGAGCAGCCCATCTCTTTTTTCAGTTAGGTCCTCTGTGATGCAG
Organism: Pinus albicaulis; assembly: GCA_034641835.2. NCBI lineage: Eukaryota > Viridiplantae > Streptophyta > Pinopsida > Pinales > Pinaceae > Pinus > Pinus albicaulis. The sequence continues at coordinate 467,329,043 of CM076574.1, read as the reverse complement.
AGCTGAAATATAACATATTGGAAAAATAGGCATATGCTCTGGTGAAGTCTATCAAAGAATTTCACATGTATGTCTTGCAGTCCCATATCACTGTGTTTGTGCCTACAGTAGCGGTAAAAGATATTCTTATCCAAGGAGATAGCGAAGGGAAAAGAGGGAAATGGATTGCCAAAATACAAGAGTATGATCTAGACATCCGCCCTACCAAACTGATCAAGGGACAAGGGCTAGCCAAAATATTTTCTGAGTCAAACTGTCAGGCTCTAGGCATAAATTTGTCCATGATAGCAAATGAGGAGTCTGAGAAGAAAGAAGAGCAACATGGGGTAGAGATAGCTACACAAAAGACACATATGAAGTACCTCATCAACCCGTGGTACAAAGAGATAATGTAATATCTTCTAACGCTCAGCTGCCCTCCTAGCTATGATAAAGCTAAATACAGAACACTAAGGTTGAGATCACAGAATTACGTTGTTGCCAATGGTCGGCTGTACTGGAGAGATCCCTCAGGCATTCTGCTCCTATGTCCCATAGAAGACAAGGTTGAGAGTATAATGGCTGAATTTCATGAAGGAATCTGTGGGGGTCATTATAGTTGGAGGGCTACTGCACACAAATCCTGAAGGCTGGTTTCTTCTGGCCCAAACTCTTTGGATATGTGTTTGCCTGGGTTAGAGCTTGTGAGAAATGCCAAAGGTTTGCTGAAAGACAGAAGTTGGCACCTTTGCCCATGATCTTGTTCACGTGGATGAAGCATTCCAACAATGGGGAATTGACTTTATCAGTGAAATACATCCTCCATCAAGTGGTCAGCATAAGTGGATATTAACTGCCACAGATTATTTCACGAAGTGGGTGGAAGCTATACTTGCAAGGAATGCAACAGATGCTGTGGTAATGAAATTAAAGGAAGAAAATATCATATCCAGATTTCGCTGCCCTGCTAAGATAGTGACCAACAATGCATAGGCCTTTAAGTCTGCAAATTTTTTCAGTTTCTGCCAGCAGTATAACATTGCGCTAGGTCACTCCATGGCCTATTACCCACAAGGAAATGGCCTGGTAGAGTCTTCGAATAAAACCCTAGTGAGAGCACTGAAAAAGGCTATCAACGAAAATCAGAAAAATTGGGATTCCCAGTTGAAATTTTCTCTGTGGGCCAACAGGATTACCAGCAAGAGAGCAATTGGGAAGTCCCCGTATGAATTATTATATGGGAGGGCAACAGTATTCCTTGTACGATTAGCCTTACCGGTAGCCCGATTCATGCAAGAAAGTCAGAACTCGATGATGTGACCAGAAGAATCAATCAGCTGGTGGATTTAGAAGAAACACGGAACCAGGTAAGTCAGAGGCTAACTGAATATCAAGAGAAGATGAAGGAAATTTTTGATTAGCATGCCAAGCACAGGAAGTTGCAGGTTGGGGATTTAGTGCTTAGATGGGATACTTGAAGAGCTGAAAAGGGGAAACATGGTAAATTTGACCCACTCTGGTTCGGTCCTTTAAAAATTGTGGAACAAGGGGGGAACAACACTTTCAGGTTGGAAAATTTACAGGGAGACTTACTCGATGCCCCTGTAAATAGTTAGTTCCTCAAACCTTACTTCCAGTTCTGATTCAGGCCGAGAGAGCCTGATGTATCATACTGTACATTTGTTTTTTGTTTTCATCTTTGTTTGAATGATGTGTGTGTCGTGATGAATCCTGAAGAGAAAAATAAAAAGTGCTAAAGAGTGGTGTCCACACAGAATATTAACAGGTGGTCTGCAAAGTTCTCAACACGCCCAAGGATGAACATGTCATCCCCAGGTGGAGCCAATGTTTATCATATGGCTAACCTTCACTGTTGTTCCCAGTTTTAAGGCCTCTCTGTTTGAGAAGGAAATGCCCAAAAGGTCTCCCTTTCCATCTTTTCTCATTCCCATTAAACCTCTGTTTTCCTCACCATTTTATCCCTCCCTTAATTCCTCATTAACCCTCTAAATCATCCCATTTTCCCCTTGAACCTTACAAATACCCTTTTTTTGGCTTGAAAACCCCTTATTCTCCCTACCGAATCCCTTCCTTGGCCTTAAAATGCATTGAAGATAGGCTAAACAAACCATATTTTGCATGAAAGGCTTTAGTCCCCTTTTGGCCAGCCCCTTAACCACTTCCCCACCACGTGACCCGTGCCCAGAACCAAGCGTTTAAGCTCTGGGCGCTAATCGCGATCGCAACTTACATTGCAAGCGCAATCCATTGTTATTTGAATATGTTCCGATGCAATTGCATTTGGTCTATAGACCTCCGCGTTAATATTAACTGTTGATCCATCGCTCTGATCTGACGGCTAGCGCTTGTCCCGCTTGCACCCATCGCCCCGATTCTTTCACCCCTCTGATGCTCATCTCCACCGTTGATTCGCTGTCAGATCGGACGGCCATCGTGCCACTGCACCAATCGCAATCGCAAATTTTTAAGTGTGTCACCCCGCCGCACTTCCCCGATTGTGATCCTCCAATCATAATCTCCACCGTTGATCCATTGCTCTGATCCTATGACCATCGCATAATCGCAACATCGCTCCAATCGCGGTCGCAAGTTCTAGAATGTGTCACCCCGCTGCCTCCCCCGATTGCGATCCACCGATCCAATCGTAGTCGTTAATTCAACCTAGATCCAACGGCTCTCAGTTAATCGCCCTCCACCCATGCCGGGTCCCACCATCCAAAGCCCTCGCTTCCACTCATTTTTCATCATTTCCCATTGTAAATCCCCCGAGCGTTAAACTTTGGGTTTTGCACTAAATGTTATTCCTTTCGCCCAACTTACTATTGACACCTCCGTCATTAATCTTGGCCGTTGAGTTGCCATCTCCATATGTGATCGGACGGCTCATGACTCATCTTTACACCAAGACTTCATCAGCTCCATTTTCCGCCATTCTTTCGCAGTTTTACTGCTGCGCCACCATTTCTCCGGTCCTCCACAACATTCCTTCTTCCATTCCCTAGATTTCTTGATGAGTTTATCGTATTGTGCAGGGTTATTATAGAGTGATGAATTCACTCCAGGTTCCACAATCATGGTCACTATGATTCGGAACGCAGAGAGGTTATTGTAGCAGCAGTCAGAGTATCAGTGCTGAAGACCTACCACGGCAGACACAGAAGATTGAAGACAATTTGGGGATTTTGGCTAAGATTGATTATCAAAAGCCCCTCCTCCAAATTAAATCAGAACTATAGAAAATCATGAATATCTACATGCAGAAAAGCCTCTACTGTCACATTAGGGGCAAATTGATTCCTCTTCGCCAACCTTCCACCATCTGTGATAGTGACCACCTCAACTCCACCTCGTCAGTGAACAATTCATGATGCTGCCCTAGTGGCCTTTTACTTCCATTTGGGTTTGTTACTTTTAAATTTTGAGTGGAATTCACATCCCACTCCCGCATTTTACCTTCTGTCAGAAACTGTTATTTGATATTTTTTTTAAAAACGGCCACGAGCCTAACTGTCAATGATGAGATGCCCCAATTCCTCATCATGAATTTTGGTTATTTTTGATGGAGACCTCAAACCAATTTCCAGCATGCGAGGAAGATATTTTTCCCAAAAATATCTTCTCGCTCATGTTTCTGAGGCTTCTATATAAGCAAGAACTAAAGAGGAAAACAGGTTCTAGATTTTCTGAAGTATTTGCTGTGAAAGAGATTTTTGTATGCATTTTGTTGAAGCTTTAATACAAATGTGAAGATCACGTTGGGTCTCAATGAGAAGGAGTTATATCTTTAATGAGGATTCTGGTCTTGGCGCTTTACAATGTGTAATTCTCTCCTATATGTTATAGTTTAGCTTTTCATTTCATTTACATCCATTCATCTTGCATCATGTTCTGGAATGCGAGTAGCCCACTGGTTTTGGTATGAATTTATCCCAGTTGATACTTATGCCATAATCTGTCTGGCACTTTAAATATGGCTCAGGCATGATATGCTGTTCCATTTTCACTTCACCCGTACTTCTGCTATATTAGCTATTATGAGATGTTATTTACAAACGCTATTATCATGTGTGGATTCTTAATTTCATAAACCCACCGCATGCTAATATATGTTTCTGGATATTGTCTCAACAACAGTTAGTATTCTCTTTATTCTACATACGCGGTAGATACTTTCTGATTATTCATCTCTGTGAAGTATTTAGAATCCAACCCCTTTTTTCAATAAGCTGCCTTTGAATTGTTTGATACATTCGTGTTAGAGTTTCACACCTTGCCTCTACAGTATTGCTTTCTCTGTATCAAGCTTCTGAAAGTTTTGGTCCCATTCAAATTAATCTTCCTGTTTACAAGAGATAGCATGAGAGCCTTGTTCTGCTAATTATCCTTGTTATATCATATTTCTCCTTGCTATATAAGATGTCCTAGGCACTGGTCTTTCACAACTCAAGGCTGCCTCTAGGATTGACAACATTATGAATGGTTATTTATGCCTTTTGGGCTCACTAATGAACCAAGCACATTTATGAGACTAATGAACGAGGTTTTGAAAGAGTATGCCAGAAATTTTGTGATAGTCTATCTTGATGACATTCTGATTTTCAGTCAGAGTAAGGAGGAGCATTCAGAGCATGTCAAACTAGTGTTGAGTACTTTGCAAAAGGAGAAGTTGCTCATAAATTTGAAGAAGTGTAGTTTCATGCAGAAAGAGCTCATTTACTTGGGATTTATAGTCTTGGAGGAAGGCTTGAATATGGACCCAGAAAATATTCAGGTAATACTGAATTGGCAAAATCCAAGAAGTGTATTTGAGGTAAGGAGTTTTCATGGTCTTGCAAGTTTTTACAGAAAGTTTATAAGAATTTTTAGTCAATTTTGTGCACCAATAATTGAAAGTATAAAGGAGAGAAACCAACCATTTAACTGGACAGAAGAAGCAGATCGGAACTTCAAATTGGTGAAGAAGAATATCACTGAAAGTCCTGTTTTGGCTTTGCCAAATTTTTATAAAACATTTAAAGTTGATACTGATGCCAATAGGATAGCAATTGGAGTTGTCTTGAGTCAAGAGCAAATATCAATAGCTTATTTCAGTGAAAATTTAAATGACGCCAAGAAGAAGTATTCATCCTATGATAAGGAGCTCTATGCTCTTGTGCAGGCTTTAAAGAAATGGAGGAATTATTTGTTGGCCAAGGAATTTGTGTTGTATTCAGATAACCATGCACTACAGTTCATAAACAATCAGTTGAAGTTGAACCAAAAGCATGCAAAGCGGGTGGAGTTTTTGCAGAGTTTTACCTTTGTAATCAAACATAAAATTGGTAAGTCAAAAAAAGTTGTTGATGCTTTAAGTAGAGTAAATTTGATTATGCAGGAATTGAATATTGGCATTTTGGGGTTTGAAGAGATGATTGAAATGTATGAGGAAGACACATATTTAAAATAAATTTATGTAGCTGTTAAGAATCCAGTGATTCATAATAGAATCTAGTGGCTAGATTACTTGATTCAAGGAGGACTGTTGTTCAAGAATAATAAACTATGTATACCTAAGTGTTCCATGAGGGAGAATCTAGTTAAGGAAAAACACAGTGGAGGATTGTCTAGACACTTTGGACAGGATACAACATTTTCTCAAGTAAGTTCTTTTATTATTGGCCAAAAATGCAAACTGATATCAAAAGGTTTGTTGAGAAGTATAGGATTTGTCAACATGCCAAAGGAAGAAGCCAAAACACAGGTTTATATCAACCATTACCAATACCCAATAGACCTTGGGATGCTGTTAGCATGGATTTTGTTTTAGGATTACCTAAGACTCAAAGAGGACATGATTCCTAAACTGGCACATTTTATTGCTTGTAAGAAAACTAGTGATGAAAGTCACATTGCTAATGTTTTTTTCTCTGAAGTTATAAGATTGCATGGATTGCATAGGAGTATTGTTTTAGACAGGGATACAAAGTTCGTAGGACACTTCTAGAGGACTCTATGGAAGAATCTGGGTACAAACCTCAGTTTCAGTTCTGCCTATATTCCTTAGACGGATGGGCAAACTGAAGTGGTGAACAGGGGCCTGGGAAATATATTAAGGAGTTTAGTTTACAAAAGTCCAAAGCAATGGGACTTAGCACTTGCTTAAGTTGAATTTGCCTATAACGATAATCCTAATCGGAGTACTGGAATGAGTCCATTTCATATTGTTTTTTGAATGCATCCAAGAGGGGTGTATGAACTTAGAGATTTGAGCAAACAAGAGACAAGGAGTGCTAAATCTGAAGAATTTGCAGAACAGATACAGAGGTTGTAGGAAGATGTCAAGAAGAGCTTATAGAAGAACACCCAAAAGTATAAACAAAGAGTTGATATCAAGAGGACTGAAAGGGAGTTTCAAGTAGATGATTTAGTGATGGTTTATCTAAGGAAGGAAAGGTTACCAGTTAGGACTTATAACAAATTAAAAATGAAAAGATAGGACCATGTAGAATTTTGAGGAAATTGTCTTCAAATGCATATGAGATTGAATTACCAACAGGAATTGGAATGTCACCCATATTTAATGTTGCATATTTGTACCTATACAAAGGAATAGAGGAAGAGCTACAAGAATAATCCACAGAAGAGGAAGACTAGACTTTGAATTGGAAGGAACAGATGCCAAAGACAACAAAGAAATAAGTGGAAGCCATTTTGGAGAAAAGAGCAGCAAGGAAGACTAGAGGACGAACCTACTATCAGTATCTAGTCAAATGGAAAGGACACCCTGTGGAAGATGCCAGTTGGATGACAGTAGCAGAGTTACAAAGTTTAGTACAGATATTGAAGTATTCAATGGATCAATAGTTTCTTCCCTAGGAGTCTTATGCAGGAGAATCTGGACTTAGCCAAGAATGTGATTGTATGTTCACATATTGTGGCTAACATGAGATGGATAAACATTGGTCATTAATATTTTAATTAGTTTTAAATGAGAGAAGTTAGTCTGTTTGAGTTTGCTAAATTAATTAGGAATAAAATAGAAATTGGTTCTCCCTGCGAGGAGATTGAACCAAGTAGGATAAGAGCTTAGAAATAGGGTAACATTTGTTTGTTAAGAGTGGTTCAACAGAAATCTATTTAGAGGCGAGAAGGATCACTTCAAATATATGTGTGTGTGTGTGTGTGTGATATAGGTGAGATAGCAGTGTGTGAAAAAGAGTGAGATAAGTGTGAAATAGGTGTGCGAGAGGAGAGAGAAAAGAGGGAAAAAATAATTGTAATAACCAGCCGACCAAGGGCTTGGCTTTGTATTTTCGTTCTTATTAAAAATCCAAGTGTTTTGTGATTAATTGGGCTCTCTGTATGAAACTATTGTTTTAAAACTCTGTTGAATCGTGTATATTAATCATACAGTAGAAAGGATAATCAGATTTGCAGGCATAACAGGGACCGTAGATTTGACACCGATCAACGGGAGAGATCTCATCACAGTTGGAGGGCATCACACATCACACTGAATAATGTTTACAGTTGGGAATTTCACAAGTTAAAATATTTCACTTGTGATGCGAAGTGAGTTGGCAAAGATATAACTTGGACCATCATATCCAAAAAAGGGTCAACGGTGGAGATCACAGCGCAAGGGAAGCGACTTCGCAGTTCGCAAGATTTAGAAGTTAAGAGTTAAGATGTCGCAAGGTAAACTAAATTGGTTATGGTGCGAAGTGGAGAGGACACACGTCGACACAATGCAACTTCGTAGATCACCGGAAATAAGTTTTAACGTTAAAGATAAAGTGTAAATGCAGTGAAGTGGGATCGACGGTGATTGGTTCGGAGTCTTGTGGGACCGCCGGTAAGAAGTTCCACCTGTATGCATTGTTTTTGGTTTATGTGTGTCTATTTAAAAAGTGTTGTTGGTCACTTTGAGTATGTATGTTGTGAATCTTTGAAGAGTGAAATCTACTGTGAATAAAGAATTGTACAAAACCATAAACTATATAGTTCCGCGCATATTCTGATATTTGTGCAACTAGTCTGCATCATTTTTCCTTGGCTTGAGCCATATTATTGTGTCCTCTTGTATTGGCTTGTCTCTTGCACTTGTTGTATATGTTGTTTTTTTTGTTATTGGTAATATGATGATTATTCATGTCATTTCTAATGGATTAAAATAGGCTAATATTGAATATTGAAGTAACCGTCCTAAGCAAAGAACATGTTAACCTAAAATTAACACGAAATCGGAGTTATGGAGAGATCAAGCCCAAGCAAGAGTGAAAGAGAAAGCAATCACAGGAAAATTTTGATGTTTGTAGGGTTCTGGATTATGGTTCTATTGGAAGCATCTTTGAGGCTCTTTGATCTTCTTCTTATTGATCTAGAGGAAATTTCATGGTTGCTTTGACGTAGTTTTGGAAGGATGTCTAGGGTAATTATGGGCATTTCTTGAAGTATATTTTGTCTCTCTAAGGGGGCCAAGTAGGAGCATAAGGAGAGTCACAGGTCTACTTTAGGGCTGGTATTAGCTCATATCAATAGTCTTAATATTGCCTAGATTTTTTGGAGACTGGACTCAACTGATAAAGGTGTTTTGAGAAAGTAGAAGAAGGATAAAGTGCTAGTGCTTAACCCTATCCATGGTCAGTTCCTCATTGGGGTTTCTAAGCACTTGTTATCTCTAATATGGTTGAAATTTGATCTTGGATTATGGCCCTAAGCTTATTTTTTCACCAAGTCTATGAATGTTGGAGGTTTACTATGGCATGAAACTTCAACTCTCTGAGTTCTTTATGGCTCCTGAGGTATAATGAAAAGTTATAATCTAAGAAAAATATGTATGGGTTTATAAAACAATTCGCATGCCCTAATCGAAGCCTATATGAAGTATTCCTTAGTTGATCTCCTAAAGCTTATATGAAGTATTCCTTAGTTGATCTCCTAAAGCTTATATGAAGTATTCCTTAGTTGATCTCCTAAAGCCTATTCAGAGGCTTATCTATGTGGTATTTTAGCCCTAAACAAATCCGTGTCAAGTGAAATTCTCTGGGCTAATTCATCTCTGCCTAGGATTTGACCTTGCATTTTCTGAAGAATCAATTGTGATGATCTTAACCTCTAATACGAGCCTAAACTGAGGAATTAATTCATTGATTTATTAAGGCATTCATTAAAGTCTATTTGGATGATTTGGAATGGAAACTGAGGCAAACGTTTGCTCACTTTTTAGGTCTGTCTGCGTGGTCAATCATTGGACCATTTATCAAATCTATTGAAACTAAATCTATATGTTTGTGACCTATTTTGTTAGTGTAAAGACACGATTTGAGACTCAACCTTGAGTGTCACAATTCTGAGCAAGGAATTTTGATTTCGTAGTATGGATAAAAGAATTTATGGGGTGAATTTATGGCAGCCTAAGACCGATTTTGCGAGACCAAATTTGCAATAGGATCTAGGATCCATCTATTGTGCAAAATCTGAAAAGTCTCGTCATTTTATGGACTTACCTTGAAGGGGTATTTAACAGTATTATCTGAAGTAGTCACAAGAAGTATTTGGAAAGTTACTCGCTCACTAATATTGCACAATCATATTATATTCTAACATTGTTGTAGCAGTTCGAGGGATGGCTCAGTCATATTTTTGCAATAGGGGTCTTAGTACAACAATTATGTTTCACATTTCTCTAGACTATATCTCTTAAGGCTATATCTCTTGATGTACTTATTTTTTATGAAAGGAACATCGATATGGAAGTATTTAATATTGAGAGGGGAGCTTCCTATGTTGAATGACGCAACTGAGTGAAGAATATGAGTTGCACGCTTAGTGGAAGTTCACCGTTGATGCAAAAGTTTGACCTTCACATCCATAAAAAACTCAGAAAAGGGAAAATAATTCTTGAAGTAGTAGCTGTGAAGATTTATTCATATAAACCGACGTGAAAAAGATACTTATGAAATTCATGAAATACATCTGTGTTTTTGGCAACACATATGGACGACAAATCATTTTCATCTATTGGTATTGTTTGAGCATGAAATAAGAAAAGAAAACATAGGTAATACTGTGTGTACATACTATGGAATTACGCTGATACATAATGATTGTATCTCTCAGCATTGATATCTACAGGACTAATAATTACGCTGATACATAATGATTGTATCTCTCAGCATTATTATCTACAGGACTAATAATTTTGTAGTAGCATAGGTTCACTGTAATAACAAACAAGATTTTCATTGTTTGAAGTACACACATTTCTCATCAATCGTATTACACATTAGCATTAATGCATCTACGATGACATGATAAACTCATGATTGAACTTCTTATATCAGTTGAGACAACTTATGACTTACAGTACCTACAGGAATCAAGCAGTGAAAGCTTTTTATATTTGTAACAAAGTCTTCTATACTCTAATAGAAATATTCAAGTATCAGAACAGAGATTCCGCTGAATACATATCAGTAAGCAAAAATGTTAGATCTCTCGAGATGGAATGGGCCTCCTGAAATACCTGAAGCTATCATAAAATAGAACCCTGTGCAGTGAAGATTTTTAATTATATGTGGCACCACTGTAGGTATGGCATCTCAACATCATTTAGGGTCTCTTGTATAATAGTAGCCTATTGAATCTCTTGTAAAATACTGTATTCTTGTTCACAATCGAAGTTGTGAACAAGACATTCATATAGTTTATCTTTTGCAAAGTAATCTACTATGAAGAAACTACACGGATCTTCCAGTAAAATAATTTGTAGCAGATTTTATAAGGAATGCAACACACTTGAAGCTTTTGCATGGCACTGTGGAACAATTTATTTTGTGGCAAACCTCATCAACATGAAAAAATAGGTGCCTTGAAGAAGGTGCATGTTAGATTCTATGTCTTAACAACTAAAACAAGTGGGAGACCCCGATTTTGGCATGTGGGTTGCATCCATCGAGGATCTTATGAAAAATAGTGTAATAGATATGGAGGCTTAAATGCAAAATAACCTTCCTCATCATGGATAAATTGCTTCGTGGAAAGTCTCATCTCTCATATGGGAAGCTAATGATTGAAGGACAAATGATCACCTAAAGAAAAGCTTCAAGTTATAAATTCCCAATTCCCTGGATTAATAACAAGTTGTAGATGGTTACGTTGTAGGCAAGGTTACTTTCTCAATATTCAAAGGGAGCTATGAAGTTTGGATACAACTATTGATTTTGCATGTCCAACAAGATGATGATCCTCTCATTTATTAATTATATGCCTTGACATGAAGATAAATTATGGATAGATTCTCCTTAAGATAGTATGATTTAAAGTACATTGTAGAGAGTTGTTGGATAGACAGTATGGTAAGAGCACATCCAAGTGCCATATATATTGAGGTCCACCTTCAAATACTAAAGTTTGTTACTCTTAAATCACCATTGAAGTGGAATGCATAAAGCAACAAGAATGGCATATTATGAAGCGATTTAAGGAAATTCTTCAACAACCATTTATGCACATCACCATTGTTGTATATTGTAGAGTAAGATTCATAGAACCCAATGTTTCACATATTGACACCAGGTACCACCTTATTTGGAATATGGTACAACATAGAGAAATCAAGTTCCAACATTCCAAGATGGATGCACATGTACCTGATATCCTTGCAAAGCCTCTTGGTAAGATCAAGTTTCCTCATAAAGAGGTTGGAGTCATAGATAGAACCTACTATGATGGTCTCGATTGAACATTGAGCTATAGAAGCTGCTGGGGGATTGGGATACTTCTTAGAGCTATGAGTGATCATAGGGTGAGTGTTTCACCTTCCTCTATAGATGCGTTGTGTACAGGGAGAGTGTTTCACCTTCCCTTGTGATACTTCATGATGGTTGACATGTGTGTAGGGTGACTTTTTCACCTTCCCCTAGGATTTATGACACATGTGTGTAGGGTGAGTGGTTCAACTTCCCCTATGATTGATGACATATGTATAGGATGAGTTGTTCACCTTCTCCTATGGAATATGAACAAGATAAGTGGTTCACCTTCTCCTGCAAATACCCTAGTGAGATACACATATAGTCCTCTATTGGTTGTCACATGTGGACATGTTAGTGGGATGTGGTTCATCATTACCCCACATGTAGGATTCTCATTCCCTACAATCGATGACTGACATGTTGGTAGGATGTGGTTCATACTTTCCTCACGTGTAGGATCATACCTATGATTTTTGGTTGGAATGCATGTAGGATGTGGTTCATCCTTTCCCTACTCTTCGCGGTTTTCATGTGCGTAGGATGTGGTTTATCCTTTTGCTATGATGTTTGTGACATGTGACTTTAGGATGTGGTTTATCCTTTCCCTATGTGTGATTATGAGAAATATTGGATTTATTCTTTCCCTGTTGTTGCCCCAACATCATCGTACCCATGTAGTTTGGGACACATGGGAAGTATCTCTCATCTGGCTAATGAGTTGGGAAAAGTGGATAGGGACCATAGAACTACCGAAGGATGCATTGTGTATTGTCATACTCCCAATGTTTAGGATTCATGTTTTTCAATAAATTGATCATTCAAGATTAAGTTGGATTGGGGTTCGACCCCTAGTTGTGTGGTTTGACTTTTGTCAGTGGAGAGTGGCAAGGTCTTGTGACTCACTCCCGACTGATTCTTCTTCATTATCTATATTAGTGTTCATCAGAGTTGAGACAAGATGTACAAATGGTTCTTGATGATAGGATGGTGTAATAGGTTGGCAGGTGGAATTATCCCTAGTTGAGAGGGAGTGTTAAAAATGGAAACTAGGGCCAAATTGCACTAGTGGACAACTCATATGTTGGAGATGATTATTGCATTGAATTCCTCTTTTTGAGAGGACCAAAATTGACCTAAATATCATCAAATTTGGAAAATTAGTATTTTTTAAAATTTATGTCCATACATGTGCAAATTGTTAAGGTCAGCCACATCATCGTGTAGGATCATAAAGCCCAATGGACGTGTCACTTGAACCCTCAACGATTTGTATATATAGAGGTGCCTACAACCTCATTTTTCATATCGAATGGATATAAATCATGTCTGAGGCAGCTGAGTTCTAGAAGGAGGACAGAGGGGTGTTTTGTTTTGGGTTTCTCTCTTCAACATGACCAATATTTTCTGAGTGAAAACCACATGACTTAAAGGAATTTCTAGCCAGTTTTTATAGGCTTACTTGTTAGTGCAGGACCAAATTCTGGAGCAATAAATGAGGTCAAGTTTGGATATAGGCTCTATGATGGTTTTCTACCCATTTAATGACCACACTTCATATCTACTACTTTAGGAATGACCATAGGCCTCCTCTTGCATATATCAGGAAGTGGAGTAACTTATCAAGGGTCTAGAAAAACCCTAAGAAATGTTGAAATTGGAAATAAGAATGGCACCACAATGGGGCTTTTAATTTGATTTTCCCTTAATTAAATTAGAAGCAAATTGTACTTCCACATCACATGAAAACTTGTAAGTGTTAACTGAGTCAGGAAGACTTAGTTAACTCAGTTAATTCGAGTTGAGGGTCAAACTGGAGGCATGTAGAGGTCACTCTAAGTTTTAGGGGGTCCAGTTGTAGTTTATTTTGAGTTGTAATTAGTTAACTCAATTATTTGAGTTAGAATCAGTTTAACTAGTTATAACTGAGAGATAAGCTAGTGATAGGTCCAGTGAATTAAATATTATTTGATTCACATGTAGTGATCAATCATATAACTAATAATTCACTATAAATAGTTGTTGCATGTCAGTTCTAAGGAAGGCCCAGATGAGATTGGGGTTAAAGATAAGATAACGATCATGAGGTCATCAGGAGCACAATCTATTTATGGGAATTTCCTAATTAATAGGGGTTCAATTAGCTAAGGGATTTGTGAGAAAGGGTGGTCAGGAAAAGGCAAGGAAGTGGTTAAATATTGGACCAAACTTTCTTAGAGCAAAGTGAGACAGTGAGAAGAGTGCATAGGTTTCCCAGGAAGAGATAACATTGTATTGTTTCATGTTCTTGACTTTATGCAATATACAAATAGCAAGGTTTTTAGCTGAGGCTTTCCCCAGATACATATTTGTGTTGTGCAATTGAAATTATTTCTCTTACACCTTTATGTGATTGTGCGATCATATTTGGTTTCCAAAATTTGTAGAATTGATTCATTTTTTTTTTTACTACATTACAAGATCAGTTGAATCTATTTAGATATTTATAAATGGTATTAGAGCAGGAATCACTATATAAGAGAAGAACCAGAGTTTTTTTTGAACAGGTGAATCGAAATTGTAGACTTATTCTTCAGGAGCAGCAACAGATCAAGATGTCCTTCACTGGATCGAGACTCGAATATGCACTTGAGGGTATTTGCATTACATAGCATGGAAGGACATGATGGAGTGCTGGAGTGTAGGTTTTAACCCTATACAGAAATTATCTGCAAACGAATTCTTAAAGATAGAAAATAAACAATAGCGAGAGCATAAAACATAAAACATATATACACACATATTTTTCCTTTGGATCCAAAAACTGGTACTACCAGCTTGATTTTTCATTATATTCGTTTTAGTGTTACAACACATAAATATAGATGCCAAAGCATTCATAAAACCCAATCCATTAACCTTGGATTAGAACATAATTGTAGTTCCCTTGACCAGATCTAGAAAATACCAGGGGTCGAAAACCATCATGGCTAAAAACCATGTGAATACCCATGCATAAAAGCATAGGCGGGTCCAACCACCGAAAAATAAAGAAAAAAAATTCTCGGTTCACTGCCCCAGACCCCACTCAGGGGGCTACAGGCCCCCTGTGAACCCCTCGATAGGGGGGGTATTTCCCCCCATATCACACACCCCCCCCAACGAATAGGGGGGTCTCTCGCCCCCCCGCGCATGAGACTAATCATGGAAAGAATATAACACATACCCAAAATTATCCCACTTGTTGTTTTCTTTCCGTAGGGGCCCGTAGGAGAGCTCAATCATTAGTCTAGACCTGCAACACCCATTGTTTCTCTACAATACTTCTGAGTGCTCACATACTTTGTTAATGCATCTGCAACATTCTTCGAAGTGTCCATCCTTTACCAACAACACATTTTTATCCTCAACAATATCTCTCACAAAGTGAGATTGAACATCAATGTGCTTTGTCTTTGAATGATAAGCACAGTTCTTAGCCAAGAAAATTTCACTTTGGCTATCACAGTCTATCCTTATAACTCACTGCACCAACCCCATATTTGAACTCAATATCTGCAACCAAACTACTTCCTTGATTACATGAGTGGTTTCCATGTATTTTTCCTATGTAGTTGAACGATCCACTAAAGACTGTCTTTTACTCATCAAACTAACTGCACCTCCAAATAGGATAAACACATACCCACTTGTAGATTTTCTTTGGTCCATATATCCATCCCAGTTTAAATCAACGAAACCATAGATGTCCAAAAATATGTCCAACCGTGGTCTTCTCTGGTAGCACAAACCATAAACACTAGTGCCACACAAATATCTGAAAACCCGCTTCACTATTGTCCAATGCTCCTTCCCTGGTTTTGACATAAACTTGCTCTATAATCCCACTGCATGTGTAATGTATGGTCTAGTATAGACCATTGCATACATCAGGCTACCCACTGCACTTGCATATGGAACATGGGACATATCCTCCTCTTCTTGTTGTGTCTTGGGACATTGTTTAGTAGGTAGCTTTACACCTACAGGAATAGGAACCTTCACCGATTTACTATCCTGGATATTGAACCTCTGCAATATTGTCTCGACATACTTCCTCTGGTTTAAGAAAAGATTCCTCTTTGACCAATATTTCTTAATTCCCATGCCAAAAATATAGTTTGCAGCACCAAGATCCTTCATGTCGAATTTGGAGAACAATTGGGTCTTCAAATCTTGGATAATTTCTTTTTCATTTCCAATCAGCAACATATCATCCACATACAAGACCAAATAAATAACATGGCCACCAATTAATTTAAAATACACACAGTGATCCTCTTTTCTTATAGTGAATTCAACTCCCCGTATATAGGTATCAAATTTCTGATACCACATCCTTGGTGACTGTTTTAACCCATACAGAGACTTTTTTAGCCTGCATACTAGCTCTTTCTTACCCTTCACTGCAAAGCCTTTAGGTTGCTTCATGTATATCTCCTCTTCTATATCCCCATGAAGAAATGGTGTCTTCACATCCATCTATTCTACCTCAAAAACAAATGCAGCAGCAACAGATTAAATTAATCTAATAGAAGTAACCTTGGCAACAAGAGAAAAAATATCACCAAAATAAATTCCCAGCACCTGGGAATAATATTTTGCTACCAACCTAGCTTTGTATTTCTCGACCTTGCCTTCTACATTCATCTTCTTCTTAAACACCCATTTTCTCCCAATGGGCTTCCTTCCATCCGGAAACTCCACCAGATCCCATGCCTCATTTTTGTGCAAGGAAGCCATTCAATAAACCATGGCCTCTTTCCAGAGTTTTCCATCCTCTGAATCCACTGCCTCCTTGAAAGTTCTGGGATCATCATCAGTGATAGTTAAAGAAAAATTTGAACAGAAATTAGATGGAGTATACCTTTCTGGTTGCTTTCTTTCCTGAACTGATCTTCTCACAGCTGGAGTTTGTGGCTCTCCCTCTTCTAAATCTTGTTTTGTTGTAGATTTTGATTCATAATCCTTTAACTCAAACTATATCTTCTCAGGTTCCTTTGGTAGGACTTCATGTTTAATAACATCTTTCACCTCTCTAAACACCACATCTCGACTGTACACAACATTCCTTGTTTTTGGGTTCCAAAACTTGTAATATTTTAGAACATCCTTATACCCAATAAAGATGCACCTTTCATATTTATTATCCAACTTGGTCCTTTTCTCATTTAGAACATGTACATATGCATCACATCCAAATACCCTTATATGTGAAGATATGGTTTCTTACCAGTCCATACCTCATGTGGAATCTTATCCTCCAATGCTGATGAAGGTGATATGTTAACTAGGTAACATTCAGTCTCCACTGCCTCTGCCCAGAATTCTTGTCCTAACCCAGTACCACTGAGCATGCTTCATGCCTTTTCCATCAGTGTTCTATTCATTCTTTCTGCAAATCAATTTTTCTGAGGTGTGTATGGAGTATTCTTCTGCCATGTTATACCACACTTCTTACAGAACTCTTCAAATTCCTTCTTGTAGAACTCTCCACCATTATCTGTCCTCAACACCTTTATCTTCTTCTCTCTCTAGTTTTCCACCAGAGCCTTAAATTCTTTAAATCTGTCAAAGAATTCAGATTTCTTCCTCAAGAAATATATCCATGTATTCCTTGAGAAGTCATATATGAATGAAACATAGTACACAGACTTTCCCAGTGATGGAACCGACACAGGTCCAAACACATCACTGTGAACAAGCTCTAATATCTTGTTCACCCTCTTAGCACCAGAAGGAAAACTCACCATATTGTGCTTCCCATATACACAATGTTCACAGAAAGTGAAATACACATAGAAGTTAGACATACCTTCTACCATACCATTACCATGCAGTATTTGAAGGCCTTTCTCTCCAATATGTCCAAGATTTTGATGCCATAGCATGGTCTTTTCTCTAGAGACTGTTAGGCTTTCCGCTCCACTTTAAGGAACCGCAGAACTGTTGCACCCATCAATAACAGTGCTACCCTAAAGCTTGTACAGAGTTCCAATCTAAGCTCCCTGCATTAATACCAGTGCTCCCTGAACCATATTTCAGGTATCTTTCTCGAACACACTTTTTACACCTGCATCATCCATCTTGCATATAGAAATCAGATTTATGGCCAACACATGAATATGCAGAACACCAGGAAGTTTTCTAATCCTTCCACCTTGTAGCTTTAGCTTGAATTTTCCACGCCTGAAAATTTTGGTCTTCCTATCATCCCCTATGAAAACATCTCCACCATCGTACTTCTCATACTCGCAGAACCACTCCCTATGGGGAGAGAAGTGAAAGGATGCACCCGAGTCAATCAACCATGCCTCATGATCTACATGTGTATTGGAAGAAGAAGCCAAATACACATCCCCACCTTCATTTGAGGTGATTTTTTCCTCTATAGAAGGAGCATCATCAGATCCCTTTCCTTTCCCAGGAGATTTAGATCTGCAGTCCTTTTTTAGTGCCCTTCCTTTCTGCATTTCCAGCACACCTTTACAAGATTTCTTGGAGATTTAGTTCTCCCTCTAGAATTAGATCCCCCACTCAAAAATAAAATAAAATGTTTCTGTTATGGGACCTTCCTTGTACATATAAGCCATCTCCATTTTGGCCCTCCATATTTCTTCATCTCATTTCCTCCAACAGCAAGGCTGAGACAATTTCATCAAAATTCAAGGTAGTTGTATTGCTACCTATTGCAATAGCCATACTATCCCACGAATCTGGTAGAGAACACAACAAACTAATGCACTTATCTTCATCTGAGATTTTAATATCAACATATGACAACTGACTTACCACAATATTGAAGGCGTTCAGATGCTCTATCACTGAGTATCCATCCTTCATCCTCAAGTTATATAAATTTTTCCACAGGAACAATTTATTCACCAGAGACTTAGATTGGTACAAAGTCCCTAACTTGACCCACAAATTCTTCATTGTAGCTTCCCCAGATACATTCAAAAATACCTAATCTCAGATACAAAATCATATTGTGCTCTTTTCCTTCTGAACCAACTTCACCCAGTCTTCATTTGACATTGTCGTTGGTTTAGTACCCAGATCTACCATGATCCAATGATCTTTATCCACCCGCAGATCCTCCATATTGAGCTTCCACAACTCAAAACTCTGACCATAAAAATTTCTCAATTGCTATTTTTCCATTGCTCGCCATCTTCTTTCACTGCAAGAATCGATCCCATAGATCTCCCACTGAACAGGTTCTACCACAAGCCTGAGAAAAAAACCCCTCAGTAGCAAAGGCATCCCCTTGAAGCCAAAACAACTATGATACCAAGTGTAGGTTTTAACCCTATACATCAATTATCTGTAAAAGAATTCTTAAAGACAAAAAATAAACAATAGAGAGAGCATACAACATAAAAAATATATACACAGAGATTTTTCCCTTGGATCCAAAAACCGGGACTACCAACTTGATTTTAATTTTAGTGTTACAATACATATATATATATATATATATATAGATGCCGAAGTATTCACGAACCCAAATCCATTAACCCTAGATTAGAACATAACCGTAGTTCCCTTGAACGGATCTAAAAATATGAGGGGCTAAAAAACATAATGTCGCAAAACCATGTGCAAACCCATGCACAAAACCATAGGCTGGTCCGCCCACCGAAAAATAAGGAAAAAAAAAATTCCTGGGGCACTGCCCCAGACCCCGTGCGGGGGAATACCCACCCCCTATGAACCCCTCACATACGACTAATGTGGAAATAATATAACACATACCCAACATGGAGGACAATGAACTGAAGGAATTCATAGACAACGATATTCACCAACCTGCAATGACAAATGATCAACATCTTGATGCATAGAAGAAGAATGTATAAAAGGAAAGAAGGATTTGGAGATCATATTGTCTCGAACCTACATGGAAAGGAAACTCCATATGCCATGTGGAAGGCCTTAACAGATCTATTTCAGAATAGCAGTGACCACAGGAAGCTGGCACTAAAGGACAAGCTCAGAAAGATCAAGATGGGGTAGGGTGGCACAATCCCAAAATACTTGACGAAGTTCACTCAATGCCGATATGATCTTGGAAGTGTTCGTGTGACAGTTTCCTAGGATGATTTGGTGAGCCTAGAACTTCTAGTCCTTCCCAAGAGTTGGCATAGCTACCAAGACTCAGTGAATGGGAGGGAGAAGCTACCACAGTGGGAGTGATTGTGGTCTAACTTGGTACAAGAAGAGATTTAGTGGAACACCAAAGATGGATCCTCATCAAAGAATGATGATGAGGATAACTTTGCCTTGGATGGAAAGGTGAATAAAGGGAAATTGAAGGTGTCCATTCCAAATTGGATTTCGGTTAGGTGGCCAAGAAGCAAGAATTTTCAAAGGTAAAGAAATTTTACTATCATGAGCTTGGAAACTATTCTACAAAGTGTTTGCACAAGAAGACCAACAAGAAGTCCTCTAGAGGAGTAGAAGGTGAAGCACATTTCGAGTTAGATTTCACCCTCATAATATGCATGGTATCATCAGTCGTGGTTTTTGTGTGGTACTTAGATAGTGGAGCTTTGTTCCATATGACCGATAACAAATAATTCTTTAGTAACTTGGAGGAGAAGGATCTCCATATGCACATCAAGATGGGATACGATGGGAGGTATAGCACTACTGGAATAGGTACATTTACCTTTCAAAGGGATTCATGAACTCCTCTCACATTAAAATATGTCATGTATGTTCCTGGTTTAAAGAAGAATTTGGTTTTTGTAGCTATGTTGGAATACCGTGGCTATGATTTGATATTCAGTGAAGGAAAGGTGTTCCTTCATCACAAAGCCACAGGACAAGTGAAGAAGATTGGGGTTTGAGTAAATAACCTCTAAAAATTGGATGTAGAAGATTATGATGCATTAAGTATGAAAGTAGAGAAGGTGGAGAGCCGAGACATCGGTGAGTTACGACACAAGAGATTGGGCCATATACACCATGGTGCTTTGAAGATCATGCAACATATTTATACAGTACCTCCAAATGGTGCATTTGTGCAACGAGATACATGAAAGGGTGTACATTGGGGAAGTATACCATATCCACCTTTAACGATAAGGAAATATGAGAAAATATGATTCTTGAGAGAGTTCACTTAGACGTGTGTGGAGCATTCTTAACAGATTCCACAACAAAACATAGGTATTATGTGATTTCTGTAAATGATTTTTCATGAAAGTGTTGGATTTGTTAGTCATTAGTAATTTTTGCTATTTCTAGATGACTAAATGCTTGTCCTAGATTTCTAAAAACAAGATTCATGAATATTGTGAGTTTTAGAAATCTCACTGCCTTCATTATCCTTAAGATAAATTTTTCACTATTTCACTACTCTACCATTCCCTGGTTAGCCTATCATTCCTAGAAGACCCCTCATAGGCTCATGACACTCATCTCTATCCCATTTTCACAACCATAACCTCAGTACTTTGTTTTTCCTACCCATAACCCTTCCACTTCCTCCTAGGATTGTCAAAGAACCTACATTTTCCGATGTTCATAAAATTCCTCAAGCATTGATGGTCTCAAAACTATCTCTGTAGACTCTCTAGATAAATCAAGTACATTGGATTTTGGATCTTCAGTACACCAATTTGTCAAAAAACTCTCTTTCTCATACTTAAAGACCCTAAGCCAAAATTTCAGTCAAAGAGCCTTCCACTAGGTCACTAGGGTTTTCATAGGTTTTAGGTTATATTTGATGTTCCAAATAACTGTTTTTCATGTGCTAGAAGTTGAATCAAAAGGTGAAAAATATCAACACTTTTTTGTCCAAGTTAGATCAAGAAAATATCCAAGGAGGACTCCTTTTCAAAGAACAAAAAGGAGCCAAGGCAACTATGCATTTTGACATTTATGTAGGAGTGTTGAAATAACTATCAACAGATAAATATGTAAGGTAAGAGGCCTGCTGCTCATTGAAGGACATCCACGACAAAGAAAGAGGAAGAAGCCTATGTTCAAAGAGAAATCAGGGTTTCTATGATTGATTAGACTAGCAGTATGCCAATCAAAGCCAATGCAGAAAAACACAAGGATAGAGGCACACCAACACAACCAAGCATGAATTGAAGATTTTTAGAAGTTATAAATGAAGAAGGGAAAAAGGTGAGGTGAACTGAACAAAAATGAATGAACTTAAAAGGGCTATAGAGAACTTACAAAACAATAATAATGATTTTTCTCTAACAGCCCTAAAACATAAGGTTTTGGAAATATAGGCAAAGAGGGTGAACTAATGATGAGGAGCCTCCATGATGACAACAGAAAGAGAAGTTTGAAGAGGCTCTTAAAGGTAATTTCTAGGCTTTGCCAAGGTAAAAAATTTCATTGCCTCAAAGGGAAAGCATGAAGGAGTATCAATGTAAAGAAGGTCAAAGCCTTCATTTTTAGTCATTTTCCCTCAAATGATCAGAGGAATCAAAGAATAGGGTTGAGGTTCATGATATAATGCCAAACTGATCATGAGGTCACTGTTATGAAAGTGTCCAAAACCAAAAGCATCAGACAACGCTAAATCATTATGCCATGGAACTTGCAACAAATCAGAAGTGGCCAAGAGAAGATAATGACAAACATGATTGTAAATATTGTGGTGATAGTACAAGATGGATTTATCATGCCTAGAGAACCAGTGAGAGAGATGAAAACAAGTTTCTCAGTCACCCATCAAGACAAGGGCCATTTGATCTCCAAGATAAAACAAGGAAGTCCTAAGTATGCTGTCACCATGCAAAGTTCCTAAAAAGTTATGAAAGTGGTTGAAAGGCATGAACAAGCCAAAACACAGTGAATCATATAACTCAAACAGGCATCTGCAAAACAATTTTTAAAGGCATAAACAAATAAAAGCAAAGAAAATCATGTAACTCAAGCAAAACATCTGCAAGTAGAGTGAGAAAGACACAAACAGGTCAAAGGAGGTCAAAATCCATCTTGTCAAAAAACTGAAGAGCAGCAAAGAAAAATGGTTAGGAGGAAAAGGGGGCCATTTTTTATGTTTTTAAGTCATCCACTGCAAAAAGTAAAAAGAATATTAGTGAAATGATAAAGGGACTAAAGCATTATAGAATGGGTTTTTTCAAAGGATAAATGTGTTTTCCTAAGACTATAAAAAGTAAATTTTCTTATCACTTAACTCATTGTGCCTTTGAAAAAAAATAAAAATCCTCCAAGGAGAAATTTTCTGAGTTTTAGTCAATCTTTGGGAAAATTCACTCGACACTGTGCCTTGGAGCAGGTGTTATGCCTAAAGTACCTGGAACTAAGCATAGAGGAGAAATCGCAGTGTAAATTTACACTGCGTTGTGCCTAGAGACAAGTGCGCTGTGCTTAGAGGTGGGTGCTACCTGTTCACCTAGTTTCACCCGACAGGAAGGATTCGATAGGTCTGCACGTGGGCAATGATGTGCCCAGGAGTGCCCAACGCTACGCCTAGAAGGACTCGACCCACCCAGAAACTTGTGTAGCACTGTGTATAGGAGCCCAACAGGCCTGCACGTAGGCAGCGCTGCATCCAGGAGGACCCGACTGGCCCAGATTCTGCCCGGCACAGTGATTAGGGAAAAAATGCCTCTTTTTTCTTGCAAATTACCCTAAAAAATCCAAAAGGACCCCTCCACGTTGCTTCCAAGAAACTGCAAAAGAGTCAAAAAATTGGTAAGTGGACATTTTCCCCCTCCTCAAGTGAAATTTATGAATGAATGGTTAAAGGAAAATTATCAAACCCTAGTGCCTACAAACCGTAAGTTATCATGGTAAACCCTCTGTTTTGACCTCCAAACAACAAATTGTCAGTTAAGGGGAGTGTGAATTATGGTAACTGCAATTAGTTCAAGTGAAGCCCTCCTCCAAGCTCAAAACAAATCAGTCATAAACCCACCTCCATCTCACTCATTTACAAGAGATTCCCTCACCATCACTTCATTCCACTTCTCCTACCTCAGTTTCACAAGCAGGCCCGAGTTTGTCTAAAGGCAGCCCTAGTCACCATGACAGGAGAAGAAGGAAGTATAAGTAGTGAAGGAGGCCAAGTGCCTTTGAGGCCAAAGCACAAGATTAATAGATTTGAGCCCCAAGACACGGTGGAGATTACTTCCTCCCCCATGATTCTCACATGCTTTCAGAATGTAGGGTGTTTTCAGTTTTGTAAAAGGGTCAAACAAGTACAAAATCACCTAGAGCTTACAAGGTTATTCATTCTTAACCTGCATAACAAACAATCAAGCTTGGTAGGGGTGACCTTTGAACTCTCATCAGATACCATTGCTCAGGCTACTAGACTACCTGATGTTGGTGAAAAGTGGTTCAAGAGGTCAAAGTTGTACATGAGTTACTATGAGCCTTTCCTGAAGCCTAGGTATAAAGAGGGTTGCAAGACTATTTTCCCTTTCTCACACTTACTAGAGAGGTATGCCCCCCTAATGAAGGTCATCATGCAATACTTTACATGTGAGGAGAGATAATACAGGCTCTACTATTACCATATCATATTACTCATGCATTTCACTAGGGTCAGGATCCTTCATTTGCCCGATTACTTGTATAGAAGTATCAACAAGATGTCTTATGTTATCCAAAGGAGGAGTTATTCCCAACAAATGCATAGTTTGTTCCACCATTCCTTGATCAATATGGTGGTACTACATCAGTTGGAACAAAAGGGCATACCTTGGGAGGTGTTAATTACTAATGAAATATTCACAAGCCCACAACCTCATCATCAGCCTAGTTTACCCACATCATCTCATCATCCTCCATCCATTCCTCCATCGCCTCCTACAGATCATGCCTCATCATCTACACAAGTAGCCTCTCATCAAGAAAACCTCCCTTCCTCACCTTCTCCTGATGCATCAGAACAAGAAGGAAGTGGCAGTGAGCAAGACAGTGACAATGAGGGTGAAGATGACAGTGAATCAGTCCAAAGTGAAGATGAGGGTGATGATTATTTGAGCCAACAGGAGGCATAGAACATGGAAATAGAGGAAGAGGATAAAAATGAAGAAAATGAGGAAGATGACAGTGAAAAAAAATTGAGCAGTGATGAAGAAGAGTTCAGTAGTGAAGCAGAAGATATGGAAGAGGATGACAATGATGAAAATGAAAACATTGAGAAAAATGTAGAGGTTAAAGGTAGCAGTGATACCCATGAAACAAGAATCAGTGATGAACAGGACAGCAAGGAGGAAAACGGTCATGACAGTCATGAAGACAATGAAAAAAGTGGAGAGGGTGATAATGAAAATAAATACCACAGCAGTGCAAGAAGCTTCAATGATAAACAAAATGAAGGTGATGACTATGCAGAAAATGAAGAAGAGGCTAATGACAGTCATGAAAATAATGAAGGAGATGAAGGGGCTGATAGTCAAATTGAAGATCACAACAATGAAGAGGTAAGCAGCTTTAATGAAGAACAAAATGACAATGAAAAAATACGTGAAGAGGTTGAGAGTGGTGATGATGTTGAGAACAAAGAGGACAATGATGAAGCAGAAAATATGATGACTGATTATACTAATGATGAAAATGAAGAGTTTGATGACAGAAGAAAGGATCACAACCATGATGAAGACACCAACAAGATCAAAGGAAAACCTCTTCCATTAACATATCAAAGAGGACCAAGGGTTGTGTTTTTTTCCTCTAAAAGGCAAGGGACCATGCCATCCACCTCAGCTCAGCCACTAGAAAAAGGTAAACAAAAGGTAAAGGAAGAAGAAGAATATCATGAGATTGAAAGAGAGTTTGAAATCATTCAGGTGGACAATGATGAGGATAATGAAGAAAGGATCTCAAAATTGCTCATCCATAAAAAAAATTCCCTAATTGAAGACCTCCAAGAAAATTTAGATAGGGCCAAGAGTGTGAATGATGTCGTTGAGATGGAAAATAGGAAAATAGGAGATCAAATTGCTATTTATGAGGCCAGAGCCATCAGGGCTTAGAAACAAGCCCAAAGAGCATAGGTAAAGCTAGAAGAGTTCATGGGCACCTATGAGGAGAGTGAAGATGAAGAATGACAATCTAGGAGGAGACCTAAAACCATGGGGTTGAAAAAGGCATTAGCAAAACAAAGGGAACAAGAATTAGCCCTCGCAGAGAAACTCCCTCTAGAGATAGCACATGATCGGGAGCCTTGGTTGGAAAGATCCAAAATACACTTGGAGGCTAAATTGAAGAAATCAAATCAGGAACTTGATCTCCAAAGGAAGATGGCCAAGCATTATGCCCGAAGAACCAAGTTGCAAGGGCTAAACTCAAGAAGGCCCAAACCAAGATCCAAGCACTAAAAGAGGAAAAGGCAAAAATAACCTTGGAATCTTGGTACAAGCTTCTCTACAGGTCTCTCAAACCCCACGAGGAACACATCCACCAAATTTGAGAGACTTTTGACAAATTTTGGTTTTTTGTGAATTTGGAGGCCTCCAAGCGCAACACCCCTGGCGCTACACTTTCATCTCAATAATCCTCGGAGGGAAAAATAAGGATTTTTTGAATCCTCATGTCTAGTATAGTATTCTCACCAAAATTTAGAGCATTTGGAGCATGTTTAACCCTCAAAAGGCCAAACACAACTCATTTTTCACCTTTCTACCTCATTTTCAAGCTTGGTGTTGCACCTAGAGAAGTGTTGGGAAAATTTCCTTTTGGACAAGTTAGTGAAGATCATTCAAAAATACAAGTGTATATTTCGAAAGTATACTCAGCCAGCTTTCCAATGGGCCATCATGGAGCAAATTCTAACATTGGGAAGGTCACCAAAACGTGGATGCAACTGGACCTATTTTCTGCCCAGGAAGGTCTTGTGCATTCAGACCTCACTGTACATTTTTGGCCAAAAGTCAAAAAAGACACTCGTTAATTGAAAAATGATATTTTAATGTTTTTTGAGGCAAATCAATCCAAAATTAGGTGGTAGGATTTATTTTGGCATTTATTTCATGAGATATTTTGTGCCTTGGGCCTTGCATGGTCTCTTAGGCATAAATGACATTTATGACTAGTTTTGACGTTTTCAAACCCTAGTTAGGGTCTTTGCCCTCCTTTTCTAAATAAATATAGCACGAGGGCCTCATTGTAAAAGGTTGCTTTCAATGACTCTTTGGAGAAATACATAGTTTTTTCTAGAGATTGGAGAAGAAATTGGTGTTGTGGAGTTTCTGAATGGCTTTCCTTGATTGATGATGGAGAAGGCTGCTTGCAGGATCCCTAAGTTTCATTAATGGTGATGTGATTCTATTTAGTTATTGTTTTATTATGTATAATTGTGTTTCATCCTTCTTTATTGCAGTAGGACAAAGGTTTTAGACTAAGAAATGTTTTCAAAGGCACCTTAGCTCTGTTTTTTCTTCACTGCCTCTATGTTTTCCTCTGCTAGGACATTTTAGAGAATTCTTAATTGCTCTCTAGACCCCCTAATCTTGTTTATTTCATGAATGGTTTAATACAGTAGGTATCAAAGATGATTTATGGTTAGCCCTGCTTTTTTGATGTCATTAAACATTGTTCTTGAGGTCTCTCTCCAAAGTACCATTAATTAGGTTTTCCAAAGAGGCTATGTTTCGATCATACCCTTTGTCCATGCTAGAATAATTGTTTTGGAGATCTTCATAGCTATGATCAATGATTTTTAGGCATTCCCTCTTCTTTGATTAAATTTATATGTGTATCTTGAATGTTTTCTAACCTTGAAGTTGAAATCACTAGAAGTTAAATTAGTTTCTCGCCTTCTATGTTTCATTGGATTGTATGTCTGAAATGCTTATATGCTTAAGTTGAATCAAAGAGTTATTGGTGTGCCCTATCTATTGATTTCTTCTTCATGCTAAATAGTGTTGAAGTCATTTCTTGTTTTTAGTACATGACAAAGGATTCTTAATATCCCTTTGCCCTAATTTTTTCACAAAATTAATGTTCATTTCACTTCACAAAAACCTTGAAAATCTTTGACCATGCCAGATTTTCCCTGTGATCCACCTTGATTTACTATTGAAACTTTCTATGACTTTTATTGACTCCATAGCCCAATTAGTTGAAGATTTCCTAACTCTATCTATTCTACTTGATCATCTTACCCAACCAAAACAAACAAACAAAATTTACACTTAACAACTAGCCTAAAATCAAAACCCTAAAAGAAAAAAAGTTCACATCCTTTGCACAAGATAGAGAGAGCCCTCTCTGAGTCCAATAAGGCTAGGTCCTAGGACTCCAAAGACCAGTCTGATGTTTCCCTGTGCATTTGATCTCACCAATCTAACAAATCATGGGAACCTAACATAATGGTGATCATGGTGGGAACTTCTGAGTAAATTACATGCTTATTAATCCTTAGAAGATTCAGAAACCCTTATTACACAACATCTATTGATTTATCAAAAACTCGTAGCCTAACACAATTGGAAATCAAGGTGAGAGGATTTATGAGATTAGTGACAATCTAAGCACTTTTTAGAACTTTAGAAACCCTTATCAAATCATAGAGAACTCAATCTGTTAGCCAAGATTAGAATTTGACTATTTCACCATCCTAGCAAAATGACGACTCAACTAGAGGACACTCAAAGAAACCTTAGGGTTACATAAAGGAACTCAGAAAACCCCAAAACATCCCTAGATTGGTTTTTTGTCAGTTATTGGTGGTGTACCATAAACATACATCCTTAAAACAAAAACAAAAATATCCACATGGCGACTCCACAAACCTCCAGTAGGATTTCAAACTTTACTAGTGTTCATAGACTTCCTTAGGATTGTGTCAAATCAGCCCTGAGAAGTTTAGAGGCCTAGTCACACATTGTGTGAGTTTAGAAAACACTAAGAGAGGTCAGATTTCTGAAAACAGTCATAAACTTTCACCCTCTCTATACCTTGGGTTTGAAAGCTGGCTTCACAAAGGATCAGTACCAGATCTCACCCGGACCCAAACCCTCCCACCATAGTTGATGACCCAGAAAATATTTTGTTGAAAACTTCTAAAACTAGCAACTCAACTACTGTTAGGACCATTCATAAAGCAAGATTTGTCCCTGAACATCTTATAGCCTTGCAAGACCCCCAGTGTGACTTGCACCATACAAGAAACCTTTTCAGAACCAAGGCACAAAGTGGGATTGACCAGACTAACCTTGAGCCCTTAAATTTGCAGCAAAGTTCTAGTATAGAAGCATGTCCTTCCACTCCTCGTGACCTTCAACTTCTCCATCACTTTGGCTATTTTTATCCCAAGGCTGCTCGAAATTAGTTTGTTGGTCCAAGTACCTCTAGCACCCCCATCCACACATCCATTGTTCAAACCTCTTCACTTCATCCTACACCTCCTCTCACAAACCCTCCCCTTGTAAATCCTCCTTGGATCCAATTCACTCCGATCATGGTAGCATTGTATGCCTCCTGGCTTTGTGACAACCTTTGTTACCTTTGCCACATGATTACCAATCCAAACCTCTCGCTTTACAAGAGTTTAATCAATCACTGCCCAACAACATGTAGATAGGATAAATGATGCCTTTGATTACATGGAAATAGAAGAGGAAACCATTAAAATGAGAATATTTGCATAATTCTTAGGAGGAGAAGACAAAAAGTGGTTCAAAATCTTGACTCCTAACACCATACATGATCTCCCTTCCCTTTACTAGACATTTATAAACAAGTGGGAAATCAAGAAAAACCCTCTCCAAATCCTCTCAGAATATAACAACCTTAAGAGAAATATCGGGGAAAGTGTCCAAAACTATTGTACCAGGTTCAATAGTGTTTACAATTCCCTCCCACCAGACATGAAACCCCCACAAGGCTTAGCTTTAGTAAAATTTCCAAAAGGTTTAGATTCAGACATGGCCTATCAACTAAGAGAGAGAGAGCCCCTAACTTTAGAAGACATGAAAAAGGGGGCTATAATTGTAGAGGCCAACCTGATTGAAAAGAGGGCTAGGATGAAATCAGAAAAGAGAGTCACCTACAAAGATGAAACTATGGCCTCAACCTCCTCATCTGATTCCAAAATTGACAATTTAGTGAGGGTAATGGAAAGAATGATGGAAAGGATAAACTTGAATGAAAGAACACCTCCTAGAGAAAACCAAGAAAATTCCCAAAATAGAAATAGGAATCCAAACTTTAGAAGAGACCCTCCCCTAAACAAACCAAGATACAATGACCGACAAATCAAGCCCCTTTTCCAAGAAAATTATGTAGATGAAGAGGGAAGAGAGTCTGAAGAACCTATATAAAACCATGTAAACTTGATAGGTTCTGACAATGAGGGAGATGTTTTTCTCACTGAATAAGAACAAGGTTTCTTTTCCTCAGATCAAATTAAAACAAACTATGAGGATTCTGAAGACTACCAATTAGGATTTGAAAAATCCGTAATGGAAGTCCATAAGCAATATGACCTTAGGAGAAAAAAGAACCAAGAAAACTCAAAAAAGAACAAAGAAGACACTTCTGTTAGGAAGACACTTGAAAATACTCTTAAGAGGACAGCAGACAGTACCAACACCATGGCTAAGAAAACTGATCCAAACAGAGACAAAACTAGCCAACAAAGTGGTGACATAAGCTGCCCTAGTGCCTCTACTAGTGACCCTAAGAAAACTCTTTTGTCTAGAGTCCCAAATCAGAATCAACAAACTAAACTTGTAGAAAAGATTATGGCTGATAAGAATGATGTAAATATGCCTAAAACATAAGTGCCTTTCAATTTTGAGGGAGATATTGCTAAAATAAAGATAACCATGCCTCTCAATGAACTGATAACCCAAGATATGTACAGGTCCCACATTCTGAAAGTATTGAACATAGGGAATGATACTGATACTTTGAACTTAATTGATGACAACACCCTTGTTTATTCCATTCATTCGGACCTTGAATCATTCATCTTGTATAACAAAGATAACATCAGTGAACGGGTAAATGAAATCAAGACAGATCCAAACATACCACAACAGTCAAAACTAACATCGAATGAAGAGCTCAACAACCAAAACTATCGCTACCCTGAACAACAACATGGTGGTGAATATGAACTGGAAACACTTTGGAACATAAGCTTTGATGGCTCTTGTGGAAAAGCTGGATCAGGAGCTTGTATCTGGATACATAACACAAATGACGGCCATTCCTACAAACTAGATTTTCAATGCACTACCAACCTTGTAGAATATGAGGGTCTCCTCCTTGGTTTGCATTTTCTAAAAAACATAGGAGCTAAGAAGATCTCATTCCAAGGAGATTCAGACTTGGTCATTAAGAAAATCAAAGGGGAGTATTCAGAAAAAAAATCCTAGGCTAAGATATGATAGGAATGCTGCTCTAGATCTCCTGAAAACCTTTGAAAAATATGAACTCACTTTCATTCCTAGAGCTCAAAACAACCTTGCCCATGAGCTTGACTTTGTTGCATGCAATTGCCAAATACCCCATGCAACTGAATAATACATTTTCAAAGTAAAAAACCGGCCTACAATACCTAACAACATAGACTATTGGCAAATGTTTGAAGGTGATAAACAAATTGATGAATTTCTGCAATCTAAGAATGAATTTGAATACCAGAAACAAGCTTAGGGCATGAAGAAGATTATGTTGCTAAAAAACAAGCCCATAAAACAGAGCTGTCCTCTACTATTGATATAAATCTTCTTGAAAATCCTTATGAGGCCGATTTTTTTGAAAATATAGCAAAAGGACCTTGAGGTTTTACAATGTAAATATGATACATTACCAAGGGGCCTTACACCATTAGAGGAGTTGTTTGATTTTAATGATGTGGCTAGAAATCCAAAGATGGAATCTGTTGGAACAGGGTCTCCTGTAAGCTGTGAAACTGGTCCAATTTTTCATATTTTTGTGTATAATTAGTCTATCATAGGGGTTTTGGGGTGGTTCAAAGCCCCAAAAGCATTATAATGGGTCAAAGGGTAGACCTAGAGTTCGCAAACCATGGTTTGCAAACCATATGAAATATTAGGCTAGATTGTTATAAATAGAGGGACATTTTGAATTATAAGGCAAGAAGATGATGAGATCTTGATGTAAATTGTGGCTTAGTAGATCTGTTTGGGTTTTTGGGGAAAGGACTCCTGCTGGCTGTGTGTGCGGAGATCCCAAGTCCTGCTATGTGTGGACCCTATTGCTATGTGCGCAGGTTGGGATTGGGTATTGTAAGAAGGAACTGAAGGATTTATGAATGAGAAATTTTTTTGCGTAGCTAAATTTATTTGTACTGTTGATGCGAATCTTTGATAGTTGTTGTGTTGTGCATATTCTATGTTAAGCTAAGAAAGTATTGTGTTAAGTGTTTCTTCTGCATCTGGGTCTGTTTTGTTATGTTTTATGCAAAGAACAACTGTAATGTTGCGCTACTGTTTTAAAAGTATATGATTTTTTGAGTACAGTAAGTATAGTTGACCTTGCGCATGTGAATGCGAAGGAGATCTATAGATCCAGTTCTAAGATAGGTGATCTGGTCATTATAAAGTCGGACGCAGCTCTTCTTGGCTTACCTATCCTCTCTCAGGGTGTAGAAACCTGGTTCCAGCACCCACCCATACTTCTTCAGGTGAGACTTTGACTTGCGCAAGCAAGTCACTGTCGAAAGGGCCAGTAGTATAGGGGTTTGTTGGCAAACCTTAACCTATGAACCTGGGTCAGGACCCTTCGAGCCAAAAAATGGTTCCATTGATGGGACAATGAGCATTTTCAGAAGGGGGTCGAGTAATTCTAAGAGAAGTCTTGAAGGCGTGAAAAGGTAGAAGAGCAGGTATGGTTGAATGACCTCCACTCTGAACGAAAGTACAACATGGAGCGGTAAGTAATATCAATCCAATATAGAAGGGGATAGATCTTTCTATAACCCATTAGAAGGAACATTTGCGCAGGGCCCTCTAGCTACACCACCTACAGGACCATGTAAGGGTAAAACCCTGCTAGAAGAAGATATGGCGGCGCACTTGAAATTACCCACCTTCAAAGGTTCAGGAGATGAGGACATGGACTGATTTTGGTTTGTTGCAGACTCGATATGGATTGCACAAAATGTGGCAAGTGATACTGTGAAGAGGGCACAATTATCCCTGGCCTTCAAAGCAAGAGCTTTGGACTGGTATATTCGATACCTATCTCAAAATGGAAGCACATCTATTCAAGATATTAAGGACGCTCTGAAACAACAATTCTGAAAGCCTAATTCCTATTCGCAGATCGTAGCAAACGTGAAAGATTTCAAGCAAGGAATGACTGAGTTTGTATGGGAAGATGATCAGTGTCTAAAGAAAGATATCAGAGAAGGAGAATTTAAGTATGATAACAGACAACATACAGAGTGGTTCATCGCTATGTTGTTACCTCACCTGCGCCTACCTATGGGTCACCAAAATTTCGAATCACAGGACAAAGCTTTGGAAGCCACTATGAAACTTGAAGCTACGCCCAAAGAAGATACTTCGTTAGGAGAACAAAAAATTCAAGAGCAGCTCGAGGAAATGCACATGGGGATTCAGGACCTATGAAAGGAACAAGGGAGGGAAGCTAGTGCAGATATATGGTGCATACGATGTCGAGTATCAGGACATACAAAGGATCTGTGCCCACTACCGACAGACTACCTGTAGATAGGAGGATCTAGTCCGATGCGCCCTGGATCAAGCGGAGGACCTAGCCCAGTATAAATAGGCTCAGGCAGACTTGCGTTGTGGTGCGAGGATTGCCACGTAGCAGGGCTGCATGATACAAATCACTACCCCCGTCAGGACGCATACGTCCTAGAGCGGAAGCAACAATGGTGTCGGTTCTGTCGATCAGTAGGGCATGATGAGTAGAACTGTCGAACCTATGATCTAATGATAGATCGAAGGAACTTTTATAGGGTACAGTCAGACCCTGCATCACCAAAAACCCCCGCAGGCATGAGAGACTCCCCCTTAGGAAACAGGGGAGGAGGCCGAGGTGGAAGTGTAGGTCGGGGCCAGGGGAAACTGATATGCTATAACTGTGGAGACATAGGGCACTTTGCGAGGGATTTTCTGAACCCTACAAGACAGTCCTGCAAGTACTACAGACAATTGGACCATATACTGGAAGGTTGTCCAGTCTTAATAGAAAAAATGCGGGAGAATCAGCTACCACCTATGCAGAATATGCAGAGGGTTAAGGCTGAGCTGTGAGATAAGGATCCAAGCATAAATGTTGTTACATGCAGTGGATTGGCCACTAGAGGAACTGGGGAGAAGGTTGAAACTGAACCTCTGATCCGCAAGGTAGTTAGCAAACAAGAAGGTCTGGACCTAGACAAAGAAATAGAAACATTTATAATAGCTCACAAGGACTTTATCGGGACAGAGGCACCTATGTCCATACTCCCTGTGAACCTTAAGGTAGATGAGGAGGTCAAACCTTTCTTGTAGGCATGTGTGAAGTTGCTATGCAACCCAGAACCTTCAGGCATTAATAGATAGTTGTGCAACATGCCCTACCGTGTCCCTAGATATTAGGGATGTGCATAAACTATACAGGTATAAGAAACGCACTGGGGGGGAGATGCGACTAACGGCACAGATTGGTGATTACGAGATGGACCGGGTTATTTTGGATCTAGGATCGGATGCAAATGTATTACCTAAACAGACTTGGCAATGAATGGGTGAACCAAAGTTGGAATGGTATACTATTTAGCTATGCATGGCTAATGAAAAGATGATCGTACCTTTAGGGAGGCTATCAGGGATTATGGTAGGTATCATAGGGGTCAAGGTACAGGCTGACTTTGAAGTCATTCAGATCGTAGAAGATGCAGACCCCTACCCTGCGCTACTAGGATTGGATTGGGCCATTGACATGGGCGGTATCATTAACTTAAAAAAGAGAATCATGGTGTTTGAAAATAATGGCACAAGGGTGATAGTACCATTAGACCCTACAGAAGGTAAACGCTACACTGAACTAGTACCTAAGGATGAGGATATGGACCATATCTATAAGTTAACTGCACGTGATGCGGTTAACCCAATAGTGGATGAAGTACTTTGCTAGGAGGAGGATAATGAATGCTTCTCTGATTCCAATGAAGAGATAGAGAATTGGCAGAATTGGTTACATGATGTCTCTGCGCTGCGTTGTCTTCGGGTCACAAAAGACTTCCACTGTGTTTCCTTAAAGGTAAGGGACCTACCTTACTTTGACGGATCAGGTATTGAACTACCCACGTGGGAACCAAAGGAGCCAGGAATGATCGACTACTATGGCCTAGCCCCAAAAGAAGGACAGGTTGACCCACAAGCCACTTCCAGCTCAGGGCCGCGCACAGGCACCAAACTGATTCGGCCACAGACAACTAGCATTAAAAGGCACCCTACACTGGCTATAGGTACAGAAGGCAGAGCTCTCATATATCTAACAGCCCCTACAACAAAAAAAAGTTGCGTTTAATCCATGGCCACGCAAGTTATTACAGGAGGTTTGTTTGGAAATATTCTCTGACTATAGCCCCTCTTAAAACCTCACTTACATGGAAGGTAAGGTTCTCTTGGGATAACGAATGTTAGGAAACTTTGTCTTTGATCATAAGTTACCTAGGAAGAAATCCTTTGTTGGGGGAGGATGTGCAGAAAATGCAGATAATTGAACCTAGCAAAGCAGATAGCCCAAGCACAGAGGGGATGCGAAAACTAGCCGTTGGAACAGTGACAATTGGTAAAAAGAAAAAGTTATCGTTAAAAGGAGCGGCCTCTGGGCATTCAATGAAGAAAATTTTGGGGAGTTTTTACCATTTCCTGGGGGATACATCTCAGATAAAGTTTACATTACAGTTGCATGATTGTGGGTATTATAGAAGGAGCAGGATAGTTCAGCCAGAGGTTCCATCTCACTTGCATAGCTTGCACTCATCATTATTCTCTCAAAAGAACTTAAGCAATAATATTTCCCGTATCTGCACTATCCTTCTCATGTCTGGTCAACCTGCTCCGTCTGATAGTAGTCACCCAGGGCTGGGATTCATTTTTCGAGCAAGTATGATGGCCACTAACCCTGCCGAACCTTCGGCCCTGACAGGGCCTGACGTTGAGGAAATAATGGAAGTTGAGTCTGAACTAGAAGAATTTCCCTCTATGCTAGTCACAAGGAAAGGGAAAGAGAAAGCACAAGGCTCAGGAAAATCCACGAAAGCTATGAGATGGGCTATCGGGAAGCCTAGGAC
Organism: Pinus albicaulis; assembly: GCA_034641835.2. Taxonomy (NCBI): domain Eukaryota; kingdom Viridiplantae; phylum Streptophyta; class Pinopsida; order Pinales; family Pinaceae; genus Pinus; species Pinus albicaulis. The sequence goes on along the minus strand of CM076574.1, from coordinate 467,293,046 downwards.
TTCTCCGAGGCACGCCCAGTCCCCGCCTGGATCACCTCTTGATCAAGATGCACAGGAAGGTGCTCTGCCTGCCAATCTGATAAATTGGTTACGTCCCTTCCTTCACCCACGTAGACCATCCAAATGAATGCTAAAAACTTGGATGGCTTGGTCACCTATCTACAAACCTCCCTACCCCCAGGAGAGTCCCTGTCCTCAGTGATCCTTGTGGAAGACTCCATGAGTTCAAGTTTGATGATCACAACTTGGTGGACTCTGAAACCCCCCCTGAGTTGGCCCTCATGTTGTACTTCGATACAATCCATGCAAATGATGGAGTCATGGTGGTTCCTCAGCGATGGGTATGTGGCTTGGTTGGGTTTGGACTCTTGAATCTGCTACAGATGCCCCATTTTGGCCATTACAGCGTCACAAATTAGTTGGCTTGATAGTTGCTCATCTTAATCCATGATGGTTGCTTATGGATTCGGGATAGAGTCCCTATTGATGCTGCATTGATCCACAAGATTACAGGCCTTCCTATGCAAGGGCCGCACCCTCTGGAGTAGGTAGGAAAGAAGTATGAAGCATATACCGCTACATTTGTGCAGAAGACCTACAAGGTGAGTCAAAATACACGAGGCTTTGTGATCCAGACTATCAATGATCCTGCTACACATATGGGTACTAGGATCTTAGCCTGTAAGCTAATGAGGAAGTGCTAGGTTGCGACCATCCCTGCCTATGTTATTCGGTTAGCTGGCCAGTGTGCGAAGGGAGTCTCCTTCAATTGGGCTCAATATTTATGCGATGAATTTTTGGCTAATGTGCGCGAATATTAGGAGCAGGGGACGTCCTTCTGCTATTCATGGTTATTACTCCTTATAGCGTTGGTCACCTGGGACACCCATGAGGAGTCGGTCCTCCCTGAGCTCCTCCCAGGGATGTGTGAAGGAGCTCGGTATGCTCATTTATGGGACCCTAAGGATGCACAACGTGTCGAGGATAACAAAGTTTTCTAGCTCCTCTTCCAGAGAAGTGTGGCAGCATCCATAAATTCCCAACCCCCGCTATCCCTGACGGTATATGACAAATACAAAAGTGTTGTAGCATTCCAAGTTACCATGCACCATATTTAGATCCACAGCCTAAAAAATAAGACATGGATGGCACTTCCGTATATGGTAGCAGATGAAGAAATTGACCTAATGATCATGCTATGGCCCCCTGCCTAGAAAATAGGCTTCACAGCCACCCGTGGGGAGACCACGGAGCCTAGCTAGAAGGGCTCGGACATAGCCATGGAAAAGGATACATAGCCACCACCAACCACCGTGGCCAAGACTCAGGTAAGGTATGACAGAGATGCCACCCCCTCGCCATGGTACGAAGCGCTTAGGTGAGCCTACACCAGGGCCCCGAAAGAAACAGCAGGCCCACCACAAGCAATATGATGCGACGGTCACACTAACTGATGGTGACCTCGAGAAAATCACAGACGCAGTTACGATGGCTACAGAAGATAAGTGGGCATCCATAGAATAACAATAGAAGGTTGCACTCGACACCATCCAGGTTGAGCTCCGCGCCCTTCAGTTAAAAACAGATACGTTGTAGATCGGCATCGGCCAGGCACGGACTCCTTCGGTAACTAGCAGTACAACACTAGCTACAAAAGAAATCTTTCTCTGTTCTGTACCTAGCGCTGCCCTGATAGGAACTCAGATCTAAGCAAGAACAGGGATCCAGCTGGACTTGGCTAAGTTGCCCCACGAAGCCTTACAAGGCCTCCACAATGCTATATTCCAGGAGATTAACCATTGCGACCAGAAAATACACCAACAACTTGGTACGGCCGAGTAGACCATCACGCAACAAGCCGCAGACTTGCTCCTTGCTGTTTCACAGCAGGCGGAGCTCCAAACAATGATCCACCAGCTCTGCATAGAGGTTACAGACGAGATCCCAACCGCAGCCACGCCTCGAGCTAAAGTGGAAAAATTGGTTGCGGCACTGAAAGCATCTAGGATGGAAATGCACGTCATCAAGACGCAACTAGAGTAGCAAATCACTGAATTACAAGCCAAATTGCAGCCTGAAACGCTTCCGGAAGTACGAGCCCAGCGCGATGCACTAGTAAACGAAGCAACGAATGTTATTTTGGGGCAGATTTCTCAAGGCACCCAGTTGCTAGAGTCAACCATGCAACTCTAGACTAAGGTCCAATGCGATTCGGTCCTCCATGAAATCAATCAAGACTTATGGCAGAAGGAAGAAGCTTTCGAGCAGGTCAAAGCTACGCTGCCCACCTTGATTCCTGCAAAACGCTTGGCACGTTTGAAGACCAACAATGATCTCTAGGACGAGATTGAGGAACTCCAGTGAAAAAAACATGTCATTGCGGAACGTTTGAAGCCTTGGGCTGCCACAACCCTCCAAATTTCGCAGGATGTAGATGGTGCAATCAAGCGACTAACTCAGACACTAGAGAGTGTCACCGTTGCAGCTAAAGGACCAAACTCCCAGCAGCTTGTAGAAATCGCACAGAGTGCTGCTGCGCAGAGTCAAGAAGTGTTACCTCCACTGATCATAGGCATCAATGCCCTACGTGCGCAGGTAGATACCGCACCACCACAGTGACTCGCGACGAGTCACAAGATTGTGTTGCGGGGATTGTTGAAACAAGGTCTCCTGAAAGCTGCGAAAGTGGTCTAATTTTGCATATTTTTTGTGTATAATTAGTCTAGCGTAGGAGTTTTTGGGTGGGTCAAAGCCTCGAAAGCATTGTGATGGGTCAAAGGGTAGACCTAGAGTTCACAAACCACGGTTTGCGGACAATAGGAAAGATTAGGCTAGATTGTTATAAATAGAGGGGAAATTTTTAATTATAAGGCAAGAAGATGATGAGATCTTGATGCGAATTGTGGCTTAGTATATCTATTTTGGTTTTTTGGGAAAGGAATCCCACTGGCTGTGTGTGCGGAGATCCCAAGTCTTGCTGTGTGTGGACCCTGCTGTTGTGTGCACAGGTTGGGTTTGGGTATTGTAAGAAGGAACTGAAGGATTAATGAATGAGAAAGGTTGTTGCATAGATAAATATATTTGTACTATTGATGTGAACCTTTGATAGCTGTTGTGTTATGCATATTTTGTGTTAAGCTGAGAAAGTACTGTGTTAAGTGTTTCTTCTGCATCTGGGACTGTTCTATTATGTTTTATGCAAAGAATAACTATAATTTTGCGCTATTGTTTTAGAAATGTATCATTTGTTGAGTACAGCAAGTATAATTGACCTTGCACACGTGAATGCGAAGGAGATCTATAGATCCAGTTCTGAGATAGCTGATCTGGTCATTATAAAGTCGGACACAGCTCTTCTTGGCTTACCTATCCTCTCTCAGGGTGTGGAAACTTGGTTCCAATACCCATCCATACTGCTTCAGGTGAGACTTTGACCTACGCAAGCAGGTCACTGCTAAAAGGGCCAGTAGTATAGGGGTTTTTTGGCAATCCTTAACCTCGAAACCTAGGTCAGGACCCCTCGAGCCAACAGAATCTATTGAGACTAATGTAGAAGAATATAACATAGACAACATAACTAAACCAAAAATGATAAAGCTGTCCAAAACCCTTCCTCCTCACATAAAATAGAAAAATATTGAACTTTTTAAAGATGTTAAATATTTTTTTGCATGGAGGTATGAGGACTTGAAGTCCTATTACACAAGCATTATTCAACATAAAATTCCTCTTAAGGAAAATCAGAAACCATTCAAAAAAAAATGAGAAGAATAAACCCCGTCCTAGTACCTTTAGTTGAGAAAGAAATTAAAAATATGTATGATGTTGGGATCATAGTCCCTCTTAGGTACTCAGAGTGGGTTTCAAACCTTGTGTCAGTTAGGAAGAAGACCGGGGAGATTAGGCTGTGCATTGACTTTAGGAATTTGAACAAAGCCTCCATGAAAGGTAACTATCCTTTGCCCAAAATGGATCATATATTGCAAAGGGTAGTTGGATCTAAGAGAATATCATTGCTTGATGGCTTTTTAGGTTACAATCAGGTACTAGTACTTCCAAGTGATCAACACAAAACTGCTTTCACTACATCTTGGGGAAAATTCATGTACGTTAAAATTCCTTTCGGGTTAATGAATGCAGGGGCCACTTTTCAAAGGGCCATGGACATATATTTTTCAGAAGACATAGGTTACTTCATAGTCATTTACCTTGATGACATCACTGTCTATTCTAAGACTGCTGAAGAACACTTAGTCCACTTGAGGAAAGTCTTCGAAAAATGTAGGAAGTATGGCCTATCTCCGAATCCTAAGAAAACATTGTTTGGTCTTCAGGAAGGTAAGCTCTTAGGCCACATCATTTCTGAAGAGGGAATCAAAATAGACCCCAAAAGGATCAAAGGTATATTGCAAATTAGCCATCCTAGAAGCATAAAGGAGTTGCAATCTTTCATTGGAAAGATCAACTTCCTTAGAAGGTTCATCCCCAACCTTGTTGAACTCCTAAGGAATATTACAAACATGCTCAGAAAGGAGATAGGAGCTAAGTGAACCTTGGCAGCCAAACAATATTTTGAGCTGGTAAAACATGCACTCACCCAAACACCAGTTCTAATTAGTCTGGACTTTACCAAGGACTTCTACATTTTCTCAGTTGCATCCGAACACATCGTTGCTGTAGTATTGTTGCAAAAGAACACAATGGGGCAAGAACAACCCATAGCCTTTTTCAGTAAGGAATTAAGATATTCTCCCTTAAAATACAAAATCATGGAAAAACAAGCATTTGCCTTGATCAAAGCATTGAAAGATTTCTGAGTCTACCTTTTTCACTCTCATATCATTGCTTTTGTTCCGCACACAACTGTCAAGGAAATTCTAAATCAAGGCCCTCATGGTAAAAGGGGTAAATGGATTTCTATTATCTTATAATATGATTTATAAGTCAGACCCATTAAATTTATTAAAGGACAAGGACTAGCAAAACTCATGGCTAAATCAAATTTCCAAGAACTAGACATGAATATGGTTGATGCATTAGAGGAACAAGAAGAATTCACAGCTCCCTACATAGAAGAAGAATTTCAGAACTCCTCTTGGTATGCTGATATTCTATATGTACTCTTTTATCTTAATTATCCTCCTAATTTATCCAAGACAAAAGCTATATTCTTGAAACAAAAAGCCTTAAAATTCTGCATTTTAGATGGAGATTTGTATTGGAAGAATTATGTTGGCATATTTCTTAAATGTTTGCTTGAAGATGATGCAGATAGAATCATGCATGAGCTACATGAGGGAGAGTGTGGATGTCATCTCTATTGGAAAACCACAACTAAAAAATCCTTAGAGCTGGCTACTTTTGGCCCACCCTTTTCCCTGACACTCACAAACTGGTTATGACTTGCCATAAGTGCCAAAAATTTTATGGCAAGAAAAGTTTTTTACCTTTGCCTTTGCATCCCATTAGTGTTGAAGCTCATTTTCAACAAAGGGGTTTGGACTTCATTGGGGAAATCCACCCTTCTTCATCTACCCAACACTAGTGGATCCTTACTACTACTAATTATTTCACCAAGTGGATAGAGGCCATCCCTTCTAGGAATGCCACCAACTCAGTCATTATCAAATTCCTTGAGACCAACATCTTGTCCTGATTTGGTTGTCCTAGAAATATCATTACATATAATGTTGCTGCCTTTAAATCCAAAAGAATGGTTGACTTTTGCTATAAGTATCACATCACACTGGGGTATTCCACAGCTTATTACCCTCAAGGTAATGGGCTAGCTGAGTCATCCAACAAAAGTCTGGTGAACATTGTCAAGAAGTTGCTGGAACAGAACCAAAAAACATGACATGGAAAACTAGTGCATGCACTATGGGCTGATAGACTAACCACCAAGAAGTCAATTGGTATGTCTCCCTATCAAGTAGTGTATGGCATGGATACAGTCTTCCCAACATCTTTAGGATTTCTAGTCATGAAACTCCTGTAAGAAGTGCAATCAGAATGAAATGACATGCAAAGGGGGCTGAACCAAACCATTCATTTGTAATAGACAAGGGAATATGTTTACCAAGGACACAAGCAGTGCAACAAAATATAAAGAAGATCTTTGACAAAAGAACCAAGGCCAATAATTTCCACATTGGAGACACAATGCTGAAATGGGATTCTAGAAGGGAGGACAAAGGTAAACATGGAAAATTTGAAAATTTGTGGAAAGGTCCTTATATCATTCATTAAGTTAGAGGTCATAATGCTTTATTTTTAAAAGAATTGAATGTGGAAGAATTATTTGGAGGTCCTGTCAATGGCAAGATGCTCAAGCACTATTTTTGTCAAGAGTCCTATTTTGAAGCTTTCATCCATTGTACATAAAATTGCATGATGAGAGATCATAAAAACAAAAAACACAAATACAAAGAAAGAAGGAAAAGAGGGCAAATTTGAAAGATAGGTACAACCCCATACCCAAAAAATATTACTACTGAAAGTGTGCTAGCCTAAATGACACTACTTGTTGAGAAAAGAGTCTTGTTCAGCCATCTAGCCTAATCATGGTTGAACATGTTTTTAATTTCTACTGTTAGGTTAGTGAAAGAAGGCTTGTCAAACCATTTAAACTTGACTTGTCAGTAGGAATAGATTAGGAAGAAAAGATACTAGCTCTCCATGCTCAAATCTGAACCAAAGAGAAAGATGGGAAGGCTTGACAAATGACTAATCATAACCCTCATGATTTCTAGTTTTTTTTGTACAAAAATAATTTTTGTATGCAGTTTGTCCCAATGCCACATCCCATGGTGAATCAGATTTCTTAATCCTGGTTCAAATCATGTTTTCAATTTCATTTCAATAGCTTGGGGAATGAAGTTTGTCATACAGCTTAATCTTGACAGTCAGTTAGTCTAGGTAGAGAATAAAAGAGTTCACTAGCATAATTTGAACTCTTGGAAGTGACAAAGGTAGAAGTAAATAGTTTGTTTTTGGTTTCAAAAGAAAATAATGTCAAGGGTTTTCCAGTTTAAGTGCACCCAAGGAAGAAGAAAAAAATTCTTGGAAACCTAAGCTGGGTAGGTAGAGATGAGGTTGAAGTAATCATTTTTTTTCAGATTCTTGAGATCATAACTTCAAAGAGAAAAATCAGCAAATAAAAGAAGAAAAATCCGCCCACTGGATGAGGCACTGTTCTTCATAAACTCAGAGATTTGATATTTGAAGTTCTAGACACCTCCTGAAAAGGAGCTGCCCTCCCCAAGTGGAACCACTGTTAGTCATCAGTAATTTTTGCTATTTCTAGATGACTAAATTCTTGTCCTAGATTTCTAAAAACAAGATTCATGAATATTGTGAGTTTTATAAATCTCACTGACTGCATTATCCTAAATATAAATATTTCACTATTTCACTACTCTGCCATTCCTTGGTTAGCCTATCACTCCTAGAAGACCCCTCATGGGCTCATGACACTCATCTCTATCCCATTTTCACACCCATAACCTCAATATTTTGTTTTTCCTACCGATAACCCTTCCACTTCCACCTAGGATTTTCAAAACTATCTCTGTAGGCTCTCTAAATAAATCGAGTACATTGGATTTTGGATCTTTAGTAAACCAATTTTTCAAAAAACTCTCTTTCTCATACTTAAATACCCTAAGCCAAGATTTCAGTCAAAGAGCCTTCCACTAGGTCACTAGGGTTTTCATATGTTGAAGGTTATATTTGGTGTTCCAAATCACTGTTTTTCATGTGCTAGAAGCTGAATCAAAAGGTGAAAAAGATCAGTACCTATTTTTCCAAGCAGACCAAGAAAATCTCCAATGAGGACTGCTTTTCCAAGAACAAAAAGGAGCCAAGGCAACTATGCATTTTGACATTTCTACAGGAGTGTTGAAATAACTATCAAAAGAGAAATAGGTAAGGTAAGAGGCATGCTGCTCATTAAAGGACATCCACAGCAAACAAAGAGGAAGCAACCTATGTTGAAAGAGAAATCAAGGTTTCTAGGACTAATTGGACCAGTAGTATGCCAAGAAAATCCAATGCAGAAAATCACAAGGATAGAGGCACACCAACACAACCAAGCATGAATTGAAGACTTTTAGAAGTTATGAATGAAGAAGGGAAAAAGGTGAGGTGAACTGAACATAAATGAATGAACTTAAAATGGCTATAGAGAACTTAGAAAATAACACTAATGATTTTCTCTAACAGCCCTAAAACCTAAGGTTTTGGAAAGATAGGCAAAGAGGTTGAACTGAAGATGAGGAGCCCCCATCATGACAGCAGAAACAGAAGTTTGAAGGGGCTCTTAAAGGTAATTTCTAGGGTTTTCCAAGGTAAAGGTTTTCATTGCCTCAAAGGGAAATCATGAAAGAGTATCAATGTAATGAAGGTCAAAGCCTTCATTTTCAGTCATTTTCCCTCAAATTATTAGAGGAATCAAAGCATAGGGTTGAGGTTCACGATATAATGACAAACTGATCATGAGGTCACTGTTTTGAAAGTGTCCAAAACCAAAAGCATCAGACAGGGCTAAATCATTATGCCATGGCACCTGCAATAGACCAGAAGTGGCCAAGAGGAGATAATGAAAAACATGATTGTAAAGATTGTGGTGACAGTACAAGATGGATTTACCATGCCTAGAGAACCAGTGAGAGAAATGAAAACAAGTTCCTCAGTCACCCATCAAGCCAATGGCCATTTGATCTCCAAGATAAAGCGAGGAAGTCCTAAGGATGTTGTCACCATGCAAAGTGCCTAAAAAGTTATGAAAGTGGTTGAAAGGTATGAACAAGCCAAAACATAGTGAATCATATAACTCAAATCTGCAAAACAATTTTTAAAGGCATAAACAGGAAAAAACATTGCAAATCATGTAACTCAAGAAAAACCTATGCAAGCAGAGTGAGAAAGACACAAATAGGTCAAAGGAGGTCAAAATCCATCTTGTTAGAAAACTGAAGAGCAACAAAGAAAAATGGTTAGGAGGAAAAGGGGGCCATTTTTAATGTTTTTAAGTCACCCACTGAAAAAAGTAAAAGGAATATTAGTGAAATGATTAAGGAACTAAAACATTATAAAATGGGTTTTTTCAAAGGATAAATGTGTTTTCCTAAGACTATAAAGAGTAAATTTGCTTATCACTTAACTCATTGTGCATTTGAAAAAAAACAAAAAAGCCTCCAAGGAGAAATTTTCTAAGTTTTAGTCGATTTCTGGGCAAATTCAATTGGCACTGCGTTTTGGAGCAGGCGCTACACCTAGGGCACCTAGCACTATGTGTAGAGGAGAAATCGTAGTGTAAATTTACACTGCGCTTCACCTATAGAGGAGCATGTTGTGCTTAGAGGTGGGCGCTACCCGTTCACCCAGTTTTTCTCGATAGGAAGGATCTGGCAGGTTTGCATGTGGGTAGCACTGAACTCAGGAGGGCCCGAATCACCCAGGAGTTCCCAACGCTACTCCTAGAAGGACCTAACTCCCACATGAAGTCATGCAACATTGTGCATAAGAGCTCGACAGGAATGTACGTGGGCAGCGCTGCGCCCAGGAGGACCCAAATGGCCCAGATTCTACCCAGCGCTACGCTTAGGGGAAAAAATGCATGTTTTTGCTTGGAAATTGCCCTCAAAAAGCAAAAATGACCCCTCCAAGCTGCTTCCAAGAAACTGCAAAAGAGTCAAAAAATTGGTAAGTGGACATCTTTCCCCCTCCTCAAGTGAAATTTATGAATTAATGGCTAAAGGAAAATGATCAAACCCTAGTGCCTACAAACCCTAAGTTATCATGGTAAACCCTCTGTTTTGACCTCCAAACAACAAATTTTCAGTTAAGGGGAGTGTGAATTAGGGTAACTGCAATCAGTTCAAGTGAAGCCCTACTCCAAGCTAAAAAAAAATCAGTCATAAACCCACCTCCATCTCACTCATTTATAAGAGTTGCCCTCACCATCATTTCATTCCACTCCTCCTACCTCAGTTTCACAAGCAGGCCTGAGTTTGTCTAAAGGCAACCCTAGTCACCATGACAGAAGAAGAAGGAAGTATGAGCAGTGAAGGAGGTCAAGTGCCTTTGAGGCCAAAGCACAAGGGTGGGAAGGTTAAGAGATTTGAGCCCCGAGACACAATGGAGGTTACTTCCTCCCCCATGATTCTCACATGCTTTCAGAATGTAGGGTGTTTTCAACTTTGTTAAAGGGTCAAACAAGTACAAAATCACCCAGAGCTTATAAGGTTATTCATTCTTAACCTGCATAGCAAACAATCAAGCTTGGCAAGGGTGACCTTTGAACTCTCATCAGATACCATTGCTCAGGCTACTGGACTTCCTGATGTTGGTGAAAAGTGGTTCAAGAGGTCAAAGTTGGACATGAGTTAATATGAGCCTTTCCTCAAGCCTAGGTATAAACAGGGTTGCAAGAATATTTTCCCTTTCTCACACTTACTAGAGAGGTATGCACCCCTAATGAAGGTCATCATGCAATAATTTACATGTGAGGGGAGATACTCCAGGCTCTACTCTTACCATATCAGATTACTCATGTATTTCACGAGGGTCAAGATGCTTCATTTTCCCTATTACTTGTATAGAAGTATCGACAAGATGTCTTATGTTGTCCAAAGGAGGAGTTATTCCCAACAAATGTACAGTTTTTTCCACCATTCCTTGATCAAGATGGTGGTACTACATTAGTTGGAACGAAAGGGCATACCTTGGGAGGTGTTCATTACTAATGAAATATTCACAAGCCCACAACCTCATCATCAGCCTAGTTTACCCTCATCATCTCATCCTTATCCCTTCACTCCTCCATCACCTCCTACAGATCTTGCCTCATCATCTACACAAGAAGCCTCTCCTCAAGAAAGCATCCCTTCCTCACCTTCTCCTGATACATCAGAACAAGAAGGAAGTGGCAGTGAGCAAGACAGTGACAATGAGGGTGAAGGTGATAGTGAATCAGTCCAAAGTGAAGATGATGGTGATGATGAGTTGAGCCAAGAGGAGGAAGAGAACATGGAAAAAAAGGAGGAGGATAACAATGAATAAAAATGAGGAATATGACAGTGAAAACAAATTTAGCAGTGATGAAGAAGAGGTCAGCAGTGAAGCAGAAGATATGGAAGAGGATGAAAATGATGAAAATGAAAACAGTTAGGAAAATGCAGAGGTTAAAGGTAGCAGTGACACCCATGAAGAAAGAATTAGTGATGAACAAGACTGGAAGGAGGAAAGCAGTCATGACAGTCATGAAGACAGTGAAAAAAGTGGAGAGGGTGATAATGAAAATAAATACCACAGTAGTGAAGAGGCAAGCAGCTTCAATGATAAACAAAATGAAGATGATGAGTATGCAGAAAATGAAGAAGAGGCTAATGAAAGTCATGAAAATAATGAATGAGATGAAGGGGCTAATAGTCAAATTTAATATCAAAGCAATGAAGAGGTAAGAAACTTTAATGAAAAACAAAATGACAATGCAGAAATCAATGAAGAGGTTGAGAGTGGTGATGTTGTTGAGAACAAAGAGGACAACGATGAAGTAGAAAATATGATGACTGATGATACTAATGATGAAAATGAAGATTTTGATGATAGAAGCAAGGATCAGAGCCATGAGGAAGACACCAACAAGATCACAGGAAAACCTCTTCCATTGACATATCAAAGAGGACCAAGGCTTGTGTTTGTTGCCTCTAAAAGGCAAGGGACCATGCCAGCCACCTCAACTCAGCCACTAGACAAAGGTAAAGAAAAGGTAAAGGAAGAAGAAGAAGATCATGAGATTGAAAGAGATTTTGAAATCATTCAGGTGGACAGTGATGAGAATAATGAAGAAATGATCTCAAACTTTCTCATCCAGAAAAAAAATTCCCTAATTGAAGACCTCCAAGAAAATTTAGATAGGGCCAAGAGTGTGAATGATGCCCTTGAGATGGAAAATAGGCAGCTAAGAGAAAAAATTGGTATTTATGAGGCAAAAGCCATCAGGACCCAGAAAGAAGCCCAAAGAGCAAAGGTAAAGCTAGAAGAGTTCATGGGCACCTATGAGGAGAGTGAATATGAAGAAGGATAGTCTAGGAGGAGACCTAGAACCATGGGGTTGAAAAAGGCATTAGCAAAACAAAGGGAACAAGAATTAGCCCTGGCAGAGTAACTCCCTCTAGATGAGCTATTGGCCATGGAGATAGCACATGATCAGGAGCCTTGGTTGGAAAGAGCCAACATACGCTTGGAGGCTAAATTGAAGAAAGAAAATCAGGATCTTGATCTCCAAAGGAAGATGACCAAGCATTATGCCCGAAGGAACCAAGTTGCAAGGGAAAAACTCAAGAAGGCCCAAACCAAGATCCAAGAACTAAAAGAGGCAAAAGGCAAAGCTAACCTTGGAATCTTGGCACAAGCTTCTCTACAGGTCTCTCAAACCCCATGAGGAACACATCAACCAAATTTGAGAGAATTTTGACAAATTTTGGTTTTTTTGTGAATTTGGAGGCCTCTAAGCGTAGAACCCCTGGCGCTACGCTTTCATATCAAGCACCCTCAATAGGATAAGTCAGAATTTTTGGAATCCTCATGTCTAGTATAATATTCTCACCAAATTTCAGAACAATTGGAGCATTTTTTACCCCTCAAAAGGCCAAAAAACACCTCATTTTTCACCTTTCTACCTCATTTTCAGGCTTGGTGCTACGCCTAGAGCGCTGTTGGTAAATTTTCCTTTTGGACAGGATAATGATGCTCATTTAGAAAAAAAGGGTATATTTTGAAATTATACTCAGCCAGCTTTCCAACGGGCCATCACGGAGCAAATTACGACATTGGGAAGGTCACCAAAACTTGGCTGCAAGTGGACCTATTTTCTACCTCGGAAGGTATTGTGCGTTCAGACCTCTCTGTGCATTTTTGGCTAAAAGTCAAAAAAAGACACTCATTAATTGAAAAATGATATTTTAATTTTTTTTTTAGGCAAATCAATCCAAAATTAGGTGGTAGGAGTTAATTTTTCATTTATTTCATGAGATATTTTGTGGCTTGGGCCTTGCATGGTCTCTTAGGCATAAATGACATTTATGACTAGTTTTGAAATTTTCAAACCCTAGTTAGGGTTTTTGCCCTTATTTTCTATAAAAATAGAGAATGAGGGCCTCATTGTAAAAGGTTGGAATTTTATGACTCATTGGAGCAATACATAGTTTTTTTTGGAGATTGGAGAAGAAATTGGTGTTGTGGAGTTTTTGAATGGCTTGCCTTGATTGATGACGGAGAAGGTTGCTTGCAGGATCCTTGACCTTGGTTAATGGTGATGTGCTTCTATTCAGTTATTTTTTTCTTATGTATAATTGTGTTTCATCCTTCTTTATTACAGTAGGACAAATATTTTAGACTAAGAAATGTTTTCAAAGGCACCTTAGCTCTGTTTGTTCTTCACTGACTCTATGCTTTCCTCTGCTAGGACATTTTAGAGAATTCTTGATTTCTCTCTAGACCCCTTAAGCTTGTTTATTTAATGAATGGTTTAATACAGTAGGTATCAAATATTATTTATGGTTAGCCCTGCTTGTCTGATGCCACAAAAAACTTTTCTTGAGGTCTCTCTCCAAAGTACCATTAATTAGGTTTGCCAAAGAGGCTATGTTTCGATCATACCCTTTTTCCATGCTTGAATAATAGTTTTGGAGATCTTCATAGCTATGATCAATGATGTTTAGGCATTCCCTCTTCTTTTATTAAAGTTATAAGTGTATCTTGAATGTTTTCTAACCTGGAAGGTGAAATCACTAGAAGTTAAATAAGTTTCTCGCCTTCTATATTTCATTGGATTTTATGTCTAAAATGCTTATATGCTTAAGTTGAATCAAAGAGATATTGGTGTGCCCTATCTATTGATTTCTTCTTGATGATAAATAGTGTTGAAGTCATTTCTTGTTTTTAGTACATGACAAAGGATTCCTAATTTCCCTTTGCCCTACTTTGTTCACAAACTTAATGTTCATTTCACTTCACAAAAACCTTGAAAATCCATCTGACCATGCTAGATTTGCCCTATGATCCACCCTGATTTACTATTGAAACTTTTTATGAATTTTATTGACTCCATAGCCCAATGACTTGAATATTTCCTCACTCTATCTATTCTACTTGATCATCTTACCCAAGCAAAACAAACAAACAAACTTTACACTTAACAACTAGCCTAAAATCAAAACCCTAAAAGAAAACAAGTTCACATCCTTTACACAAAATAGAGAGAGCCCTCTCTCAGTCTAGGAAGGCTAGGTCTTAGGACTCCAAAGACTGGTCTGATGTTACCCTATGCATTTTATCTCACCAATCTAACAAATCACGGGAACCTAATAGGATTTTCTTCATGCAAAAGAATATCATACGTTCTCCAGGTTTTGTGAGTTCAAATCACTTGTCGAGAAAGATATAGGGAATAAGGTGAAGGCTCTGAGGAGCGACAATGGTAGAGAATATGTCTCTAATGAATTCAAGAACTTCTATTCTTCAGAAGGAATTAGAAGGGAATTGATAGCACCTCATAATCTATAAATTAATGGGGTTGTAGAAATGAAAGAAAAAAAATATTATGGGAGAAACATGAGCTATGTTGCATGATCAGTGCCTACCATTGCATATGTGGGTGGAAGCATGCAATACAACAATATTTTTTCAGAAAAAAAAAAGTCCTCATCGGATACTTGGGATGAATACACCAGTGGAATATTTTTAAGGTAAGAGACCAGATGTGTCACATTTTAAAAATTTTGGTTCATTAGTTTATTTCCATGTGACCAAATATTTTAGGATGAAGCTAGAGCCAACAATTTAGTTGGGGATATTTGTGGGGTACACTGATACACCTCACAACTATCGGGTGTAATTTATAGCACACAAGATGACAATGGTCAGAAGAGATGTGAAATCAAATGAAGAGAATTCCATGCAAATTTCTCTTGAGAGGAAGCTTTGGTTGCATGCAGTTGAGGAGCTCTTGGCTCCAAAAGAAGAACCTCAAGATGTGGAGCAGCCACAAGTAGAGGTGCAGATATTGGATGCACCCACTCATGAAAAGACATTCCGAGATGAAAGGAAGTGCACTAGAGAGGTTGAAATATTTTTTCTTGATGCTAGAGAGAATGTGGGAGAACACACATCACAATGCGAACATATAAGGTCCCTAGAGCGGTACACTAGATACATGGCTCTTAGGGTGAAGGTGTAGAGATAAAACCACATCCTCTTTTGAGGTATCCGTGTAACAACCAATTTGGTTTGATGCCATGGTTAAGGAGTATGACTCCATTATAAAAAATACTAGTGCATGGGAAGTTGTCCCAAGACTGGAGGGGAAGTCAATTGTAGGATCCAGGTCGATCTATAAGATAAAGTAGGCAAAATATGGGAGTGTGGAGAAACACAAGTCTAGGTTTATTTTTAGGTCCCTATATTACTAGATTAGCCCCTTATTGTTGGTAGTGTAGGCCCCTTACTGTTATTTTTGTTCCCTTGTAGCCCCCATATTGTTATTATTTTGCCCCATAAACACCATTAATGTTATTGTTGTGCCCTTACATTATTATTGTTAGGTTGGCTAGGATTATATTGTGACCCCATGGACCCCTATATATAGAAAGGAGGTTTTGTCATTTGAATCATCCAAGAATTGTTCATTTATGTAATGTATTGGAGGTTTCCCCCTCAAAGTCGCTGATTTCTAAGGCGTCAATCTCTCTTTTCTTCTATTTTTGGAGTTGGTTTCATAACATTTGGTATCAGAGCTTTGGATTCTAGGGTCTTGCTGCTCCAAACAGGTCATCGTGGAATTTTCACTATAACTTTTTTTATACGAAGGTTCAGAAGCTGAAATATTTACAGCGTGAATTCGAAATCTTGGATAACATTGTGGAAAAATTTTAGATCTTGGTTCGCAATATTTTCGGAGACATGATCTGTGGAAGGTAGGGATTTTTGCAGGCTCTTGAATTTAAACTAAACAAGTCATCATGGAATTTTCGCTATAAAATGTTTTATACGAGGTTTCAGAAGCTGAAATTTTTATAGAGTGAAGCCGAAATCCTGAGGAAAATCATGGAAAATTTTCAAATCTTGATTCACAATATTTTCAGAGATATGATATATGGAAGTTAGGGTTGTTTCAAGCTTCCAAATTTCATCTTAAAGAGGTGACCGTGGGAAAATCATCATAACTCTCTCTATGAGCATCGGATTGGAATTCTGTAAAAAGTGTTTGCAAGTACACGGATTAAATTTTCTTGTGTATCAATTTCAGAGCCTAAATAGGAAACAATGACACGTGGCATGTCGTAATTTTTCTCTCTGCTGAACCAGTCCATAATTAAGTAATTGTGGGAGATTGGGCATAACTTTTCCTTGAAGAATCCAAATCAGGTCATAATTGTGGCATTTGAAAGAAAATTTGTAGGCTACTATAGGGAAAAATTTCATATATTAAGGATCCGAAATCATAGAGATAATTCAGTTTCAATATCTAACTCATCAAAAGCAATAAAAAGGTGTGTATTTTTTTCGAATTGTATAGGTCTTGTGTGAAAAATCATTTTAAAGTAATTCCAAGGGAATATTGAAGCATAGATATCAGTATTGGGTTCTAAAATGCTACTTAAAAATAATTCAACACCCATTAAGCCTTCAGAATTATCTACTATGACTCATGAAGATGAAGAAATGTGACATCACATATCAAAATTACAAGAGCAAGTGCACCAAATTTCGCTCTCGCAAAGAGAAACAAAAAATGAGATGGATGGTTTGAAGAAAGGCATCGAAGCTAAGATAGATGGTTTGAATAATGGCATGGAGGGAATGGAATCTATGATGGATGACATGGAAGCTAATATTGATGAAAAAATGAAAGACAACATGGAAGACATGAAGAATGATTTGAAACCAGACATGGAAGGTTTGATGACAAGGTTGATACAAGAAATAATTTCTACTGGAAAAAAGATAGTAGAGGAAACTCATGATGAGAAAAAAATAAATGTTAATCGTGATTTCATAAACTCTAATGTTGGATTGAAGACCCACCATATTCTAAATATCGATATGAGGAAGTTTTATGGAAAGGATCCCATAACATGGATACTACAGATGGAGCAATATTTTGATCTCAATAATGTGCAAAACACACAAAAGGTACATATTGCAACTTCATATTTAGAACAAAATACATTTGTATGGTATTGATGCCCTTGCTCTTGTAAAAAAATGTCACTTGGTCAATTTTTACGAAGGAAATGATAACACATTATGAGGATACAAAGAGAAACACCTTCTTTAGCCAATTGATAAATCTCAAACAAAAGGGTTCAATGGTGGAGCACATTAAGGACTTCCAAAAATTGAATATAAGGATAGCTAATATTCCATAGGAACACAGGATTGATGTCTTCATAGGGACTTTAAAGGATAACATCTAACATGAGGTTCAAGTTTGGGAACTTGATTCATTGGAGAAGGCATTCAAGTTGGCAAGAAAAATTGAATGTAAAATCATGGCAACAAGGAAGCCTACCGCTCACATATATAAAGATGAAAGTGTTGCTACTCTTAGACTTCCACAACCTAAAAGTTTGAAACCACAAAAATTGGAATAACAGAGAGAAAAAGGGCTTTGTGATGCTGGGCACCCTGCAAATTCTCACATTCCCACTCTCAAAGCTGCATATAAAATGGATTCAATTTTTTTTTCCAATACAATTCTCAAACTGGGCAATCCAACATTCCATTCTCTGAACTGGAAATTTAAATAATTTAATTCAGAAGATTTAATATCTCAAATATGATATTTGAGATATTAATTCAAAGTTATTATGGTTATAAACCCCATCAACAAGATAACCCAGATTATTCTTCTCTTGTGGAAACTCATTGTTCAATTAAGGTTATAAAACCCCACGTTGCATATAACCCAAACCTCTGAGTCCACGTCATACCAACACACTTTAACTGAGGTGCCTTATTAACTTTGATTAATATATCAGTGCTCAACATATATATAGATCCCACTCACAAGACTTCACATATCTTTTAAAATTCCCGATTCAATGGATTAACCCCCTTATAAATATTACTTACGGTTTCACAACTTCACTTTTTATTCAAAATTCAACATAATTAAACTTTATATGATAAAGTTATTAACTCACCACTTGTCGATTCATACGTATTAACTCAAAACTAAAACTCAATTAAAATATCTATTCGGGCCCACAACAAACAATTTCTAAACGGGATTAACGTTCACCACACCTTCGCAATCGTCCGCACAAATTGGCAAAGCGAACGTCGTCGATCCTAGCTGACTAGAAATCGGATGGGAATTGAATTTTTTTAAGGACAGAACGTTAGCACTCAGAAAAAATGTGAAATAGGTGGTAATTGAAAACCACCTTATGCCACGTGTCCACCATCTAATATTATCGCATTTTTTTTCGGATTCCAATTACCATTTTCAAAGAATGCGAGACCGCTAGTTTCAACCTCCGAAACCGCCCTTACTATTTACTTCAGATTTCAATTTTTGCTTCGCCTTTTTACCTCATCCGTTGATTTTTTTTGGATCCACGGTTACTGTGCTTCCATATTATACAACTCCTCCACACTTAACAAACCATCGCCACACCATTCATTCCCGGTCATCGCTCACAGTTCTATTGTTTCTTTGTTGTACTTACTCCATCGCTCTGCCATTGAAGCCTTGGTCTTCTACACCATCACTACATTCATATTCCCCTTAACGCAATTCATCAACTCAAGCTATCACACAGATTTAACGCTGTGAATGAGAAATCAATTTCAATTAATTTAAATCGATTTCATTCAAATAGAGTTCAACGCAGATCTAAACAGGTTCAACTACAATTTTAAGCTCCGATGTTATTGAAATCAAGCTCCACTATATTGCAGTCAGTCTCTACTAGATTTCATACCAAAGCAGAGGTTCAATTTAACTTTTAAACATATTCAATAGTTGGAATTAACATCGATTTCTCCCTTATATGAAGAGCATTATTACCATCTCTTACAGAATCTCACCTCAACCCTCAATTACAGAGGTTTAAATAACAATTTCTCAACCAATCAACACATATAGTTCCGAAACATATATTTCATATATACAAATGAATTTACTTACAATACTTCTGGTTTGGCCAGATCTTCAATTCGATGGCCTTCTACCCTTACTACTCTACAACTCTCCAGCTATATCCCTCTATTTTCCCGTAGGCTCATATTTATACCAATTAATGATGAATTAGTCCAGCTTCCTTAACAACTCAACAAAGACTCTTGGAATTCTCCAAAGTCCTAAAGTTAGACTCAATTCCAAAGATAACTGAAACTGACTCTTCACATTCCTAACTAATCAACTTCCTCTCATGTTCTTCAATGATTTGAGAACATTTCAATTCCTCACCATTTTATTCAAAATACTAATAATTACATGAGAATTTAAAAACATGAGACCCCCCTATGTCTACTTAGATACAAAGTATTTTGTTGTGCCTAATGCCCCTACATCACTTTGCTACAGTTGTGATAGAAAATACACTAAATTTCATAAGTGTGTTGAGAAGAAATTGTTTTACATAGATTGTGAAGAGGAGGAAGAAAATGAACAAGAAAATTCAAAAGAAGAGGATATATACCAGGAACCTGCCCTAGAGAAAGAAGAAATGAGTCTGACCATATAATGTAATGCATTGGCAGGAATTACCATCCTTAAACTCTCAAGATAGAAGGACATATCAAGAATAAAAAGGTAATAGTGCTAACTGATTTGGGTAGTACCCACAATTTTATTCATTGTAAGGTAGCCAAGGAATTAAATTGCTTCCTATACCCAGCACCAGAATGTCAAGTGATGGTTGAAAATGGAGGAACTATAAATTTCTCTGGAAAATTCCACAATATCAAGCTAGCCATGGGGGAATAATTATTGAATAGTCCAATGCTTTCCATATCAATGGGAGGTGTTGATGTTGTACTAGGAGTACAATGGTTACAATATTTGGGGATGATAGCTTTAAAGAACTTTTCTTGAAATTTTTTTCGGAAGGAAAGGAAGTCGAATTACAGGGTATCGCAGTAAAGAAAAATGATAAAGATTCTAATTTCATGAAAAAGCTTCTAAAGAAAGAAAAATGAGGCGTAATTGCACAATTATGCTCACTAGAAGTTCCAACATCAAAATCACCTATTTCTCCAGATCTCCAAAAGGTCTTGGACAATAATTTCAAGGTGTTTGAAACTCCCAAAGGACTCCCACCTATACGTGATCATGATCATGCTATTCATTTGATTCCAGGAAGTGTTCCTCCAAAAATCATGCCTTACAAATATCCTTATGTCCAAAAGAGTTAAATTGAACATATGATTACAGAAATGTTAGAGGCTATTATAATTCATCCTAGTCAAAGTTCTTTCTCTACTCCAGTAGTATTGGTGCACAAGAAGGATGGATCATGGCGCATGTCTCTGGATTATAGGGAGCTCAATAAGCTCACTATTAAAGATAAATTTCCCATTACTGTGATAGATGAATTATTGGATGAATTACATGGAGCAATTTATTTTACCAAGTTGGATCTTCATTCAAGATATCATCAAATTAGAATGAAGATTGAAGATATTCCAAAAATAGCATTTCGAACTCATGAGGGTCATTATGAATTTTTGTTCATTCCTTTTGGCCTTACCAATGCACCTTCTACATTTCAAGGGTTGATGAATTCCATTTTCAAACCCTTCCTCAAGAAATTTGTGTTAGTATTTTTTGATGATATAATAATCAACATCAAGTCTTGGAAGGATCATGTTCAACATGTTGACAGGGTGCTCAAACCATTGGAGGAGAAACAATTATATGCAAAAAAATCCAAATGTTTCTTTGGAGTTCAAGAGGTGGAATATCTGGGTCATATTGTATTTCATGAGGGTGTTAAGGTAGACCCTAACAAAAATAAAGCCATTAAGGAATGGAAAGTCCCCACAACCATAAAGCAATTGCAAGGATTTCTCGAGTTAACAAGTATTATCGCAAGTTTGTTAAGAATTATGGGAGAATAGGAGCACCTCTAACAACATTATTTAAAAAAGATGCATTTTCATGGACTCCTGAAGCAACTTAAGCCTTTGAACATCTTAAAGAGGCAATGTGCCTAGCACCGACCTTAGCTATGCTAGAATTCACAAAAACCTTTATTGTGGAATGTGATGCCTCAGGAAATGGAATTAGTGTTGTTTTAATGTAAGAAGGAATACCCATTACTTTCGAAAGTCGTCCAATCAAAGGAGAGTATTTACAGAAAGCTATTTATGAGAAGGAAATGTTGGCAATACTACATGCACTAAATAAACGGAGACCTTACCTAATGGGAAGAAACTTCAAGGTAAAAATTGATCATGATAGTATTAAACACTTTTTGGAACAAGGATTATCTTCATAAGAGCAGCAAAAATGGGTCACAAAGATGTTGGGTTATGACTTTGAAATCATCTACAAAAAAGGGAAGCTAATTGTTATTGTAGATGCACTCTCAAGAAAGGATGAAGAGGTGGAAGCATTTCTTTGTGCCATTTCTATTATCCAACCAGATTGGATAACCGAAGCAAGGGATGAATGGAACAAGGACGAATAATTGTGGAAACTCATTCAAAAGTTTCAGCAAGATCCTAGTACATCTGATACATTTAGCTGGAAAAATGATTCCTTATGGTACAAAGATCACTTATATCTTCGTAATAATTCCCAAATAAAACAAAATATTCCTTTGGAATTGCACACTTCTCCTTTATGAGGACACTCAAGATTTTAAAAAACATACCACAGGGTGAAGAAAGAATTTTTTTGGGATGGCCTTAAATCTGATATTCAAAATTTTTTGTTGGAATGCTTGGTTTTCCAGCAAAATAAAGTTGAAACAATTAAGACCCTGGGTCTTCTACAACCTTTATCCATTCCAATTCAACATTGGGAGGAGATTTCAATGGATTTTATCACAAGTATACCTATGTTTGAAGGAAAGAGTGTCATCATGGTGGTAGTTTATAGACTTACCAAGTATGCACACCTTTGTGCATTATCTCATCCATTTAAAGAAAGTACAGTTGCTATTGCATTTATGGGAACAATTCAAAAGCTACATGGAAATCCAAAGATTATTGTAAGTGACAGAGATCCAATTTTTACTGGAAATGTTTAGACGAAATTATTTTCTTGTTTGGGTAATCAACTAGCTCATGGCTCATCTTATCATCCTCAATCTAATGGTCAAACTGAGATAGTGAACAAATGTTTGGAAGTATATCTTCATTGTTTTGTATCTGATAAACAAACACAATGGGTCAAGTGGTTACCTCTAGCTGAATGGTGGTATAACACTTCCTTCCATATTGCAGCATAAATGACCCCATTTATGGCACTTTATGGATATCATCCACCGTCCATCACATCATATTTAAGAGAAAATTCTAAGGTTCAAGCAGTGGAATATCACATCGAGCATCAACAACAAGTTCTCCAACTCTTAAAGGATAACTTAAATTTGGTGCAAAATCGAATGAAACAACAAGCAGATCAACATTGCAACGAGAGAAGTTTTGATGTAGGAGACTGGGTATTTTTATGGCTACAACTATACAAACAAATGTCCTCAAGCTAGCTAATAAGGATAAGAAATTATCACCAAAGTACTATGGTCCTTACAAGGTGTTGCAAAATATTGGTACTATGGCATACAAATTGGAGCTTCCTGCTTCTTCATGAGTACATCCAGTTTTCCATGTTTCATTCTTAAAGAAGGTTATAGGTGACAAAATTCTAGTTCAAACAATATCGCCAGAACTTGTTTAGGAAGGAAAAATCATATTCGAACCTGAAGCAGTCACATAAATAAGAACTCGACAGCTACGAAATCGATCAATTTCAGAGTATCTCATCAAGTGGAAGAACTTACCCACTGAAGATTCTACATGGGAGGATGAGAATTTTATACAGAAGAATCGTGAGCTACTCAAGCTTTGAGGACAACACTTTTTTGGAGGAGAGGGGTATGTTAGGTCCCTATATTACTAGTGTAGCCCCTTATTGTTGGTAGTGTAGCCCACTTACTTTTATTGTTGTACCCTTGTAGCCCCCATTTTATTATTATTGTGCCCCATAAACCCCATTATTGTTATTGTTGTGCCCTTACATTATTATTGTTAGGTCGGCTAGGATTATATTGTGACCCCATGGACCCCTATATATAGAAAAGAGGTTTTGTCATTTGAATCATCCAATAATTGTTCATTTATGTAATGTATTGGAGGTCACCCCCTCGAAGTGGCTGATTTCTAAGGCGTTTATCTCTCGTTTCTTCTATTTTTGGAGCTAGTTTCATAACATTTATGGCCAAAGGGTTCTCTCATGTGAAGGGGATTGATTATGATGAGACCTTTGCAGTAGTTGCAAGGTACTCATCAATAAGATCCATCCTTGAATTATCAATGCATATGGGATGGAAGATACATCATATGGATGTAAATACAACCTTCATCAATTGGGTGATTGAGGAAGAGGTGTACATTGAGTAGCTCAAAGGTTTTGAGAGCTTCGACAGAGAGTCACATGTGTGCATACTCAAGAGAGCATTGTATGGGCTGAAGTAAGAACTTCATGCTTGGTACACCAATAGTGAAGTAGATGCGAGCCTTTATAATATTGTGGTATAAGGTAAGATGTTGATAATTTACTTTATATCGATGATTTGATGTTGACAGGTGATGAGAAACTCATCAAATATTGCAAAGAGGATCTTGCAAGAGAATTTGAGATGAAGGACATGGGGCTCTTGCACTATTCCCTAGGATTGGAAATATGGCAAAGAGATGGGTAAATATTTGTATTTTAGGGAAAGTATGCCAACGAGATCCTCAGGAAGTTCCATATGGAGGGGAGAAAACCCATGAAGACTCTTCGAGCAGGAAACTTGAGGAAGGAGGATGCTACTTCAGGCGAAGTAGTAGATGATATTGTCTACAAGCAGCATGTGGGTTGATTGATGTATTTTTTTAACACATGAACAAACATATTCTATGTGGTTAACAAAATTAGTCAAGCTATGGTTAATCCTACCAAGCTATTTTGGATGGAATGCAAGCATGTGTTGAGATACCTCAAAGGCACTACTGCAGATTGGGAAGGGATTCCATTTGACAGGAAGAGCACGTAAGGGGACATCTTCAACATAGGATCAAAAATATTATCCTGGTACAACATGAAACATAGATCATTTGCACACAGTTCAACAAAGGCATTGTACATGGCATCTAGTCAAGTAACATGTGAGGCCATCTGTATGAGGAATATACTTGTTGGTTTATTTGGTTGACACATGGATCTTACGGTGATTTATTGTGATAACTAGAGTTGCATCGAACTTTTGGTTAATCCATTTTTTCATGATAGGTCCAAGCATATTGAAATCTAGTATCACCATCTCAAAGATTGTGTGTAGAGGCATATTATGTCATTAGAGTACATTCCCACAGAGGAGAAGGATGTAGACATCTCGAGGAAGCCACTGTCAAGAAGAAAATTTGAGTTCCACAGAGGCATGATCTGAGTAGCATACAATCCATTTCTTTTTGAGAGGGAGCATTGAAATTGGAAACAATAATGGTGCCCCAAGGGGGATTCTGATTTGATTTTCCCTTAATTAAATTAGAAGTAAATTGTAATTCCACATCACAAGACAACTTGTAAGTGTTAAATGCATCAGGAAGACTTAGTTAGCTCAGTCAATTCAATTTGAGGGTCAAAATGGAGGCATGTAGAGGTCAATATTAGTTTTAGGGGGTCCAATTGCAGTTTATTTTAAGCTTTAATTAGCTAAGTCAGTGATTTGAGTTAAAATCATTTTAACTAGTTCTAAATGAGAGATGAGCTAGTGATAGTTATAGTAAATTAAATTTGATTTAATTCACATTTAGTGATCAATAAAATAACTGATCATTCACTAGAAATAGTTGTTTCATGTAAGTTCTAAGGAAGGCCTAGTAGAGATTGGCATTAAAGGGAAGCTAACTATCAATTGAACAATTAGAAAATTGTACAGGTCATGCATGAGGTCATTAGGATGCCTTGGATGTATTGTGAAATCTATTGATGATAATTTCCTAATTAATAGGGGCTCAATTCGCCCAGGAATGAGTGATAAAGGTTGGCCAGGAAGAGGCAAGGAAGTGGTTAAATATTGGACCAAACTTGCTTAGAGAAGAGTGAGACAGTTAATGGAGTGCAGAGGTTTCTTTGGAAGAGAAATAACATTGTATTGTTTCATGTTCTTGACTTTATGCAATATAAAGATAGCGGGGTTTTTAGTTGAGGATTTACCCTAATGCATATTTTTGTTGTGCAATTGAAATTATTTCTCTTACTTGTTTATGTGTTTGTGTGATCGTAATTGGTTTCCACAATTTGTAGAATGTATTCAGTATTTTGTTTTAGTACATTACAAGATTAGTTGTATCTATTTATATATTTATACAAGATCCAACAAATGGAACCTTCTCGTATGACAAGTATAGCCACATTTGAAAGTAGGTGTTATGAATTGGTTAAGCGAGACAACGACATAGTGTAATAAACCCTAACCGGATCATGTGAGTAACATCTGTTGGCAAAATACTAGAGTTGCTGCTTTTGAACCTATCTCTTATCTAAGGTTGGAATTTCAAATTAGCAAGTCACTTTGACTTTGATATATTGTAATCTTTCTCTATTGAAAATTTGATATTGATAACAAGAAGATGTGATCAAGTTTTTTCCCCATATTGGGGTTTTTCCCTAGCTTGAGCCATATTATTGTGCCCTCTTGTCTTGGCTTGTCTTCTACACTTGTTGTATATGTTCTTTATTCAGTTACTTCTAATATGATGACGATTCATGTAATTTATAATGCATTAAAATGAGCTAATATTGAATATTGAAGTAACTTTCCTAAGCAAAGAATATGTTAACCTAAAATCAATAACTTTCCCTCGAACAATCCATATTTGTCCACCGCAGAGGAATTTGCACATTGGTACCAGGTGTTAGCATAAGAAGTCACTCCTTGACTGCTTAAGGAGTAATCCTTACACATCATAGTTCATTTCAAATTTTAAAGGGGTTGTTTGAGTGGTAGGATGGATTTCTCAAAGATTTTGAAATGATTTTATCTTCTTTAAGACACTCATGCATTTGGCAAGTTGTGGCAAGTATAAATTGTGTGGGTAAAAGGTAGTATAGGGAGAAGAGTACACAAATCGAAGAAAGACGAATAACTGGTACCTATTTCAGGAAATATTCCTATCCTAAATCAGTCACCTAGCTATGATGATGATCTTTAACACAAACTTTGTTTATGTTAAAAAAGCAACACTGGAAAATAGATTGCATGCATAAATTATTCCACAAATCCTTTATGAAACCTTCTCTAAAATGTTCTATTACACACATATAACTTGCAGAAAAATAAAAGAAAATAATTTACTGTTAAACCCTTTAACATATTCTCACTCACACTTCACTAGTTGCTACAATTTATATTTTAGAAGAAGTTAACAAATGAAAGATTCATACCACACATTATATGTTCCTTGAATCACAAAAACCTTCAGCATGAAGAAAAAAAGTTTTTCTTATTATATTGATTTTTTTAGTAAACTAACATCCAACCAGGTTATAGTATTTATAAGTGATATATATAGAAAGAGAGGAACCCACTCCATCTCTTCTAAAAATAAGGAAACATTAATTCTAGCATAGCCTATGTGTTAAAAGACATTACATCCTTATCTCCTCTAAATCTAGTAGAAAGGGCATATCTGCTATTTTTAGGAATTTGAAACCGAATAGGACTCTAACATACTTTATTACACTTAAAAAACTTTAAAAGCCTCCTGATTGCTGATAAATATCTAAAATATCATGTGCTTGAGGCAGCAGTGACCATGATTGAACCAAATAGAAATATACTGACATTAAGGGTATGCTCCTCGAATTTTAGCAATGTGTTGGCCTAGTTGATGATGTGTCCAGGGTTGGTGATCTAGCAACTAATCATCCTCTTTGCTGAGTGTTCTGCCCATCAAAATCTTCACTCATACTCTTTGTTTTTCTCCAAGTGTTTGTTTTACTTCAAAAATTTAATAATGCTTCTAATCAGTCACTGCATTAAACCATCTCGCATCGGTAGTTTAAGAGCAGAGGACTTAAGGAAACAAAAAAATGATTTGTGATTTGCGATTGTGTGGTAAGTGACGTGGTGGTAAGGTGGGTCCTACAAATCACATCGGGGGTTTTTAGGAGCGTGCAACATAAAGTGGTAACAAAGTGGTGGAATTGCAATGCAATATATCGCATCGGGGTATCGCAATCGCAGTACAGAGGGGTTATCACAAATCGAGGATCGGAGATTATCGCATATCACAATCGGAGGGGGCAACGTGGATGGTTAGCAATAGGATTTGTGATATGCGATAAGAAAAGTGATGTGGCATGGAAATGGGTCTTAGTGTTATCGCAATCGGGGGTTTTTTTGGAAGTGACAGTAGATGGTAAAAAATGAATTGCAAAATGGAAATTTTGAAATAAGGTAAGGTGGGTCCAAAAAGAAATGCAATAATATGGTATGATGTGGCGGTAGGTGGGTCCCACTGTTATCATAATCAAGGATTTAAGGAGGAAGGAGTAAGTGAATGCACAAAGAATTTGCGATTTACAATGAAGTAGGTCCCATTAATGGTTTTAAAGAGGAAAAGTGATAAATAATAGAAATGTACTAAGACTAAAAATAAAACTATGGAATGAAATCATGACTTAGCAAGAAATTGTGCTAACATTGGCTCCATGGGGGATAGAGCTCTCCCTGCGAGGCTCTAAGAATTTTTTGTAGTTTCAGTGCCTTGTCATTGGGCTATGGAGTATTATTATGAAACACATTGGTATTTATAGTGAAATTAGGCTACCAACAGACTTAGTAAAAGAATTTTTTGAGAAATCACCCATTGAATGGGTCTCCAAACAGTTATACTCCATCAAGATGTTACAACTCAAAATTATTATTCTGCAGAATGTTTGAGATTCTGAAAGGACAAAGCCACAAAGAATCAGATTTGGAATGCTTACTTGGGTCATATATGAATGTTCCTCAAGGAGTAGTGAATGTTGTCTTCTCTCGATCTTCCAGCTAAACCAAAACTTGATTGTACCTAGAGAAGCCATCTAACATTGAAATTTTGTCTGAACCAGTTACCTTTTGAAGAATATGCTCCATCATTGGCAAAGGATAGTTATATTTCTTAGAGAATTTATTAAGATTTATGAAATCTACACATAATATGACTTCACCACTCTTCTTCCTTACTGGAACTAGATTAGCAACACAATCTAAATATCTTAATGGAATGATGATTTTGGCATTGAAAATTTTCTTAACTTCCTTCTCCATGATTGGTAACAATAGTGGATTGATTTTCCTTAACTTCTATCTGAATGGCTTAGTACCATATTTCAATGGTATCCTATGCTCAATGATATTTGTATCATATGTCTTAAGATCTTCATATCTCCAGGAAAAAACATCGACAAATTCACAAAACATCTTGTGGTATTCAACCTTTATTTCTTCTAATAAAACTTTTGACAACTTCACATACCTTGTTTATTTTTCTGTGCCCAAATTTAAATCTTCCAACCCTGTTTATGTTTCAGCCAACTATGGTTTGACTGAGACATCATTGTGATCAAAGAGCTTCTCAAGTGGGATTAACCCCTTGGGAATGTGATTGATAGGCAACTGAATGATAGGTTGATCAACAATTTGTTTTTGCAGATTTTTGGTTTCTTGCAAATCAACATCATTCTTCATGATATATTCATCTTGATCAATGTTTAGGAATGCTAGGTCTGAACCTAACTTCCACTTCATATTTTAGCTTCATAGGTATTTGAATCTTCAATGACCTTGCTGAAATAGAAAGTGAGTCAGCCAAAATATTACTTTCTCTTGGAACAAAAGAGATGTTAAAATCCAGGAATGATTCTTCTACAATGCTCCATACCGCCTTTCGGTAATCTCTAAGTTTGGGATGCTTAGTTTTATAAACATTTCTGATTTGTTGAATTATAATTCCAGCATCTCCAAAAACATAAATTTCTGAAATATTCATGTCCTTCATTTTTCTTAAACCAATTAGCAGAGCTTCATACTCAGCCACGTTGTTAGTTTCTTCAAATTCAAGTTTGAAATAAAACGTAGAGCTCTCTTTCAAAGGAGAAATTAGAACTATTCCTACACCAACTCCTTTTTTAGAACATGAACCATCCAAAAAACATTTTCCGTAGCTGTGAACCTTCATGAATGATTTGTTTTTCAGCAGACTTCAAAATATAAAAATTTTCTAGAGATAGGACAACATTACCCATATGTAAAATAATTGAACCAACATCAGTTGTTCTAGCATAAATTGGATGATTAGTGGGGTCTTTGTTGTCACTAATGATATATGCCAGTTGAGCTTTTTTATAAAGTCTTCTTTTCTCTCATCCAAAAACAGGGATAGTAGCATAAGTGAGATCCATTTGCAATGTTCCTCCCAACCTTCTAATCCATGACCTAGAAAGTAACATGCCAAATCTAGGAGGAATGTCAGCTACAATGATATCCATCACCATTCCTCTAATGGGTAGTTGTAAAAGGATTACTACAAGGTCTTTGATGACACCAAGGGATTGAACTTTCCCGGAATCAAAGGAGTAGAGATCTTGATACTCTCTATTTACCTCAAGACATAGTTCAACCATGACTACCTTGGGCATTAAATTATGTGAGACTCCAGATTCCATTAGGAAATTATGCAAGACATTTTCATGAATATTCAGAGATAGGTAGAAATGAGGGGTAGAGTCATCTTTGTCTTCTACCAATGGACCTAATATTATGGTGGGCTTGTCATCTTGAAGGTCAACAAAATCAGAAGCTACTTCGATAGGTGGGGGTTGAAGAGCTTTCATAAAGGTATTTTTGAAATCATCATTTTTCATAAGCTCTAAAAGAGGAACAAGAATATTTATCTTTTGAATTTCATTCTAAAAATGGAAAACAAGGGGTAGTTTGTGATCAATTTTTACCTCAAGTGAAGGGTTATTGACTGCTACTGGAAATTTTGGTAATTTTTGTTTTTCAACTTGTTTTTCAATTGGAATTTTTTCTGCGTCCTTATTATTCTTTGGCTATGAAACAGGTTGTGGATTATCATCAATATTATTTGATCTAATATTATATTTTCTTTGATTATTAGCTGCAATCATGGAATGATTAGGAACTACTTCAGTATCTAAGTATATGACATGAAATATTCATACTCTGCTTGTGTAAGATGAATCAACCCTTCTTTGTCTCTTAGACAATTTATATCAGTAGCCTTTTCCAACCTTTCAGCTTCCTCTTCATATTCAAATATAGCATCCTATAAAGGAGGATGAACTTTTTCATCATCAACTTCTCTCCTCTTTCACTGCAAGATTTGAGGAAAATTAGGTCTTCTAAATTGTTGCCTATTAAGCATATCAAATGAAACATTTCTGGTAGTAGCTGGTCTTGCTTCCATCTTGAGCTTGGAAATCTCAGTAGTCAATGACTTGACCATCTTGGTCAAATTATCTAACTTAGGATCAATTTCTGAAGTTCTTGAAGTAGAAACTTCAACTTTTTTCTTTTTTTTTCTCTGTCAATCTCTCCTCTGAGCCTATCATCTACTAACACATTATATTCTACCTCTAATTCATTGTCCCGCATTTGTGTTAGTGTTGCAGATCTTCTTTCTCTCAATAATAAACATACGTCAGGATCAAAGGCACCAACATAAGTGATTTTAGCTGAAGCTTCAGTAGGCTTGATTTCAGTAGGTATTTTGCTATACATTTTATTGAATCTCTTGGAAAAAATAGAAAATAATTCTCCTTCTTTTCTTTTCATTGCACCAAATTCAGTGATATAATACAAAAAATATTTCTTAACACCACATTTCCTTACAAATGTATCATCTAGGGTTTCAATTCCAGTGATGCTACCACTTGTCAAATATCTAAACCATTTTCTTACATCACCCTCAAGACTCTAAACAAAGACTCTCATCCAGGAATTTTCATGCTCAATTTTCAAATTGTCAGCATACGCATAAAAATTAGCAAGATATTCTTCAGTTGTTACCTCTCCCTCTCCACTAAATTTAGGCATATACATGAGATAATCTCTTGTAGTTAATGCATTCATAGGCTAAGGTAAAACCAAAGGGGCATACATAGCAACAACAATTACATCCATTCGGTTAAGGGGTGGGTTTGGACTTGCCATGGTGTGAGTTGTTTGGATTTGTGGAATAACAATAGGTGGATTCTGAACAACAAATGACAAGGCACCAAATTGTGATGTAGGTATTATTTTTTGATTGGAAAACAAGGGAGGTACAAGATTTTCTGCAAAATCAAGGGATAAAGTTTGTAGAACTTCTTTAGGAACAATATTTGAGAAAATAGTAGTAGGGGCATCAAAATTTCGTTTACTCTTTTTCTTGATTAACTTTTCAGGGTCAGAAACTAGGATTCTCAAAGGGGAATATGGGTTGGCCCTAGTTCTAGTCCTTCTAGGAGCTAGAACTTCTCAATGGATTTGTCAAGTGTAACGCAGTCTAAAAATATAGTTGAAACTGTACAACTCAGAACCAGACTTATAACTTTGTCATTCACCCAGGGATAAACTTCAATTCGCCTCCCTTGAAACGACGCCAAAGATGTTAGCATAAGAAGTCACTCCTTGATTGCTTAATTAGTAAGCCTTACACATCATAGTTCATTTCAAATTTTAAAGGGGTTGTTTGAGTGGTAGGGTGGCATCTCAAATATTTTGAAATAATTTTATCTTCTTTAGGACATTCATGCATTTGGAAAGCTATGGAAAGTATAAATTGTGTGGGTAAAAGGTAGTATAGGGAGAATAGTACACAAATGGAAGAAAGATGAATAACTGGTACCTATTTCAGGAAATGTTCCTATCCTAAATCAGTCACCCAACTATGATGACGATATTTAACACAAAATCTGTTTATGTTAAACAAAAAACACTAAAAAATATATTGCATGAATAAAGCATTCCAAAAATCGTTTATGAAACCTTCACTAACATGTTCTATTACACATATATAACTTGAAGAAAAATGAAAGCAAATAATTTACTGTTAAATCATTTAACATCTTCTCACTCACACTTCACTAGTTGCTGCAATTTATATTTTAGAAGAAATCAACAAAGGAAAGATACACACCACTCATTAGATGTTCCTTGAATCGCAAAATCTTCCAACATGAAGAAAAAATGGTTTTATTATTATATTCAATCTTTCAGTAGACTTACATCCAGAAATGTTATAGTATTTACAAGTGCTATATATAGCAAGAGAGGAACCCACTCCATCTCTTCTAAAAATAAGGAAAAATTAATTTTAACATAACATATGTGTCAAAAGACATTACATCCTTATCTCCTCAAAATATAACAGAAACGACATATCTGTTATTTTTAGGAATTTGAAACCTAACAGGACTCTAATACACTTTATTGCACTTAAAATTTTTTAAAAGACCCCTTATTTCTTATATATATCGAAAATATCATGTGCTTGAGGCGGAAATGACCATGAGTGAGAAAAATAACAACTAACTGACATTAAGGGTCAGCTCCTCAAATTTTGGCAATGTGTTGGCCTAGTTGATGATGTGTCTAGGGTTGTTGATCTGGCAGCCAATCATCCTCTTTACTGAGTGTTCTACCCATCAAAATATTCATCGATACTCTTTGATTTTCTCTGGGTGTTTTCTATACTTCAAAAATTTAATAAATATTCTAATCATTCACTACATTAAACCATCTTGCATCGGTAGTTTAAGAGCAGAGGACATAAGGCAACAAAAAAATGATTTGCGATTGCGCGGTATGTGAAATGGCAGTAACTTGGGTCCTCCCAATCACATTGGGATTTTTTAGGAGTGGGAAACATAAAATGGTAACAAATTGGCGGAATTTCTATGCGATATATTGCATCGGGGTATCACAATCACAGGATAGAGGGGTTATCACAAATCATGGAAGGAGCTTACCACATATTGCAATTGGAGGGGGAAACATGGATGGTTAGCAATAGGATTTGCGATATGCGATAAGGGAAGTGACGTGGCAGGGAAATGAGTCCTAGCATTATCGAAATCAGGTTTTTTTTTGGAAGTGCCAGCAGATGGTAACAAAGGAATTGTAAAATAAGGTAAGGTGGGTCCACAAAGCAATACGATAGTGCGGTATGTCGTGTTGGTAGGCGGGCCCCACTGTTATTGCAATAGTGGATTTAAGGAGGCAGGATTAATTCAATGCACTGAGAATTTTTGATTTACAATGAAGTAGGTCCCATTAATGGTTTTAAAGCAGAAAAGAAATAAATAATAGAAATGTAATAAGACTAAAAATAAAACTATTGAATGTACTCATGACTTAGCAAGAAAATGTGCTAACACCAAGATCCCATATAAACCACTAGTTCACATCATGCCTCCATGCTAGAGAAAAATGAATGGATCCTATTAGCTCCCTCTAGTTTCCCAAGGCTGAGAAAGGAAGCTAAAGGGGTAACCATAGACGAGCTTTAGACTCGGTATCTAGCCCTACCAAGTCAGAGAGGTCTCTCTCAAAATTTGTCTCACAACATATGGAGATCACTGGAGAATAACTATTTTAGGCTAGTTATGATATCAGTAGGGATTTTGATTTAGGTTTGATTAGGTTTTTCTGAATAAAGAACCTCCAAGTTTTGGAACTAGGCAATATATCCCAAAAAGATTAGTTGCAAATATAGTATGAGGCAAGGTAGATGTGATCCATGGACACAAATATTTTGTCATTGTAGTGTAGTAAGGAGGAAAACATATAATGAGTTAAGTGAGCATAATGAATTCACTTATTTCATAGGATGGAACACTTAGATTCTTATCTTAAACAAAAACATAGCATAAAAGAATGATTTATGTTTCAAAACTTAAAAGATAAAACATAGGTACAAAGTAGATGGATTATTGAACAAATTGATCACCGGATGCATAATAAAAGTAGAGAAATAATTTTTCACTAACCACATCACAAGAATCCAACAAAAATAGCTACAACTACCTGTAAATTTCTTTTCCAAATTGTCAAATACACTAGTGCTAAAGAGTGAGAACTTCAGATATCCAACCTTCTCAATGACTTGAGTTTGAGTACATATAGAGAATAAAACTGGATTCCACCTCTAGGGGTCGAATCCTGATCCATAGCCACTAATTAATGAACCTAATGACTCATAGCCTATTCCTAGGGGAGTCAGAAACATCATTCCCCTTTTTTAGCTAACTAGTTGAGCTTTTCTCTCAAGTAATTAAACATAAGATTATTTAACAAAGATGACCATTAATAGGCCTATTAACCATAAAAAAACTCATGAGCCATTTTTTACATCGACCAAGTTTACCATTGACCTCCATGTGTCAAGAAAAATCTTCAAACCCAGAAACACAACAACATTAGCATAAGTGAAACTAAAGTTTGGAAGGTGATTTGGAGGCCTTAGGGGAGGCGTTTTTGGAAGAAAATGGTGTGTTTAGAAATATCAGGATGTATAATACATAATGGAGTCATCAAGCACTAGAAAAAAACTACTCCAAACCTCGGAAATGTTTCCTTGAAGTCAAGTTGTCCCAGAAACGCAGCGAATTCTCCAGAAGCGCAACGAAACAATAAGGGTCAAAGATGAACTACTATTGTTTTAACCATAATAATTTTTTAAAACATGGGAGAGGATTTTGTATATAATATTGTTTGGAATAAAACCCTCTCTCAGGTTTTAGAAATGCATTTCCATTTTCTCGTAATTCATGCCACAAAATGATTACTAAAATAGACAAGAAAAATTGGAGAATTTGATTTTTTGAAATAGGCCGCCAAGAAAGTTGAATATCTCCCAATATATGATACCTGTGTATAATCTGAAGAAGGTTATTGTGATTTTTTCTTTCCCTAACAAAAACCTCTTTTGTGTTCCAAAATTCATCTTCATTTGGTCATAAACTTCTTTTTAAAATGATGGCTAAAAACAGAGTCAAAAGCGCATCGAATTTCAAAGGAGGAAAATGAGAGGGAAAGGGGGTAGGAAAAATTCTGAAAAAATTATGGGAGGTAGGGATAGGTTTTATGAAGACAATGGAGGCATAATTTTTTGAAATTAGTGAGAAAATGGGTGAAAATTTCAAAACACAAACCTAGGGTAAAAGCGTAACAAAAAACTAGGGTTTTTGGGAAAATGGTGAAATGAGAGGGAAGGGGGGCAGGAAAAATCGTAGAAAAATTATGGGGGTTAAGGTTAGATGTTAGGAATATAGAGGTAATTAAATTTCTTATAATGGATGAGGGAAGGAGGGAAAAAGTGGAAAACACATGGAAAACCCAGAAACACAGCAGAAGCATAGTGTGGGCTTGGGTTTTTTGGGAAAAATAGTGATATGGGTAAAACAGGTATGGGAAATAGTTGGGGAGGGTATATGAAATGTATAAAAGGATGTTTAGGCATAAAAAATAGGGATTTTATCCTTGGAATGAATAAAAAACCATGAA
The DNA here is from genome assembly GCA_034641835.2 of Pinus albicaulis. Taxonomy (NCBI): domain Eukaryota; kingdom Viridiplantae; phylum Streptophyta; class Pinopsida; order Pinales; family Pinaceae; genus Pinus; species Pinus albicaulis. The sequence goes on along the minus strand of CM076574.1, from coordinate 467,257,260 downwards.
ATATTAAAATTGCAACATAAAACCCTAGGAGAGAGATTTCATCACTTTTTAAAGGAAATCATTGCATGAGAGGGATGATGAATGCTTCACTTACTTGTTTAGAAGTGTTGAAAACTTATTGGATGAGAAATGACCTGTTTTTTGTTTTCTTTGACCTTCAAACTCAAAAAAGTATCGAATGTCCAGAAGCATAACATATGTACAACATAAACGCGACAAGCTGATGGGAAAGGAATTTGGTGATGAAAATCGATGCTCTGATGGCTGAGATGAGGCACAATGGTGAAGAAGAGCTCTTGGAGGATGAAATGAAGTTCTTGAGTGATTGGATTCTCTTTTATTAACTTAAAACTTTATTTTTTTCTTTGATGGTGGTGTAACATCATATGTACTTTTGAGAAATGACTTGACGAGGTGATTGTACTGCAACACAATTTCTTGAAAAGGAAATGTTACCTTTTTTACTTTATTCCCTAATTTACTAACTCCCATGATGGTGACCCAAATTATGGACATGACTCTCTTTTTTCTTTTGATGACTGACATCATGATGATAATCAAATGTAAATCCTAGACCATGACCTATATGATAGCACATTAGGAAAATGATGACATGAACATGATGAGTGATGATGACCATGAGCAAGTGGAGGGAGTAGCACTGACCTAGAAAATAACCAATGATTTTGACAGCGAAGAGATGCCAAATTTTATTTGAAAATATAACAATTTGACCTAATGACCCTATCATTCATATGGAAAGAGTAAATTTGATCATTGATGATACGTAGACACTAAAATTGGATCAAAATAGGGATGGAATCTCCTTGAGGAGGTGTCAAGAACACCATAGACCAGGTCACCTTATTCATTAGGCAATGGAGTCACTACAACTACAATCCTCAAACTGACTCAAATCAAATTGAAACTGAATTGTACATCGTCAACTGCAAACTCTACTGGAAATTGACACCGAAAAATATGCTCAAAATGTTGAGCTTATTCATCACACGTTACCTACTCTAATTGATTCATAAGCGATATGGTCAAGTGAAGTTGAAGATCCAGTGCAACCATGAAATAAAATGGCTACATGATTTCTTACTCCTACTTTCCTCAAAGGAAAAGTGTTGTAGTAATGACAACCCCAATTGAAAAATGAATCCAATCTCTGTGTTGGCAAAGAAAACAAACTCCACCTTTGTTGATGCTTCCAAAAGACTACCCAAGGGGTCTTGAAAATCATGAATCATTGTCTCTTTTGGATCAACAAAAATAAGGGAGATGCCTTCGAATATAATTGTTGATTTTTATTCTTCATTTGGTGTTTCCCTCTTAAATATAAATGTTGCAATGTAATCTTCCATATCATCTAGATCAGAGACAAGATTTTTATGTTCTTGCAGATCTTTAATTGAGGTAACCAAATCAACATCAACACAAATATCTACAAGTGGCTTTTCATGTATATCAAAAAGAGAATTGTGTTGGCTTTCAAAAAATTATATATCTTGATCATTGGAAGGATATTGAACATGTTCATCAAACTCAAGACAACAAACCTGTTATACATTTTTTTTTACCTCAACAGATAAATCATGAATCTCTAGAGTTTCCATACAAGAAAACTCAAAATTTTGATCTGTATATATTTCTTCCTAAATTAAAAACTCAGAAGTGGAAAGGGATGAAAGGTAGCTGGAAAGAAAATCTCCATATATATTTCGATCGTTTGAAGATTGGAAATATTGCTACAAATTATCATCAACTTCAAAAGATGGAAGATAAATGTCATATTTTGAATAATTCTGCTCAAGTTCGTTGTCATCTAGGGTAGAATACATGATCTTCTCATGGTAATGAAAATGGTTTTTATTCAAATCATCCAAGAGTTTTTATCAAAGCATCATCATAAGCACTTTATATCTCTTGAATAAAATTCTCAAAGTGACCACAACAATCCTCAATCAAAAGCAAATAAGAATAGGTTTATCTATTTTTCTCAAAAAATATTGAGTGAAGCTCTTTGAGAGAATAAATACAAGTAGGAGGCAAGATTTCATAACAAAGTCATGCTCTTTATTATAATGCGATCATGAACATCTTAATTAAACAAAATTCATGAAAATTAATCCTTAGCTTACACACATGCATATGAAATCTTATTAAATGAAGTGTAGCATCAACACCTTTTCCATCTTTGAATTTTGGCAAGTATTTTTTCCAATCTACCTGAGGCATACGATTTGGAAAGTTTGTAACATGATCTCGGTGCATAGGAGAATATATTCTGGGCTGAGAACTCATTTCAATTTCTGGGTCTTACTACTAGTTGAGTCTTTGAATGAAGCTGGAGTCTCTAGGTGAATGATTCATATTTTATATGTCTCACTATTGTCCACCATCAACAATCATTTCTGCAACTTGAACAATCTTTCCCAGAGAAGATGAAACCTTTCGTTCCCCGACAACGGTGCAAAAATATTAGCTCCCTCTAGTTTCCCAAGGCTGAGAAAGGAAGCTAAAGGAGTAACCACATACCAACTTTAGACTCAGTATCTAGCCCTACCAAGTCAGAGAGGGCTCTCTCAAAATCAGTCTCACAACCTATTGAGACAACTGTAGAATAATTATTTTAGGATAGTTATAAGTTTGGTAGGGTTTTTTATTTAGGCTTGATTAGGGTTTGCTGGAAAAAAAAGCTCTAGGTTTGGAAACTAGGAAAGATATCCTAAAAATATCAGCTGCAAATATAGTATGAGGAAAGGTATATGTGATTCAATGACACAATTGGTTTTTCATTGTAGTGTATCAAGGAGGAAAACATATAATAAGTTAAGTGAGCATAATTAATTCTCTTATTTCAAAGGATGAAACACTTAGATGCTTATCTTAAACAAAAATAGAGCATAAAAGCATGATTTCTGTTTCAAAAATTCAGAGATAAAACATAGGAAGAAAGTATATGAATTATTGAAAAAATTGATCACCAGATGCATAAGAAAAGTATAGAAAAACACTGTCACTAACCATATCACAAGAATCACACAAAAATAGCTCCAAGTGTCTGTAAATTTCTTTTGCAAATTGTCAAATACACTAGTGCCAAAGAGTGAGAACTTCAGATATCCAACCTTATAAATGACTTGAGTTTGAGTACGTATAGAAAATAAGACAATATTCCACCTCTAGGGGTTGAATCTTGATTCATAGCCACTAATTAATGAACCTAATGACTCATAGCATATTCCTAGGGGAGTTAGAAACATCATTCCCTTTCAAACCCAGAAACACAACAACATTAACAGAAGTGCAACAAAAGTTTGGAAGGTGATTTAGAGGCCTTCCCATTGGCGTTTCTGGATACACATTGAATGGTTGGAAATCTAGGGATGTCTACTACACAATGGAGTAAAAAAAAATTGGAAAAAAAATTCTCACAACCTCTGAAAAATTGCCTTGAAGTCAAGTTGTCCCAGAAACGCAACGAACTCTCGAGAAGCATAACGAAATAATATGGGTCACAGATGAACTCATATGTTTTTAATCATAAATATTTTTACAAAATAGGGATAGGTTTTGTAGATAATATTTTTCTAGAGAAACACCTCTCTCCGGGTTTTGAAATTCATTTCCATTTTCTCGGAATTTGTCCCAAAATATGATGCCTAAAACAAACAAGAAACATTAGAGAATTTGATTTTCTGAAATAGGCCTCCAAAAAAGTTGAATATATCCAAATATATGATACCTATGTTGAAAAGGAAGGAGGTGACCCTTATTTGGTCTTTCCTTAACAAAACCCTCTTTTGGTTTCCAAAATTCATCTTCATTTGGTCATAAACGACTTTTGAAAATGATGAACAAAAAAAGAGCCAAAAGCGCATCGAATTTCAAAGGAGGAAAATGAGAGGGAAAGGGGGTAGGAAAATTTCTGAAAAAAATTACGTGAGGTAGGTATAGATGTTAGGAAGACAATTGAGGTGTAATTTCTTGAAATGGGTGAGAAAAAAGTGATTAAACGGTCAAAATACAGACCTATGGTAAAAGCACAGCAAAAAACTAGGGTTTTTGGGAAAATGGTAAAATAAGATGGAAGGGGGGTAGGAAAAATTGTAGAAAAATTATGGGAGGTAAGGGTAGAATTTAGGAATACAAGGGTAGTGAAATTTATTATAATGGGCGAGGGAAGGAGGGGAAAAAGTGGAAAACACAGGGAAAACCGAGAAATGCAGCGTGGGCTTGGGTTTTTTTGGAAAACTGGTGAGATGGGGAAAATAGGTATGGGAAATAGTTGGGGAGGGTCTATGAATTGTATACAAGGGTGTTTACGCAGAAAAAATAGTGATTTTCTCCTTTTAAGAAAGAAAAAACCATGAAATCTTAAAAACGAAGCATAAAACCCTAGGAGAGGGATTTCATCACTTTTTAAAGGAAATCACTGTACGAGAGGGTTGTTGAATGCTTTACTTACTTTTTGAGGAGTGTTGAAAACTTTTTAGATGAGAAGTGACCTGTTTTTTTTCTTGTTTTGACCTTCAAACTCAAAAACACAACGAATGTCCAGAAGTGCGACAGATGTATGACATAAACACAACGAGTTGGTGGGAAAGGTGTAAGGTGATGAAAGTCAATGCTCTGATGGCTGAGATGAGGCATAATGGTAGAGAAGAGCTCTTGGAGGATGAAATGAAGTTCTTGAGTGATTGGATTCTATTTTACTAGCTTGAAACTTGATGTTTTTCTTTGATGGTGGTGTAACATCATATTTACTTTTGAGAAATGACTCGATGACGTGATTGTATTGTGGCATAATTTCTTGAAAAGGAAATGTTACCTTTTTTACTTTATTCCCTAATTTGCTAAGTCCCGTGATGGTGGCCCAAATGATGGAAATGACTCTCTTTTTTCTTTTGATGATTGACATCAAGATGATAATCAAATGTAAATCCTAGACCATGACCTATATGATAACATATTAACTCTTTTGATGACCTAGGACAAATATGACATGACCATGAGCAAGTGGAGGGAGTAGCACAGACCTTTAAAATAAACAATGATTATTTGACAATGAAGAGATGCCAAATTTTATTTGAAAATACAAAATTTGACCTAATGAACCTATCAATCATATGGAAAGAGTACATTTGATCACTAGTGACTCATAGACACTAAAATTGGCTCCAAATTGGGATGTCAACTCCTTTAGGAGGTGTCAAGAAAACCATAGATCAGGTCACCTTGTTCATTGGGAAATGGAGTCACTGCAGCTACAATCCTCAAATTGACCCAAATCAAACTAAAAAATGAACTCTACATTGTCAACTGCAAACTCTACTGGAAACTTACACTAAAAAAGATGCTCAAAATTTTGAGCTTATTCATCACACCTTACCTAATCTAACTGATCCATAAGTGATATGATCAAGTGAAGTCGAAGATATAGTGTAGCCGTGAAAGCAAATGGCTATCTGATTTCTTTCTCCTCCTAATTTCCTCAAAGGAAAAATTTTGTGGTAATGACAACCCCAACTGAAAATTGAACCCAATCTCTATGTTGATGAAGAAAACAAACTCCACCTTTTCTGATGCTTCCAAAAGACTGCCCAAGGGGTCTTGAAAATCATGAAACATTACCTCTTATGGATCAACAAAAATAAGGGAGATTCCTTCGAATATAATGTATGATTGTTCTTCTTCATTTGTTTGTTCCCTCTTAAATAGAAATGTAGCAATGTGATCTTCCATATCATCTAGATCAGAGACAATATTTTTATGTTCTTGGAGATCTTCAATTGAGGTAGCCAAATCAGCATCAACGCAAATATCTACAAGTGGCATTTCATGTTTATCAAAAAGAGAATTGTCTTTCCTTTGAAAAAATTATATATCTTGAACATTTGAAGGTTGTTGAACATGTTCATCAAACTAAAGACAACAAACCTATTGTACCTTGTTTTTGACCTCAACAGATAAATCACGACTCTATAGTTTCTATGCAAGAAAACTCAAAATTTTGATCTGCACATATTTCTTCCTGAATTAAAAACTCAGAAGAGGAAAGGGATGAAGGGTAGCTGGAAAGAACATATTCATATATATATTTTTATTGCTTAAATATTGGCAAGACTGCTGAAAATTATCATCAACTTTGAAATATGGAAGATCAATGTCATCTTTTGAAGAATTATACTCAAGTTCGTTGTCATCTATCGTACAATCCATATATTCTCATGGTAATGAAAGGGTTTTTATTCGAAGCATCCAAGACTTAATCATCCATAAAAATTTCATCGTCATAAGAACTTTGCAACTCTTGAATAAAATTATTAAAGTGATCACATGAATCCTCAATCAAAATCAAAGAAGGATAGATTTCTCTATACTTCTCAAAAAATACAGAGTGAAAATATTTGAGAGAATAAATACAAGCAGGAGGCAATATTTCATACGAAATTCGTGCTCTTTCTTCTAATGTGATCATGAACATATTCATTAAACAATATTCATGAAAATTAATCCTCAGCTTACACGCATGGATATGAAGTATTATTAAATGAAGTGTAGCATCATCACCTTCTCAACCTTTGAATTTCAACTAGTATATTTTCCAATCTACCTGAGGCATACGATTTGGAAAACCTAGAACATGACATCGATGCATAGGATCATATCTTCTGGACTGAGAACTCATTTCGATTTCTGGATCTTGTTTCTAGTGGAGTCTTTGAATCAAGTTGAAGTCTCCAAGTGAATGGTTCGGCCTTCATATGTGTGACTATTGTCCACCATCAACAGTAAGATCTGAAACTTGATCAATAATTCCTGAAAAATATGAAACATTTTGTTCCCCAACAACGGAGCCAAAATTTTAGCTCCCTCCAATTTCCCAAGGCTGAGAAAGGAAGCTAAAAGGGTAACCACAAACTAGATTTAGACTCGGTATCTATCCCTACCAAGTCAGAGAGGGCTCTCTCAAAATTAGTCTAACAACTAATGGATATGACTAGAGAATAAGTATTTTAGGTGAGTTATAAGCTTAGTAGGGTCTTTTATTTAGTTTTGTTTAGGGTTTGCTAGACAAAGAAGCTCCAGGCTTGGAAACTAGGCAAGATATCCCAAAAAGATCAGTTTTAAATATATTATGAGGCAAGGTATATGTGATTCAGTGACACAATTTGTTTTTCATTATAGTGTAACAAGGAGGAAAACATATACGAATTTAAGTGATCATAATGAATTCACTTATTTCATAGGATGAAACACTTAGATGCTTATCTTAAACAAAAACATAGCATAAAAGCATGATTTTTGTTTCAAAACTTAAAGGATAAAACATAGGAAGAAGTTGATGGATGATTGAACAAATTGATCACCTAATGCATAATAAAATTATGGAAAAACACTATCACTAACCACATCACAAGAATCCCACAAAAACAACTACAACTACCTGTAAATTTCTTCTGCAAATTGTCAAATACACTAGTGCCAAAGAGTGAGAACTTCAGATATCCAACCTTTTCAATGAATTGAGTTTGAGTACATATAGAAAATAAAACAATATTCCTCCTATAGGGGTCAAATCCTTATCCATAGCCACTAATTAATGAACCTAATGACTCATAGCCTATTCCTAGGGGAGTTAGAAACAACATTCCCCTATTTTAGCTAACTAGTTGAGATTTTCTCTCAAGTAATTAAACATAAGTTTCTTTAATAAATATGACCATTAATAGGCCTATTAACCATCAAAAACATCATGATCCAACTATTACATCGAACAATTTGACCATTGAACTCCACGTGTCAAGAAAAATCTTCAAACCCAGAAACACAACAACATTGCAGAAGCACATCGAAAGTTTGGAAGGTGATTTGGATGCCTTCCTGGAGGGGTTTTTGGCTGGAACGATATGGTTGGAAAGTTGAGGATGTATAATATACAATGGATTCATCAATATCTGGAAAAAACTACTCCAAACCTCTTAAAATTTTCCTTGAAGTAAAGGTATCCCAAAAAAGAAACGAATTCTCTAGAAGAGCAACGAACAAATATGGGTCACATATAAATTGATATTTTTTTAACATAATAATTTTACAAAACTGAAAGAGGTTGTTGTAGATAATAATATTTTGGAGAAAAACCTCTCTCATTTTTTGGAAATTAATTTCCATTTTTGTGGAAAACGTGCCACAAAATAATGGATAAAACAGACAAGACACATTGGAGAGTTTAATTTTATGAAATAGGCCTCCAAGAATATTGAATATATCCCTATATATCATACCTGTGTAGAATCAAAAGGAGGTTATTATTGTTATTTGATATGTACTTAACATAAATCTCTTCCGGTTTTCCAAAATGCATCTTCATTTGGTCATGATGACCAAAAAACAAAGTCTAAAGCGCAGTGAATTTCAAAAAGGGGGTAGGAAAATTTCTGAAAAAAATTATGGGAGGAGGGGATAGATGTTAGGACGAAAATGGAGGTGGAATTTCTTAAAATTAGTGAGAAAAAGGGGTGAAAAATTCAAAACACATACCTAGGGTAAAAGTAGCAAAAAACTAAGGTTTTTGGGAAAATGGAGAAATGAGAGGGAAGGGGGGTCGAAAACATTGTAGAAAAATTTTCGGGGGTAATGGTAGAAATTAAGAATATAGGGGTATTGAAATTTATTAGAATGGGTGAGGGAAGTAGGGGAACAGTGGAAAACACAAGGAAAACAGAGAAACACAACAAAAGTGCGGCGCGAGCTTGGATTTTTTGGGAAAATTGGTGAGATGGGGAAAATAGGCATGAGAAATAGTTGGGGAGGGTGTATGAGGTGTATAAAAGGATGTTTAGGTAGAAAACATAGGGATTTTATCCTTTTAAGAAAGAAAAAACCATGAAATCTTAAAAAGGCAGCATAAAACCCTAGGAGAGGGATTTCATCACTTTTTAAAGGAAATCACTGCATGAGGGGGCTGATGAATGGTTCACTTACTTGTCTAGGAGTGTTGAAAACTTCTTGGATGAGAAATGACTTATTGTTTTATTGATTTTACCTTCAAACTAAAAAACGTAGTGAATGTCCACAAGCGCAGCAAATGTGCAACAAAAACGCAACGAGTTCATGGATAAGGCATTTGGTGATCAAAATCGATGATATGATGGCTGAGATGAGGCACAATGGTGGAGAAGAGATCTTAGAGGATTAAATGAAGTTCTTGAGTGATTGGATTTGTTATCACTCCAAAATTTCCAAAGGTTGTTTTTAGAGTTAAAGAGAAATATCAAAGGTAACTACAAACCTACTTTGGAGCTTAGGATCTAGCCTTCCTAAACTCAGAGAGGGCTCTCTCTATATGATTTAAATTTGTTTATTTAATGGATATTAGGCTAGTTATGTATGCTTAGTTGGATTGATTTTGATTTTTTGGTGTGATTAATGAATCAAATGAATAGGTGCTTTTCCACTTTCCATTAGGCTATGGAGTTAAAATGATTTGAAACAGAACAAAATCAAATCATGAAGAAAGTTTTACAAGGCAAGATAGGTGAGCAATATCATATCTCAAGGCTAAATGGTGAAGTGATATTTCAATCGGGATCAAAGAGAAATTAATAATTCCTTAAACCAGATAATGATGAAGGGTGAAGAATTCAATCGAGATCAGAGGGAAATTAAGAATTATCTAAAAAGGATATCAGAAGAAAACCCAAAAACGTATAACAGTTAAAAGTAGAGTGTAATATGTAAGAAAATTCTACAGTAATATTCCTGTTATAACTTTAAGATTTAGAGCACATATAATTTTATGGAATACTTAGAAAGAAAACATGAAAATTTGAAATTTTGTACTTCACTGAGATAGCTCAACACATGAATCTTGTAAATAAGTCTCTTTGTAACTAGTTATGTTTGTCGACTGGAAATTGGTACAATAACCCTTAGGCAAGAGATCAGTCATCTAATGAAATATTCAGAAATCCACACTTGATATTTCAAATGATGAAGTATTTATACAATATATTACAAAAATAGCCTATCAACCAACTAGGATTTATTCTAGGAAAGTAAAATATCTTTATACAAAAAGATAGTGACACCTTTCAACTGTCTGATATTTGGCCCTAATTCTTTGCTTGTTGTTACCTGTTTGTTATTTATTCTGTCTGTTCTTTCACCCTTTATAGTAAATCACACCACTTTTCCCATATTTCTTCATCTGGGATTTTGACTTTCATCATCCTGTGGTAAATCTCATATGTCTCTGAATATCTAGAAAATGTAGGCTTATTTACAAAATGTGTTTTACCTTATGCTGGAGGTAAAAGAAGTTTTCTAGAGTTTGAAGGAGCACCTTGTTTGTGGGAATGCCTCTTCATTGAGGAAAGGTGGGAGGTTTCTTCTGTGATAGTTTCTATTCTTTCATCTATCCCGAGTTATTTATCTTTTCCTTGATATTATTAATCTTTGTAGTCTGAATGGACATATCTTCCATTGCTTTGATTGATCTGTTGGCCTCATTAGTGGGATGGGCTATTGGTATTGTTGATGCTGGTGCTGATGTAGATGTTGTGGGGATAGCAGTAATGGGAACTTCTTCCAGAGTAACCATGCTAGTTTGTTTTTCCTGTACAAAATCTTGAATTTATTTTCAGATGTAGCTTCTGCTGAGTAAAATCCTTCTTCTCTAGATCTTTTCGAATTCCTATCCCGTGGGTCTGAAGTAAGCAGGATGGAACTAGTATCAAGCTACTCCTCCATCTCCTGGTTCCATTAATCACATGCAATAGCAAAATAAAAAAACCTACAATGAGAAAAATGGTTTGCAAAGATAAGCATAAAAGATTATTTATTTAGGAAACGATTATTTCAAACCCGCCTGATTTAAAAAAATGGTTTTCGGGGGGGGGGGTATGGTAGTTTACAGTTTTGTGTTTGGGGGGTCTGAAATCCTGTGAGGCTGACACGTATGTTCATAATGGTTTTGGATAATAGTCCTTTACGGACACCCCCCCCCCCCCATGCTAAACTTCGGATGGAGGAGGGGGGGCGAAAATTTGTATGGGAACATTGGATTTCAATGAACGCGATGAGATCGTGAGGGAGATGAGGATAAATTACACAATATCGTGAATGGTGGGGTCAGGTAATATTTTATGCAGAGAGGTAAAATCAAAGCGGAGTCCATTAATATTTTTTCATTTTAAACTTTTAAAAACTGGGCTTTTATGTTTTTTATGGAAACATAGAGTTTTTAAAGAGGTAAGGTGGTTTTCAAAGGGAAAAAATGGATTTTAGCAAGGGGAAGGGGAAATTGGTGTCCAAGAGAGGAAAAGGGTTAGGATAAGAGGGTCCATTAATATTTTTTCACTTTAAACTTTTAAAAAGTGGGCTTTTATGTTTTTTATGGAAACATAGAGTTTTTAAAGAGGTAAGGGGGTTTTCAAAGCTAAAAAATGGATTTTCACAAGGGGAAGGGGAAATTGGTGTCCAAGAGGGGAAAAAGGTTAGGATAAGGGGGAATGAAGAGGAAAAAAGGGGACAAAGAGTTAATTAATGAGTTTCTCTTCCTTGTTTCAAATAAGAAAATTTCATAAGTCTTCATCTTTAGTAGTTCTTAATCTTTGTCTCTCCTTCTTTAATAGAGACTTAGTAGTTCTCTTTAAGTGATAAGCATAATGATGCTTATAGAACTTTAAAAAGTATTCTACCTACCATTTTATTCATTCTAACATTTTTCCTTTCCTTTATTGGGTGCATTTGAGATTGCTAACCCTTTTTAATTTTTTTTGATAAGCAAACTAACTTGTTTCTAACCTTATATCTTACAAAGGCTCAGATTAAACTTATGAGCTCATTTTTATTCTCTACCTAACAACTGATCTGCCAAGATTAAATGGTTTGGTTAGATCTTTATTCACTAACTATAATAACATAAAATTTAAGGGCATGAATGATCAATATTAGATTGCATGATCATCATGAATTGTGCCATTTTGAACAAGCTACACACAATTTATTTTGCAGAAGTAAAATAAACTAAGAGTAGTGGCATTTGAATGTGCAACACTTTCATAATTTTTTTTTTCTTCTTTTTATGGGGTTCATAATCTTATTTCTTTATGATCTTTTCATTTCTTTTGGTCCTTTGATTATTCTTTTAGGGAATACCCTCTTTTCATTTTTTAATATGGAAAAAATTTGCAGAAAAGAAGAGGCATGTACAATATTACAAGACTTAACATAGCCAATTCAAAATTATGATCCCTATTATTATAGGACCCTAACAGTGGCTCCACTTGGGGATGGAATATCCTTGTGAGATGTCAAGAACTTTCTAATCACTGGCCTTGGAACTTGGCTTTTCTTTTCTTGGAACTTCTTTCTGTGACCTCCTTTATTGAAACATATGATGTTATATCTTTTAAAGCTTAGGGTTTCTTCTTCGGGCTTCAACTTTACAAGATAATCATCCACTCCAATCTAAATTATGCTATGGTATTTACAATGAGTAAAATACAACAAATGAACTACTAATTATTCTAGTGAAAAATAGTGCTTCAAAATTCGACCATTAACTGGTCCACCTAGTAGTTTTGTTCCATTTAATTCTTTCATGAAAAATTCATTGTTGCCTCTGTAACCATAAATAACGTACGTGCCTTTCCAGAGATAGTAAAATTTCCCATGTTTTCCTTTGTCTTCCATTATGGAATCCCATTTTAGTACTTGATCACCTATGAATAAATCATCTACTTTATTTTTCTTATCAAATATATTCTTGATTTTGTCTTGAATTACTTGAGATTTGATATAAACTTCTTCCCTAGTTTGCTGTAAATGAATTGTTTGGTTTATCCTCCTTTGAATGTCATTTGGTTCTACTTGCAGCTCTTGAATCATTTTCATTACTGGCACTCCTAATGAATATGGAAAAATAACATGCATCCCATATACTAATTGATAGGGAGATGTACCAATATATTTCTTAGTAGTTAGTCTGTCTACCCATAGGGAATTTACCAACATTTTATTCCAGGTTTTCTTGTTATCCTCTAATAACTTCTTGATGATGTTGACTAGGATTTTTTTTAAGATTCTGCTAGTCCATTACCTTGAGGGTAATGGGCATTGGAATGGCCTAGGGTGATATGGTATCGGTTACAAAAATCTATCATTTTCTTGGATTTGAAGGCAACAACATTATTAGTGATGAGATTTTGTGGGCATCCAAATCTAGAAAGGATGTTTTTCTCAAGAAATGAAATAATGATAGAGTCTGTGGCCCATCTAGAAGGGATGGATTCTATCCACTTGGTAAAATAGTCAGTGGTTGTCAATATCCATTTATGTTGGGCAGAGGAGGGTGGTTGAATTTCACCAATGAAGTCTAAACCCCATTGTTGAAATGACATTTATATTGAGATAGGTTTGAGGGGTAACGGTAAGAGTTTCTTATTCCCTTCAAATATTTGGTCACATACTTTTGGACATCTGCAAAAAGGGTGGGCCAGTAAAAACATGCCCTCAAAATTTTTTTAGCAGTTTTTTCCAGTATAAGTGTCATCCACAATCTCCTGCATGACTTTGTCATCTTCATATTTTAATAAGAAATTTAACAGGATGCCCCCATGATTTTTCCAAAATAAAACATTATCTAAGATACAATATTTTATTTCTTTCATTTTTAAGAATCTACTTTTGGTTCTATATAAACCAAGAGGATATTGTAAGTTGATTAAAACAAATGTAAGGTCTGCATACCAGGGTGAATCTATGAAAGCTTCATTGATTTGTGGAGTCACCATCTCTTCCTGATCATCTACGGCAGCAATGAAATTTATGTCTAAGGCTTGAAAGTTCTATTCATCCATGAGTTTGGCCAAAACTTGGCCTTTAATTAATTTTTTAGGCTTGATCTCAATGCCATATTATAGTATTGTGGCAATCCATTTGCCTCTTTTTCCATTAGGCTCATTCTGAGTTAGAATTTCCTTTACAGTTGAGTTTGGAACATATGCTATTATGTGAGAGTATAGAATGTATACTCAGAAATATTTTATGGCTTTCACTAAAGCAAGAGCTTGTTTTTCTATGATATTATACTTTAGTGTTGCATCTCTCAAAGTTTTACTAAAGATATAAATGGGTTGTTCATAGCCCTCATTATTCTTTTGCAAAAAGACTGCTGCAATGGTGTGCTCTAAAGAAAATGAAAAATTTATGAAATCTCTATTAAAATTAGGACTTACAAGGACATGTGTTTTAGTAAGGGCTACTTTTACTGCTTGAAAAGACTGCTTAGCCTTTACTATCCACTTAAGTATTGAATCATTTTCTAACATGATATTTAAATCTCTTATTAGTTCTACTAAGTTAGTGATGAATCTTCTAAGAAAATTTTTTTTTCCTAAAAATGCTTGTAATTCTTTAATGTTTCTAGGATGAGTGATATTTAGGATTGTTTCTATTCTAGCTGGATCAATTATAATGCCCTCTTTTGGAATGATGTGTCCCAAAAATTTTCCTTCTTCTAATCCAAAAATTGACTTTTTAGGATGTAAGGATATGCCAAAATTTCTGCATTTTATGAATACTCTTCTTAGATGATCTAGATGTTCATTATCTGACTTGGAAAACGCTGTGATATCATCTAGGTAAATTACTAAAAATTCATGGATTTCCTTTGCAAAGGCTATGTCCATGGCTCTTTGGAATGTTTCTCCAGAATTCATCAGTCCAAAGGGAATTTTGAAGTACATGAAAGTTCCCCAGGGAGTGGTGAATGCAGTCTTAGCTTGATCTTCAGGTTGGACTAGGATTTGGTTGTATCCAAAAAATCCATCAAGTAATGAAATTCTGGATGACCCTACTACCCTCTGGATAATGTGGTCCATTTTAGGGAGGGGATAGTTATCCTTCAGTGATAATTTGTTTAAGTTTCTGAAATCAACACAGAGTTTGATTTCTCCCATTTTATTTCTAGTGGGAACTAAATTAGAGACCCAATCAGAATATCTGATGGGTGCTATGGTTTGGGCATCATACATACATTTAACTTCATTCTCTATTAATGGCATAAGAACAAGGTTAATTCTCCTAAGCTTTTGTTTAAGGGGTTTCTGATCTTATTTAATTGGTAACTTATGATGAAAAATGTTAGTATCATAAGACTTGAGGTCTTCATAATTCCAGGAAAATATGTCTTGGAACTCTTTAAACAAGCTAATGTACTTCAACTTTTCAGTTGCAGGTAATGTCTGATAAGCTTGGGATCTTCCTTTGTTCCTATTGTGCATTCCTCTATATATGGCCTCAGAGGCTCCATTGTAGGTTTTCTAGCTACATCATTGGAGTCAAAGAGGTATTCTAGTGGGGCTAATCCCTTAGGAAAAAATGTTGTCTTTGAGGTTTAAAAATTCTTATTCATCATTGATTAATCCCTCAATTTCTACTTTTTCTAACTGTTCTATTTCTAGTTTAGTGAATTTAGTTGGTTCTATCTTATTTACATTATTTACATATATTTCATTATTTATGGTATAATCTAATGTACAGTCTGTGTCTACATTACAGTTCTGAAATTCTCCTTCAAAATTAATGAAATCTAGAATTTGTGTGTCTTGTGAAAAAATTTTCCAATACTTTAAATTATCAAGCATGATTGGTCTATGTCTTACCTCATATGTGTACTAATGATTTGGCTGAAAGGGTAACCTGCATGTGCTGGAAAAATTCGCTAAGCTATTTTCTTGCACATTATGCTTTCTTAGAATGACAACAAATTCAGTCTCAAGGAAACAATTTATTAAGTCTAGGATGGTTTCTTTGTAACATCTAACTCTAGGGTTATTAGCAATGTACTCTCCCTTGACTTGTTTTATAATAAGTTATGAGTCTCCCATGATGGAAACTCTTTTAGCCCCAAGTTTTCTTATTATTTGAAGGCCTAGCACTAATGCTTCATATTCTTCCATCTTGTTAGTGCATTTAAAATTTAATTTGAAAACATGTCCTTCTAAATGATCATTTTCTAAATTGTATATCCATACTCTAGCTCCTGCTCCTAATCTATTTACAAAGCCATCAAAATATAAATGCCACAAATATTGATGTGATATATTTTCATCTATTATGGGTTTAGAATTGGTAATTAAATTTTCAGTATTGACTTCTTTGTGTTCCTCTGCCACAACTGTGATTTCATCTTTGTCATTGTGTGAATTACATAAGATAAATGAGTCTAGATCAGAATGCATGGAATAGATAGGGTAATTTTGTGGTATGTTTGAACTTCTTACCATGTATTTCATCAAGGTTTCTCTATATAGCTTCCTTTGCTGACCAAACACAGAAATAGTAGCATATGACATGTCTAGTTATAGTGATCCATGTAATTTTTCTCCCCATGAGCAAGATAATAACATACCATATTTGGGAGGGATATCAGAAAATACTATGTCCATAATGATACTCTTTGCTGAGCACTATACTAGAGTTACACATAGATATTTGATCAAGCCAAGTCATTTGACTTGACTATAATCAAAGGAGAATAGGTCCTTGTAGGGTCTGGTGATGGCTAAGTTTAATTTTTCCATGACTGCTTTAGGCATTAAGTTATGAGATGCTCCTGAATCTAACATAGCATTATGTAATATTTTATCGTGAATTTTTAAGCTAATATAGAATGGAGGGACACCCCCTTGTTGATGTTTTCCATCTAATTCAGGACCAAATAATATCTCAGGTTGATCATCATTGAGGTTGACAGCATCTTCACCTTCACCTATGTTTAATGTTTCAGTAATTTGTGCCTTGTATGAGTCATTTTTCACCAGCTCTGTTAAAGGAACTGGTATTTTCAATTTGGCTATCTCAATTTTGATATTGAATGGCATTTGAGTTTTGTCTAATTTAATTATTTCATTTTTACCGATTGTGGTTTGTGTGGTTGTCTTCTTTATTAACACTTGGTAATTCAGTTTGTGTGTCAACTGTTTTGTTTTCAACTTCCTTGTATGGAAATGTTTGAGTAGTAGTTGATGTGATGTCTACAATCTTTGGGATGGAAGCATTCTGAGTTTCTCTAGGGAGAATTTGTATAATTTTTGTCACAGGAGATTCTATTGTTTTCTTAGTTTGGGCGTGGGCTGATTTCTTAATAGGAACCTCTGTGTTCTTTTTGTTTCTAAGGCTATACTGTTTATGAACTTCATATATAGTAGATTCATAGCCTTGTTTGTAGTCAAAGGAATCTCCAAAATCTAATTGTAATTGATGTAACATGTACAACTCTTGTTCTTCCTGGGTAAGAAAAATGGCATATTCATTGTTTACTCCCATCAAGTTTATCTGGGTGTCCTGGTATTCTTCATCCTGTTGTGAACTTTCAACATAATTTTCCTGGAAAGGTGGTCTAATCTGTTGATCGGGTAAAACTTCTCTTGATTTACTAGTATTAGGATTTTTCCTAAAGTTGGAGTTTCTAATTTGGGGACCTTGTTGATTTTCCCATTGAGGTTTTCTTTCCATGTTCTCTAGTCTATCCATTAGTATTTCTACATTTTTAGCTAACCTATATATCTTAACATCTGAAGTGAAAGGTTCTTCCTTAATGGTCACTCTCCACTCATTCCTCATCCTAGCTCTTTTAGCTAGTAAGTTAGCTTCTACACTAACTTCATTGCTTTGCATTTGTTCTAAAGTTGTAGGGTTTATTTCTCTTAACTGATAGGAAATGTCAGTGTCAAAACCATCTGGAAATTTAATTAGGGCCAAGCCTAGTGGAGGTTTGATATTCACTAGAATTTCATTGTAAATGTTATTAAACCTAATACAATAATCTTGAACAGATTCATTAGGATCTCTTCTAATGTTCTCATACTTCGATAATATCTGGAGAGGGTTTTTATTTCTTTCCCATCTATTTATAAACAGTCAGTGGAAAGAACTTAAATCAACGATATGGATAGCAAGTGAATATTTAAAACATTTTTTAACATCTCCTGCTAGAGTTTGTGCAAATAATCTCATTTTTACATCTTCCTCATCAACTTCATGTAACTCAAAATAATATGTGATTTTATCTACATGTTGTTAAGCAGTAAACTGACCAGTACCATCGAACTAAATTTTTTTACTCTGGTAATCTTGTGGCATGGGATGTAAAGGGACCTGTAAGACCAAAGGGGAAAATCTGGCTACCATGGCTAAGATTTTAGCTCGACTAGGAGGTAAAGAAATGGTGCTTGGAGATGGACTCGAAACTTTGGGTTGGATAGGAAGTTGAGGTATGAATGGTTTTGGGCAATGAACTGTGGTGGATATTATAGGTGAGGTGGAACTGAATGAAACATTATTTAAATTTTTTGAAGATACTATAGGGAGTGTAGGGATAGCAACATTTAGGGCTTCTAGTTCAACTTATTATTGAAAATAGGCTTCGTCTATGTCTTTTATAAAAGTCGCAGTTAAAGCATAAAGTTTGTAAAAATTTTCTAGAACCATTTGATCTAAATTAGGTTGTATAGTATCCTTCTTTGATTCAATAAATTGAATAAAAATGGGGTCTATTACAGTATTATGGACTAAGCTTTCAGATTTGGTACGAAATAAAGAATTCTCAAATGATAAGCAAAATTGAATATCCTGTATGCCTGATAACTCCTTAGGAAGTGAATTTTCTTTGATTAACTCACTATCGCTTCATTGACTCTCTACTATTTTAGTTTTTTTTTTTAATTCTATCAGGATGATCAACAATTGTAGTAGGGCATGGATCAAGATGAGCCCTTGTATAATATGTTCTTTTATAAACCATAATTTTAACTTACTATGATAAATTCAAACAAACGTTTTTAAAACCTTAATGTCAAAAACTAGAAAATTGTTTCCTTTAAGATTTATTTAACTAGGGACTCATTTTTCACCAGTATGGTCGCCAATATGTTATCACTCTAAAATTTCCAAAGGTTGTTTTTAGCATTAAAGAGAAATATCAGAGGTAACTACAAACCTACTTTGGAGCTTAGGATCTAGCCTTCCTAAACTCAGAGAGGGCTTTCTCTATATGATTTAACTTTGATTATTTAATGGATATTCGACTAGTTATGTATGCTTAGTTGGATTGATTTTGATTGGTTGGTGTGATTAATGAATTAGATGAATAGGTTCTTTTCCACTTTCCATTGGGATATGGAGTCAAAATGCTTTGAGATAGAACAAAATCAAATCAAGAAGAAAATGTTACAGGGCAAGATAGGTGAGCAATATCAGATCTCAAGGCTGAATGGTGAAGTGATATTTCAATTGGGATCAAGGAGAAATTAAGCATTCCTTAAACTTGATAATGATGAAGGTCATAGAAGTCAATCAGGATTAGAGGGAAATTAAGAATTCTCTAAACTGAATCTCAGAAGAAAACACAGAAACATATAACAATTAAAAGTAGAGTGTAATATTTAAGAAAATTCTGCAGTAATATTCCTGTTATAACATTCAGATTTATAACACATAATTTTATGGAATACCTAGAAAGAAAACATGAACAATTGAAATTTTGTACTTCACTAAGATAGCTCAACACATGAATCCTGTAAATAATTCTCTTTATAACTTGTTCTGTCTGTCGACATGAAGTTGGTAAAATAACCCTCAGGCAAGAGATCAGTCAGCTAATGAAATATTCAGAAATCCACACTTGATACTTCAAATGATGAAGTATTTATGCAACATATTACAAAAATATCCTATCAACCGACTAGGATTTATTCTAGGAAAGTAAAATATGTTTATACAAAAAGATAGTGACACCTTTCAACTATCTAATATCTGACCCTGATTCTTTGCTTGTTGTTACCTATATATTCTTTCATCTGTCTGTTATTTCACCCTTTACAGTAAATCACACCACTTTTCCCATTTTTCTTCATCTGGGATTTTGACTTTCATCATCCTGTGGTAAATCTCATCTGCCTCTGAATATCTGTAATGTTCCAAATTTTATGGAACATTAAATTTTGTAAGGAGATGAATAAAATGGGTAGGGGACCCATTCTTTGCTTGATTAGAGAATAAAAATCCTCTAAGTATGAAAGAGGATCATGTTGGAGCTGGATTTCACACCTCCATGTGTGAAAGGAAGTTTTTGCATAAAGCCTTGGCCAAGGTTGACCAAGTCAAACTGCGTTGGCATGAGTTGGAAAGCACTATGTGGGACAACGTAGGAGGGAAGGTTCTAGAGGGAGGAAACCCTATTTCGAATTAGGGCCTATGGAGGGAAGGCTCATTGTTTAAAAGAGAAGCAAGGCAACCATTGAGTTCATCTTGGATCATTTGATTATTTTTCTATTTAGACAAATTGCTGCCTCTTGCTGTTCAACAGAGCTGCAGTGCCCTCGGGCATGAGGGAGTCCTGTTTAGGATTTCCTCTCCTTCTTGAGTAGCTCATGAAGGATTGCACTCATCCTCCATATTAAGGCATTTATGCCATAGCTTCAGTCATCTACATCAGCGCAGTCTCTACACCAGAGATTGTGCAGTTTTGCTAGGTGTTCCTGGGGAGGTTTTCCACACACCATCCAGAGCTAGTTTTTCAGTGGAGAGAGGTTCCATCCATTGGGAGATCAGAAAAGGAGGTTTATTAGCAGATCCCATCATATTTGGCATCAAGCCAACCAAATTCCATCATTGGTAGTGTAGTCCCTCTCCTAGACAGTGTTTTTCTGGGTGAATATTTGTTGTGAGGGATTGGCAGATTTTGGAGGGGAAGCCTTGGGTGAAAGGATCAGCCTTTCACTTCAGATTTTCATTGGAGAAGGGCTCTTCATATACAACCGCTATTTCAGCCTTCTCCATCCATTTCCAGCTCT
Source organism: Pinus albicaulis (assembly GCA_034641835.2). NCBI lineage: Eukaryota > Viridiplantae > Streptophyta > Pinopsida > Pinales > Pinaceae > Pinus > Pinus albicaulis. The sequence goes on along the minus strand of CM076574.1, from coordinate 467,236,387 downwards.
TGAGTTGCTGCTACCCAACAACTCCAAAATTTCTGCAAAGTGTCATTTTTGTATAGATTTCAGCCAATCCTCTTAAAGGATTGATGTTATGTATTTTTAGGGGTTGAGATATTGCTCCCCCTTCTTTATTTGAGCCTACATTGTCATGTCATTATATTTTCATTATTTATGTAGCAGTTCCTCTCTATAAATGCACAGTCATGGCCTAGGGCTTCTTTATGCAACAGTATTTCTCATGTTTCCTTGTACAACTTTCTTGAGGCTTGTTGTGCATTTCTTGAGTGATTATTTCCTCAAGATGATGTATATATTATGCTGCTATGTCTTAATATGATGGCCATTGTATTCCTCGGCATTTCATGTGTATATGATTCACTACTATTTTCCATTTGATGTATTTTTTATTGATGTAGCTGCAATGTTGGGGTTATCTTAAGAGATTCCCAATCTTGTTATATTTCCCTATTGGGGATATTTTCCTTTGAAAATCACTCTATAGACAGAGTCTGATAGTGGGCCAGGTAGCCTTTGGAGCTCATCCTTCTCTATGAAGGTGACAAATCCAGTAAATGCTCCTTCAGTCTATCTCTGGAATAGATTTTCCTTGTTAGTTGACAATGTTTCTGAAAAAGGAACATTATAGTGGTATCGGAGCATCGAAATTGGCATAGCCTGTGAGTTCGATTTCATAGGAGAATAATGAAGAAGATGAGCTGAAGCTCATCTATTTTTGGAATAAAGAAGAGCCTCCCTAAGGAGGAGGAGAAGAAAAGGGAAGGAGAGGAAGGTCCATGCACTTTCTATTCTATTGAAGACCAGCATGGGGGATGCTTGGATTTCTAGATCTTATGCAAGTACCTGGGTGACTATAAACCCCATTCTGTAGCATTCAGGGGAAATACAACATTCCCATAGTCTATTCAATATATGGAGGAGAGAAGGCCCTATGGAAAAGGATAAATCAGAGGAAATAGGCTTCTATTGTCTACATTTGATGGGGTTACTTCAGCTAGAGCTTGGGAGAAGAAGTTGGAGGCATTTTTATTGCTGCATCCAGTGGCAGAGAAAGAAGCAATGGAGATGGCAATGCTGTACATGGAGGAGTAAACCTCTGTTTGGTGGTTCAAACCCTTGTTCCATTCAAGGGTGAGTTATTTTGCAGTCTTTTCTCAAAGGTTGATCCAAACCTTTGATGAAGAAAGAACAAAGGAAGAGAAGCTCACACCACCACGGGAGGAGGATTGCACCAACATTGCTACAGCTTTGAAGGAGAAGCCTTCAACATCTATGGATGAAGAAGCCATTGGAGGAAAAGAAATTACAACCACACAAGAAGGTCCAAAGATCCACCAAGGTATGAGTAAATTTCCACTTTCTATTTCAGAAAATAATCTTAAGGATGGTGGAATTTAATATGAAGAGGTCCAAGGATCAAATCACATGGCCACTTTAGGGCCTCATGATTGCATTGCACTGTGCAAAGGGTTCAAGGAGAAGATGAACCCTGATCCTCACACACTTTTGATGAGTTACATTCAGCCTTTAAGGTTGGAGTGTGAACCTTTGGAGGATGAAGTAAACCATGACACCTCCATGGAGAATCATGAAACAAATTGTGAACTGGAGGAAGAGACAACTGCTACATCATTGGAGGAATCAACAGCGCTGTTGAACATGGGCGGAGAGGAGACATCACCTCCATCACATTTGGATCTTCATAGTTCTAACATATTCATGGGAGAGAGGCCTTTCTTAAGGGGTCTCCAAGGAGTTGCATTTCAATCTCTCATGAAATGAAAAAAGAAATATTTAGTTTGGGAGAATGGTAGCCCTCATGGGAGGAGTACCAAAAGAATGGAGAAGAGATGGCAGGATGTTTACATCATTGAGTAGCAAGGAGAAGGGATGTTTGGAGCTGATATGATATATATATTAGTCATAATACCTTCATAATTTTAGGTACATGATGTGAGCATGAGGAGGCAGCAAGCACTTGAGTTGCTTGGAATTGATTGGAGAGAGCACAAGTAGATTTGCTCTCATATGATTGATGGTGTTGCAGGAGTAGAGGAGGGAACTATCATAGCGCAAGGGGATCACTCCTTGGCTGGTATTTATTGGGAGGCATTTCCCTCTTGGGAGAAGCTTCATATTTTCAGCAGCATCACCAGAGTTGTTCTTGACAAGGAGCATGTCAAGGAACAAAGATTGGCATGGGCAAGAGCCCTTTTGCATGAGCTCACAACGTTTTCATTTGGGAGGAGGATCACATGCATAGATCCATATATCATATCACTTCCAGAATATGGTAAGAGTCTTGTGTGTACCTTTACTGACCTACATACTCTTATCATTATGATGCAATGCAGGGTTTTTCAAAGGGGCAGATCTTTCATGTTGCTCCATGAGCAAAATTGGGCCAAACTATGTGATGGAGACAACCATATTTTATATGGCCTTGGGAAAGTGTTTCCTTCCATGTATGTTCAACATTTATGTTCAACCACTTACCATGCATCATCAGATGTAAGAACATACATTGTTATTCATGAGCTGAAAACAACTTTCCATATCATTTCTCAAAGCAACAGTTTGGGAAACTGCACTGTGACTACTTGGGAGACTGTTGCTACATCTTTGCACAACATGAGACCTTCAGTACTTGCCTCATTTTATTGCTGAGTATGGTCTTCTTGGCTGATATTTCTGTTATCTTAATGGAGGACATGATCAGAGGATAGACACATGGGATGAATCTGTCATTGATGAGGAAGAACTCCCATATTTTCTGCAGTACATGTTCTAAGGGGAAAATGAGAGGAGGCATGGCTACAGCCACATATTTTCTTACTTGTGGGGTGAGCCATGGGCTTGGTAATGTTATCCATCCATTGTGTGTATATGGGAAGGTATTCGGCCTTATGTTGCTGATTCACTCATCTATTTACTATTTAGTAGTAGATGTGGTAGTTGTTGTGCAATACTTGCCATGTTATTCTCTGCAGCTGCAGTGGATGATATTGCATTGTGACCCTATGAGACATTGTTTGCATATTTATGCACATGGTATAACCTATAGAAAACATGTCATGGTGGAATTCTATCGTGATCTTGTCCTATTAATCATATATGACATGTCTTGGGCTAGCTAGACTATCATTGATGGAGGGTAGATTCTTGGTGGATTACTCTTCATTTTGCCATTTGAGGGAAATAAATTTGCAGCCAAGGATCAGCATACACTCCAAACTTGTCATAAGTGGGGGAGAGGACTGCATGGGGCAAGTTATAGTGCTTTCCATGATCATATTTTCATCCCACCTTCATTTCCGGAGCTCAAGGTGGAGGGATATTTTCCATGAGTTTCCTTGTTGGGAGGCAACTTATTTTTATGATTGATGGCTTGGGGATGAGAGTTTCATATGGGGATGATAAGTCCCATTATATATCAAATCTCATGCCTCAAGGATGCCCTTAAACAACTCTTTTTTCCTTCATGGATAGTTTTTTCTACATGATAGCTATTTTGGAATGTTCACCCAAAGGCTATATTGCATATGTTGGAGGGACAGTTTGGAGACTTGATTACTAATATGGAATCCTTTTTCTTGAGGAGATCATCACATAGGATGCTAAAGGAGGGAGGGTAGAAAGAAACTCAGTTCATCCTTGCAATTACTTGAGGGCAAGCAATATTTTGAGAGGGGAGGACTGTAATGTTCCAAATTTTATGGAACATTAAATTTTGTAAGGAGATGAATAAAATTGGTAGGGGACCCATTCTTTGCTTGATTAGAGAACAAAAATCCTCTAAGTATGAAAAAGGATCATGTTGGAGATGGATTTCACACCTCCATGTGTGAAAGGAGGTTTCTACATAAAGGCTTGGCCAAGGTTGACCAAGTCAAACTGCATTGGCATGAGTTGGAAAGCACTATGTGGGACAACATAGGAGGGAAGATTATAGAGGGAGGAAACCCTAATTTGAAGTAGGGCCCATGGAGGGAAGGCTCGTTGTTTAAAAGAGAAGCAAGGCAGCCATTGAGTTCATCTTGGATCATTTTATTATTTGTCTATTCAGAAAAATTGTTGCCTCTTGTTGTTTAGAAGAGTTGCAATTCCCTCGAGCACGAGGGAGTCCTGTTTAGGATTTCCTCTCCTTCTTGAGTAGCTCATGAAGGTTTTCACTCATCCTCCATATTCAGACATTCAAGCCATAGTTTCAGTCATCTACATCAGCGCAGTTTCTGCAGCAAATATTGTGCAATGTTGTTGGGTGTTGCTGGGGAGGTTTTCCACACACCATCCGGAGCTAGTTTTTCAGTGGAGAGAGGTTCCATCCATGGAGATCGGAAAAGGAGGTTTATGAGCAGATCCTATCATCTTTGGCATTAGGCCAAACATATTCCATCATTGGCAGCATAGTCCCTCTCCTAGACAGCATTTTTCTGGGTGAATATTTGTTGTGAGGGATTAACAAATTTTGGAGGGGAAGTCTTGGGTGAAAAGATCAACTTTTCACTTCAAATTTTCATTGGAGAAGGGATCTTCATCTACAACAGCTATTTCAGCCTTCTCCATCCATTTCTAGCTCTTGAGTTCCTGCTGCCCAGCAACTCCAGCATTTCTGCAAAGTGCCATTTTTGTATAGATTTCAGCCAATCCTCATAAATGATTGATGTTATGTATTTTCAGGGGTTGAGATATTGCTCCCCCTTCTTTATTTGAGCCTACATTGTCATATCATTATATTTTCATTATTTATGCAGTAGTTCCTCTCTATAATTGCACAGTCATGGCCTAGGGCTTCTTTATGCAACATTATTTCTCATGTTTCCTTGTACAACTTTCTTGAGGCTTTTTGTGCCTTTCTTGAGTGATCATTTCCTCAATATGATGTATATATTATGTTGCTATGTATTAATATGATGGCCATTGTATTATCCAATATTTCATGTGTATATGATTCACTGCTATTTTCCATTTGATGTATTTGTTATTGTTGTAGCTACAATGTTGGGGTTATCTTAAGAGATTCCCAATCTTGTTATATTTCCCTATTGGGGATATTGTTCTTTGACAATCACTCTTTAGACAGAGTCTGATAGTGGGCCAGGTAGCCTCTGGAGCTCATCCTTCTCTATGAAGGTGAAAAATTTAGTAAATGCCCCTTCAGTCTATCTCTGGAATAGATTTGCCTTGTCAGTTGACAATGTTTCTGAAAAAGGAACATTACAATATCTGGCAAATGTAGGCTTATTTACAAAATGTGATTTACCTCATGCTGGAGGTAAAAGAAGTTTTCTAGAGTTTGAAGGAGCACCTTGCCTATGGGATTGCCTCTTCATTGAGGAAATTTGGGAAGTTTCTTCTGGGATAGTTTCTATTCTGTCAACTATTTCGGGTTCTTTATCTTTTCCTTGAGATTATTAATATCTGTAGTCTGAATAGACATATCTTCCATTGGTTTGATTAATCTGTTGGCCTCATTAGTGGGATGGGCTATTGGTATTATTGAGGTTTGTGCCGATGTAGATGATGTGGGTATAGCATTAATGGGAACTACTTCTAGAGTAGCCATGCTAGCTTGTTTTTCCTGTAAAAAATATTGAATTTATTGTCAGATGTAGCTTCTGCTGATTAAAATCCTTCTTCTCTATATCTTTTCGAATTCCTATCCTATGGGTCTTGAGTAAGCAGGATGGAACTAGTATCAAGTTGCTCCTCCATCTTTTGGTTTTGTTAATCACCCGCAACAGCAAAATAAAACAACTTGTAATGAGAAAAAGGGTTTGTAGGGAAGCAAGCGGGCTTATTTGTGGAGGGAAATGATTATTTCAAACAGATGGATTTAAAAAATGGTTTTTTTTTTTTTTTTTTGGGGGGGGGGTATGATAGTTTACGGTTTTGCGTTTTCGCGTTTTTAACTACTGTGAGGCTAACATGCATGTTCATAATGGTTTTGGAAAACAATCCTTCTGGTTAGAGTGATAAACTTCAGATGGTAGAGGGGGGCCGAAAAGTTGTATGAGTGATTGTATTTCAATGAATGCGATGAGATCATGAGGGAGATGAGGACAACTTAAAAAATAGCATGAATGGTGGTGTCAGGTAATATTTTATGTGTAGAGGTAAAATAAAAGCAGGGTTCATTAATCTTTTTGCGCTTTAAAATTTTAAAAAGTGGGTTTTTATTTTTTTATGGAATTATAGATTTTTAAAGAGGTTGTTAGTGTCAGTATTTTCATACTTCCGCCAAGGATCAAAACACATTTTTCATGTGCATATTAGGTGTCTCAATCTAAATAATTTTTTATCATTCCATTAGGTCATGTAAAAAATTGATTCACTCATGGTAGCCCTAGTCATAAAAGCTCACTCTCCCTCACAAATTGTCATTTTTTGGCCCATCTTCATGTCTTTCTGAACATCAAAAACACTTTTGAAAATATTATTTCACTATATCTTATGTCAGTCAAATTCAACCATGAAGCCAGGTCATTCAAGGTCCCATTAGGTCATTAGGTTTCATTGTTCAAAGTCCAAAAATGCATTATTCCATCTCATAAGATCAGAAAAGGGTGTGAGAGTGATCCCAATAATGTCTCTTTAACATGTAAAGATGATCTCCAATATGGTTTCTAAAGTTTTAATTTGATTTCAAGTGTGAGTTTCATTCCAAGATGTAATTTTATTTTTATTCATGTAATTTTATGTGGGTTCAAATGTAGTAAGTACTCAGTCTCCCAAGGCTACCAACTCAGATTTACACATGCCAACACATCAAGTGTCAAATACAAAAATTGTCTACTTCATCAATTGATCAAATTTCAAAGGGAGATGTCTTTTTCCAAGGGTGCCTAAGTCATCATTTTCCATAAGCACTAAACCCTAATTTCCTCTCCCACTGAGCTAGGGTTTGCTATGGAATCAGAGACATATGAGCAGAGGAGGCATAAGGTAGGTCATTTCAATAAGTATGAGTTCATTACAAACTCATAAACATCATGTCTCCATCATTTTCCAAGAAATCATTCCAAGAGTCAAGCCATTTGCCACTCATAGGGCTACTTTTACTTCAAACTATGTTTCTGACCAAACAGAGATGAAATTGACCAAAGTGAGAGAGGTGTTTCTCCATCATAGGTCCAAAATTAAAAACCTCCTTCTGTTTTTCCATAGGTTCCATGATTTGGGATAAATTTCAAAAATACAGGTGCCATAGGAGAGTTGCTTCACTCATGGAGTGACCTTGGGAAAAAACAAATTTTCTCCTAGTTGGAGTGTCCAAATGACTTGCTTGATAAGTCAAATGAATACTAGATTGGAATATATTTCAATTGAGCTATATTGAGCTCCATTTATAGTTGAGGGAGGCCTCCAACAACTTACTGCAAGATCACACTTCATTTTTGCACCCCCATTCTACACTTTTTGACCAGTCTTGGGAGAATTGATTTTTGACAGGCTATACTTAATCATTTTCAGTGCTTGATAGGTCCATTATGTAGAAAATAGAAATATGTTTCCAAATAGCCATCATGCACCCAATTTGGACTCTGTGAAGGTCTTCAAAAGTGGACTTCACGATGGCGCTGTGTATAGGAAATTGGCGCTACGCATAGAGTTTTGGCGCTGCGCATAGAGCATTTTTGCTAGTGCAAATTTACACGGAGCTACACATAGAAAGAGGGCATTCCTCACCTAGGTGTGGAACTATGCACAAGGAAAAAACTCTCCCAAACTCCTCTAGACACTTCAAGGTTGCCTCTTCACCTAAAATATAAGTAAGTTAACCCTTATAGCTCCATCCATCTTCATTTTTATGCTTGTGATTGTGCTTCGTGTTGGCTAAAATTGCAAGGAAAACCTATTTTTCCTTTATAACTCCCAAAATCCCCATCCCCCTCACAAACTTCCCAAAACCCTCCTTGTCCCAATTTATTGTTCCTAAACCATACTACATCACCTCATACTTATAAAAACATTACAACTACCCCTACATCCTCATCTGTAAGTCCCTTTACTCTTTTCCATTAAAACCCTAATTTCTAGGAATTTTACTATTTTTTCCTAGATTTTCCCCTACCTTTGACCTGTAATTGAATTTTCATTTTTATCACCCTTAATATTTTCACCCCCCATCACCTCACAAGGTTTCATAACCTTTTTCCCCATCTCGCTTAATTTTTGTGGCCCTATCCCTATCCCCTAAAGCCCTCATTTCATCATTTCCTTCTCTGCTCCTATTCCCTTCACTCCCCCACTCATTCTCCCTTTTCTTTCCTCTCCCCTAGCGTTTCCAAAGTGCCAAGAACAAGCATGGAGAGAGAGGACACAGATTACAGGGCGGAAGAACACAGTGATCATGAATTTGAGGAAGATGAAATTTCACAACAGAGAATTCCACACAAGGGAAGCTAAAAACATTAAGAAAAGGCCAAAGACAAGAGGTCTCAAAGGAGCATTGGAGAAAGAAAGAAAGAAGCCCAAAGTCTGAGTTTTGACCAGCAGTTGGCAAAGGAGATTGCAGATAATAGAGAAGTGTGGCTTGACAGAGTCAACATTCACTTGGAGAAGTTGCTAATGAAGGCCAATAGAGACAATCAGATGCTTAGGCACATGGCCCATCACTATCAAACCTGGAACAAAATTTGCAATATCAAGGTCAAACAGATGAAAGATAAACTAAAGGAGATCCGGAAGGGCGAGAAAAGAGGTGAAAAACTCAAGATACTTGTTGATTCCTCCTGAGCTAAGCTTGACATGTGATTTTGGGCCTATCCCACTAACTTTGAACAATTTTGAAAATTTTTGAGCTTTTGGGCAAATTTTGAAAAACACAGAAATTTCTGCTCTATGCGTAGCACCTTGGTGCTGCGCACTCTTTTGGGGCATCCAATGGAAAAATGGAAGACATTAGTGGGTTCATAATGATGAGGACATACCTCCTGTACTTTTTATAGCCATTTGGAGAAAAATTGGTAGGAAAAAGGGCCGAAAACACCCAAAAAATCATGTTTCTACCTCTTTTTCAGGGTGGTACTATGCATAGAGTCAGTCTTGGGGCATTCCACATTTGAGGCGTCAAAACAACTCCAAATCATAAAATACAAGAATATATAGAAAGTAGACAGAACAAGATTTCCAATGAGCTATCATGAGCTCAATTTGGACACCAGGAATTCAGTAAAAAATGACCTAAAAGAAGACCTATTTTTTTCCTCCTTGGTGCTACACATAGGACAAATTCTGCCTATTTTGGAGTTTTCTCTATTTTTCACGGAATTATTTAGTTTTATCTCACTAGTTGGGATTTTCACTGATGTAATTGTTAAATATGAATTTAATTACGATGATTATTAGTTTACTCTAGGTAGATTCATTAGCTTGAGTCTTCTAGAGGTCAAATGAATCATTTTCATCTCTTTTAGAGGCAAGTTGTTGGGTCTTCTAGTCTTCAGATTCTTGTTCAACATTTGGTGGAAACGGATCCTCATCTCATGGATTCAACTCCCTGAGTCTAGGGTGAGTTTTTTTGAGGTCTATATATTATTCTTATTTCTCATTAGTAAGGTTTGGACTCAGTTGGATACATGGCCTTTGAAGAGACACACTTTGTATTAGTTCTGAGCAGGAATATTAATCAGATTCGTAGCTATTTTTATGGGATCCCTCTAGTATGGTGTTTACTTCAGTTTCTCCTTTTTTTTAATGTGTTTAAATGTATTGTTAATTTTATTCATCATTCCATAACCTCTAAGTGAATGTATGCAAGTTAGATAAGCAGAATCCATTCTCATATGCTCTGTTTTGGCTAGACATTCACAGTTTGTTAAATTTCTTCAGTTTAGAAAGGACCCATGATTTCACCATGATCTTTCTAGATCCTCAACTGTCTTGATAATCCCACCCATTGAAATCCTAAAGTGCTAAATCACTGCCTACCTTGCCCCATAGAAGACCTTGCAAATTTTGACCTAATTTTCCTTGCCTAGACTATTTCGCTCCTTCTGATCTAGCACAACCTTATACAATCAAATCAAAACCCTGAGCTACTATACCTAGCCTAATATCTTCTTTACTCAACCATCTTGGCTGTGATCCTTATGGAGAGAGCCCTCTCCTTGCCTAGTAGGGCAAACTACTTGGTTAATCGTGGTTTATGGTTACCTCGGAATTTCCTTCTTCAGCCTGAGGTTCAATTTGAGTGATAACATATTGGTGACCATACTGGGGAAGAAAAAGATCATATCTTCCCTAGGAAATAATGACAAATTTTAGATCTGATTTCTGATGTTGGACAACAATCAAATGCATATGAAGGTTGGACTCTTCACCTGGCGACTCCAACTTGATGTAAAGACTCCACTGGAGGATCGACCTTGCCAGCAAGAGAATGGAAGGATCTTACAAAAAGTTCAGGTATTAAAAGTGGAATTGTATTCAATATCTAATCTTATTTCTTGTAAATTACTTCTTTTCTTTTCCTAAAATTATCCTGAAAGTTTCAGGATTTTGTTGTATGATAAAGATGATCAAAATCTTGATTCTACCTATTCGAAAAGTGTAAATACCGAGTTTTCCTTTGATCTTGGTCCACATCCTTTTTCTGAATCTTATGATGACCATATTCAAATTTATGAGCCTAAAGAGATCAAGATTGATCCTACAACTTTTGTACATACTCCTACACTTTGTAAAATTCTAGATCGATACAAACCACTCGTCTTACCTCTTATACTCCATGCTTTCCCTGAAAATCATTACCTATATCTGTCGAGGTTTGATGGTTATGAAAAAATCACTACTAAGAGACATATGCAAAATTTTGAGACTTTCCTAGACCTTTTTGAAGTTGACAAAGAGGATGTCAGTATCAGGCTAATTTCTCTTTCTTTGCAAGGCAAAGTCAAGAGTTGGTTCAAAAACTTTCTTGCCGCGAGCCTCTCAAATTTCCTGCAATTTTTCAAAGTTTTCCTCGACAGGTGGGTGGTCAAACAAAATCATTTCTTAATTATAAAAGAGTATGGCCAACTGAAAAGGTAACTATGGGAGACAGTACAACAGTTTTATGCCAGATTCAATCGAGTCTATTATTCGATACCTGGTGATATAAGACCTCCTCCTGGCTCATCTCTCTTACATTACCTAGATGCCTTTGATCCGGAAATGGAGTTTCATCTGAGAGAAAGGAACCTTGAAACACTTGAAGAGATGCATAACAATGTAGTAGATGTAGAGGCTAATCTGCTGATTAGAAGGGCAAAGCTGAAGGAAGAAGAGAAGAGGAAAATTGCAGAGCACCTGACATCTTCAGAGGTAAAGCTCAAAATTTTGGTAAGTAAAATAGAGGAAATGATGCAAAGGATCACCATGAGAGATGTATTTTCCATTCAAGATCATCATGACCCACTTATCCCAGAAAAATAAGAGATTACTAGCCCTAAATATTTTCCTGCTAATCCTAGCCACCATAGATCAGAAAATGGATTTGTAGATTAGTCTGAGGAGAAAAAGTCTGACAATCTAATGTGTATTACTGGTGAAAATAATTATTTTGATGATTTGCCAAATTTTTATCAATATGATGATGATTATGTTCTCCAAACAAAATCTAATCTTGCAGAGCAATCAATAGTTGGTTTTTGGAAGGAGGAAGTTCAAATTCAGCAGCTCAAATCTAGTGATCAATTGATGCATATTTATGACGACAGAGATGAGGATAATGCTAAAAATTTGGAACTAAGTGAAGGATATTTTCTTCTTTGTTTTACTTCATTTCAATTCATCAGATATAACTTTCATGCGATCAGAAATCATCATTCATTGAGTTTTGATCTTGACAATCAAGAGGATAATAAAATTTTTTATCAGAGCTCCTTATCCTCGTGTTTCTCCGCATTTACAAAAATAAGAGAAAAATATAAGCAAATAGATAAGCGAGTGATAAACAGTATAAATGATGAACATTATCCTAATTTGGTTGAGAAAATCATTTGCGACATAGAATCCTCCTTAGTTCCATATTTGCAGCCACCAAATGCCATTGAATGTCAGGTTGCAAATGAAGGCTTGGAAGTTGAAACACATGATCAAATGAAGCAAGATGATTTTGTACCACTATTATTTTAAGCATTTCAATTTTTAAAGAAAAAATTTCATAATATCTCTAAAGCAAAAGATGAGCAACATGTAGAAAGTCATGCAGTCTCATTAGAACAAATGGAAAATAGGTTGTAGTAGTATTTTCAAGTTTTTCATGACCCTATAGCTGATGTGTTGGATGATATCTGTAGTAAAAGTCCTTCTCCATTAGCTAAATGTGAGCCTAAAAAGAGTGTTGATATAAACTTGATCCGAAAACCGACTTCATTGTCTTGTTCAACATGCGGTTCATTATGAAGCTCATACCAAGGTTTGCAGTTATATCAGAAGAGTAATGAAGAATTTTCTTGTTTTGTTGTTGATTATAAAGAAAAATTAATCATTCATGAGTTTCAAGATCCTTTTTTCAACTTGTTGTTGTCATCAAAGAAAGAAAGCACAGATGTTAGGAAAATTTTAAAACCAAGGTACGAAGACTACCTAGTGCATAGAAGTAATGTATTAGATGGGCTAGAAATCAATATGTATTCCTATGAAGATCCTTTCACAACATTATTGAGGTCAGCTGGTAGGCTCTTGCTTTGAAATTTCATCAAGATTCAATCTATTGACAAGTTTTCATGGGAGTTTCCTTTCAATAGTTCTTTCTTCTTGCTCATAAGAAAGCACTTGCGAAGAATTAAAATAACAGCTAGAATTCTTACATGGTTTCATTGGTTATTCCATTTCACTTGATCAGGTGATGAATGGATCAGTTAGAGTAGGTTTTGTTGAATAAGCTCAATTCCGAGCATCTTTTTCAGTTAGTCTTGAGTCAGTTTTGAGTCATTTTATTGAGTCAAGTTTTCAATATTCAGTTAGTCTTTAGCTTTTGACTCCATACCCAATGAATAGGCACTTGGTCTACAGTGTTCTTGGCACCTCCCAAAGAGCTACCATCCCCAAATAGAGCCAATGTTAGTGTTAGTATTTTCATACTTCTAGCAGGGATCAAAACACATTTTGCATGTGCATCTTAGGTGTCTCACTCTAAAGAATTTTTTATCATTCCATTAGGTTATATAAAAAAATTGATTCACTGATGGTAGCCCTAATCATAAAAGCTCACTCTCCCTCACAAATTATCATTTGTTGGCCCACCTTCATGTCTTGTTGAAAATAAAAAACACTTTTGAAAATATTATTTCACTATGTCTTATGTCAGACAAAGTCAACCATGGAGCAAAGTCATTCAAGGTCCCATTAGGTCAATAGGTTTCGTTTTTCAAAGTCCAAAAATGCACCATTCCATCTCATAAGGTCAGAAAAATGTGTGAGAGAGATCCCAATAATGTCTCTTTACCATGTAAATATGATCTCCAAGATGGTTTCCAAAGTTGTAATTTGATTTCAAGTGTGAGTTTCATTCCAAGATGTAATTTAATTTGTATTCATGTAATTTTATGTCGGTTCAAATGTAAAAAGTACTTAGTCTCCCAAGGCTGCCAACTCAGAGTTCCACATGCCAACACATCAAGTTTCAAATACAAAAAGTTTCTACTTCATAAATTGATCAAATGTCAAAGGGAGTTGTCTTTTTCCAAGGGTGCCTAAGTCATCATTTTCCACAAGCTCTAAACCCTAATTTCCTCTCCAACTGAGCTAGGGTTTGCTATGGAATCAGAGACATATGAGTAGAGTAGGCATAAGATAGGTCATATTATTAAGTATTAGGTCATTCCAAACTCATAAAAATCATGTCTCCATCATTTTCCAAGAAATCATTCCAAGAGTCAAGCCATTTTCCACTCATAGGGTAGGTTTTACTTAAAACTATGTTTCTGACCAAACAGATATGAAATTAACAAAAGTGAGAGAGGTTTTTGTCCATCATAGGCCCAAGAAGAAAAACCTCCTTCAGGTTTTACAAAGATGTCATATTTTGGGATAAATTTCAAAAATAAAAGTGCCATAGGAGAGTTGATTCACTCCTGGAGTGACCTTGGGAAAAAAAAATTTTTCTCCTAGTTGGAGTGTCCAAATGACTTGCTTGATAAGTCAAACAAAAACCAGACTAGAATAACATTCCAATTAGCTATCATGAGCTCCATTTGGAGTTGAGTAAGGCCTCAAAAAATTTCCTGCAAGAGCACACTTCATTTTTTCACCCCCATTCTGCACTTTTTGACCATTCTTGGGCGAATTAATTTTTGAGGGGCTATACTTGATCATTTGCATTGCCTGATAGGTCCATTGTGTAGAGAAGAGAAATATATTCCCAATGAGCCATAATGTGCCCAATTTTAACTCTGGAAAGGCCTTCAAAAGTAGAATTCAATATGGCACTATGTATAATAGTTTGGTGTTGCACATAGAGCTCTGGCGCTTTGCATAGAGAATTTTTTCTAGTGCAAATTTACACGGCGTTGCATAAAGAAAGAGGGCAATATGCATAGAGCCAAAACTCTCCCAAACTCCTCCAGACACTTCAAGTTTTCCTCTTCACCTCAAATATAAGTAAGTTAACCCTTATAGCTCCCTCCATCTTCATTTTTATGTTTGTGATTGTGTTTCATGTTGGCTAAAATTGCAAGGAAACCCTAGTTTTCCTTTGTCACTCCCAAAATCCCCATCCCCCTCATAAACTTCCCACAACCCTCCTTGTCCCAATTAATTGTCCCTAAACCCTACTACATCACCTCATACTTCTAAAAACAATAAAACTACCACTACATCCTCATCCCTAAGTCCCTTTACTCTTTTCCATTAAAACCCTAATTTCTAGGAATTTCACAATTTTTTCCTAGTTTTTCCCCTACCTTTGACCTGTAATTGAATTTTCATTTTAATCTCCCTTAACATTTTCAACCCCTATCACCTCACAAGGTTTCATAACCTTTTTCCCCATCTCCCTTAATTTTTTTGGTCCTGTCCTTATCTTCTAAAGCCCTCATTTCATCACTTCCTTCGCTGCTCCCATTCCCTTCACTCCCTCACTCACTCTCCCTTTTCTTTCCTCTCCCCTAGGGTTTCCAAAGTGCTAAGAAAAAGAATGGAGAGAGAGGAAAGAGATTATAGGGAGGAAGAAAATAGTGATGATGAGTTTTAGGAAGATGATATTTCACAATAGAGAAGGCCACACAGGGGAGGCTGAAAACATCAGGAAAAGGCCAAAGACAAGAGGCCTCAAAAGAGCATTGGAGAAAGAAAAGTAAGAAGCCCAAAGTCTGAGTTTTGGCCAGCAGTTGTAAAAAGAGATTGAAGATAACAGAGAAGTGTGGCTTGAGAGAGTCAACATTCACTTGGAGAAGATGCTAATGAAGGCCAATAGTGACAATCATACGCTCAGGCACATGGCCCATCACTATCAGACCCGAAACAAATTTTGCAATATCAAGGTCAAATAGATGAAAGATAAACGGAAAGAGATCCAGAAGGGCAATAAAGGAGGTGAAAAACTCAAGATACTTGATGATTCCTCCTTAGATAAGCTTGGCATGTGATTTTGGGCCTATCCCACAAACTTTGAACAATTTTGAAAATTTTTGGAAATTTTTGAGTTTTTGGGCAAATTTTGAAAAACACAGAAATTTCTGCTCTATGCGTAGTGCCTTGGCACTGTGCACTATTTTGGAGCATCCAATGGAAAAATGGAAGACATCAGTGGGTTCATAATGATGAGGACATTCCACCTGTACGTTTTATAAGCATTTGGAGCACAACTGGTCAAGGAAAAGGGCCAAAAACACCCAAAAAATCATGTTTTTGCCTATTTTTTAGGGTGGCGCTACACATAGAGGCAGTGTTGGGAGATTGCATTTTTGAGGGGTCAAACCAGCTCCAAATAATAAACTAAAAGAACCCATGGAAAGTAGACAGGAAAAGCTTTCCAATGAGCTATCATGATACTAATTTGGACACCGGAAAGTTAGTAAAAAATGACCTGCAAAAAGACCTATTGTTTTCCTCCTTGGCATTGCGCATATGACAAATTCTGTCTGTTTTGGAGTTTTCTCTATTTTTAACAGAATTTTTGAGTTTTATCTCACTATTTGAGATTTTAAATGATGTAATTGATAAATATGAATGTAATTATGATGAGGATTAGTTTACTATAGGTAGATTCATTAGCTTGTGTCTTCTAGAGGTCAAATGAATCAGTTTCATCTCTTTTAGAGGCAAGTTGTTGGGTCTTCCTAATATTTAGATTCTTGTTCAACATTTGGTGGAAAATAATCCTCATATCATGGATTTGAATCCCTGAGGATGGGGTGAGTTGTTTTTAGGTCTATATCTTATTCTTCTTTTTCATTAGTAAGGAATGGACTTAGTTGGATACTTGGCCTTTGAAGAGACACACTTTGTATCAGTTCTGAGCAGGAATATTAATCAGATTTGTAGCTATTTTTATAAGATCCTTGTGGTATGGTGTTTAATTTAGTTTCTCCTTTTTTTTCATGTTTTTAAATTTATTGTTAATTTTATTCATCATTTCATAACTACTAAGTGAATGTATGCAAGTTAGATAAGCATAATCCATTCTCATATGCTCTATTTTGAGTAGACATTCACAGTCTGTTAAATTTATTTAGTTTAAAAAGAACCCATGATTTCACCATGCTCTTTCTAGCTCCTCACTTGTCTTGATCATCCCACCAATTGAAATCCTAAAGTGTTAAATTACTATGCCTACCTTGCCCCATAGAACACCCTGCAAATTTTGACCTAATTTTCCTTGCCTAGACTGTTTCACTCCTTCTGATCTAGCACAACCCTATACAATAAAATAAAAACCATGAGCTACTACACCTAGCCTAATATATTCTTTACTCAACCATCTTGGTTGTGATCCTTACAGAGAGAGCCCTCTCCTTGCCTAGTAGGGCTAGCTACTTGGCTAAGCGTGGTTTGTGGTTACATCGGAATTTCCTTCTTCAACCTGAGGTTCAATCCAAGTGATAATAGAGGTAAGCGGGGTTTCAAAGGGAAAAAGGGATTTTAGCAAGGGGAAGGGGAAATTGGTTTCCAAGAGGGTAAAAGGATTAGGATAAGGGGGAATGAAGAGGAAAAAAGGGGAAATAGAGTTAATTAATGAGTTTCTATTCCTTGTTTCAAATAAGAACATTTCATAAGCCTTCTCCTTTAGTAGTTCTTAATCCTTGTCTCTCATTATTTTTCTGAGACTTAGCAGTTCTCTTTAAGGGATACGCATAATGATTCTTATATAACTTTAAAAAGTATTTTACCTACCCTTTTATTCATGCTAACATTTTTTGTTTCCTTTATTGGGTGCATTTGAATTTGCTGACCCTTTTTATTTTCTTTTGATAAGAAAACTAACTTATTTCTAACCTTATATCTTCCAATGGCTAAGATTAAACTTATGAGCTCATTTTTATTCTCTACCTAACTACTGATATGCCAAGATTAAATTGTTTGGTCGAATACTTATTCACTAACTATCATAACATAAAATTTAAAGGCATGAATGATCAAGATTAGATTGCATGATCATCCTGAATTGTGGCATTTTGAACAAGCTGCACACAATTTATTTTGCAGAAGTAAACTAAACTAAGAGTAGTGGCATTTGAATGTGCAACAATTTCATAATTTATTTTTTCTTCTTTTTATGGGGTTCATAATCTTCTTTCTTTTTGATCTTTTCTTTCTTTTGGTCCTTTTATTATTCTTTTAGGACATACCCTCTTTTCATTTTTTAATATGGAAAAAATTTGCAGAAAAGCAAAGGTATGTAAAATATTACAGGACTTGATATAGCCAATTCAAAATTATGATCCCTATTATTATAGGACCCTAACAGGATGCTCTTTTATTAGCTTGAAACTCGATTTTTGACTTTGATGGTGGTGTAACATCATATGTGCTTTTGAGAAATGACTTGATGAGGTGATTGTTCTGCAACATAATTTCTTGAAAAGGAAATGTTACATTTTTTACTTTATTCCCTAAGTTTCTAATTCCCATGACGGTGACCCAAATGATGGAAATGACTCTCTTTTTTCTTTTGATGACTGACATCATGATGATAATCAAATGTAAATCCTAGACCATGACCTATATGATAGCACATTAACTCTTTTGATGACCTAGGACAATGATGACATGACCATGATGATTGATGATGACCATGAGAAAGGGGAGGGAGTAGCACTAACCTAGACGATAACCAATGATTATTTGACAATGAAGAGATGCAAAATTTAATTTGAAAATATAACAATTTGACCTAATGACCTTGTTGTAGCTAGTTTAAAATTTCTTGTAGGTTGTACATAGGAGAATATGTACATTGAAAATTCTAAAAAAATTATATATGCACAAAATCAAATTTTGAGGAAAGGGCACTAAGCGGCATTTGAATTTAATGTGTTAGATAGCGGGACCACTTTGGCTCGTTAGTTTAAAATATGATAACTTCAGTTCTTGGATGCCTCCATTTTAAAAAAATTCTCGCAATGGAGTGTGAGAAAAGTCACAAAGTGATTAGAGGTTAATCGATGGGGTGCCTCTACTAGAATCTTTGACCCCCGCCGGTTGATTGGAATGTGTGGCCCAACTGATTTGCAAGGGCACTTCTCTATAATCGAGCCCATACTACAGATTCCCCCCACAGTGACGACAACCTGATGACTATCGACAAACCCCACGATACCATCAAGTCAGCCAAGTCACCTCTAGCATCATCGTCCACATCATCCCCAGCTGTCTATCAATCACTTCATAGGTGAATTCATTTCTGTATGTTTTTCTCCTGGCCATTCATTTTATTTCACTATAAAAGGGATGTTTTTCCTCATTTTCATCCACATCTTCCTCTCGAGCCACTAAAGTCTTCCAATTTTTGTACCATTTTCCAAATTAGTAGCCACTTCGACACAACCAGGTAACTCATGTAACTATTCTCGTAAAATTTTTCAAAATGATGAAGAAAGATGTCATTGACGAGTCTACCACTCATATAAAACTAATGGACAAAGAAAAAAACATTGTGGACTATTTGCACAGTAGACCACCCTCTTTTCTATCAGCATGTCATACTAAACCAAGCCAGGTCCCCAATTTACTCTGCTTTGATTAAGTCTGGAGTCCCGTAAGTGTTTGTTCCAAGTACTCT
Organism: Pinus albicaulis; assembly: GCA_034641835.2. NCBI lineage: Eukaryota > Viridiplantae > Streptophyta > Pinopsida > Pinales > Pinaceae > Pinus > Pinus albicaulis. Next base: position 467,217,162 of record CM076574.1, on the reverse strand, counting down.
CCAAAATTCTTCATCGTGAACCGATTGGGGGAAAATGTCTTTCAAGTGTCAATTCAGTTGATAACGCAATCATTTTGTTAGCTTTCTGCAGATTCATATGTAAGTTTAATTGATGAATCCATTTCTTCATATTTTCAAGAATTGTTAGGGCCTAAGTTTACCCAAATTGTATTTTATCTCTTGCCTAAAGAGGAAGAATTCTCCTTGGAGTCAGACAATTTTCCTTTGAGTACCTTTGCTGAAGATGTATGACCAATTCTTCAAATTTTGGCCAAAGTCCTAGGGAGGGAAGATGCCATGGTTGTAAATAAGTCAATTCTGGGAATGTTTGATTTAATGATGAATCCTGGAGCAATTTTGGATATTCCCACTTATCTGGAGAATTTTATCGATAATAAGTTTACAAGCTTGTCAATCACTAGCGATTTCAGCTTTCCTTCTTTGGTCACATATTTATTTATTTACAGTAATGTGGATACCTTTACTCAGTTGGGGTTGAATGTTGTAGATGTAAATAAGAAAAATCATTCAGTGGTATTTTGGACAGACTTGGTGAGAAAGGAGGTGGGAAATGAAGGGATGTTTCAATTTACATCATCTTTCCTTCCTATTATATATGAAATTTTAAATGGCGTGTTTGAACCAAGATTGTTGCATGAAGCGACTGTGATAGAACCTTCTTTGGGACTACTTCGAAAAATGAAAAAACTTTACAGATACGATCTCTTATCACATATTTATCTCAATTCTATAAAAAATTTTGAGGTTAAGTAAAGATGTGAGATATGTAGATTGGTTTTCTCCTGAAGACCATACTGAAATTAGATTATTTGGAGCTGATATAGAGCCTTTTAGACTTCCTTTATTTATTCCCATGAGATTGTTTTCCTTGGTGTTCGTCAAGAAAGGTCTTAATGTTGACCAGGTCCATTTTGTACCAGTGAAGAAGGGTCATATTTTTAAACTACCTAGGACAGTAGTTCCATTCATCGTAAACACCAGGCAGGCCTTGGAAGCTGCTCACAAAATGCTGACTGACATGAATTTGTCATTGGAGGGTAAATGGGCTTATGACCCATAACATGTGATTCCAAACCGCAGAGTGGAGAATGGCTAATTTGTTCATGAATCAAGGCCATAGATGAAGATACCAGAAAATGGAGGACAAAATTCTGTGTCTGAGCAGATGGAGGTGGAAACCCATCACCCTACTGAGAAGGGACTTAAAAGAGGAATAAAGGAAGTAATTGATTTGGAAAGTGATACAGGAAGTGAAGCTAAGAAGGAAAAGACCATGGAGGAGGGTAGATCTTTAGATTTTCCTACATATTCCTTGGAATTGGGAGATATCTCTTTCACTCCCTCATCTCCTCTTCTAGAGGGTACAAGTCATGAATCATTATAAAAAATTAAGCAATTTTTATCACAGAATGAAGAAAGAAATAAAAGGATAAGAGAAAAAATTGAGTCTAAGTCTAAGGCTCAAATTTCCCTTGAGCAAACAATATTGTTGACCAGAATGGTGTTGGCAAGAAAACAGGTCTCGTAGATAAGAACTGGGTTTAGGTTAAGGGCCAACAAGGCTTTCTGCTGTAGTCTAGCACCACGCCGACATTTTCACCCTGCTCTGAAGAGTCAAGAGTCTCACCCGAGGCATGCCATGACCTTACTAAGGTAGGGAATATATCGGTATCAACCTAACAACATTAGTATGGATAAATCAGATCTATGACAAAGGTCTAAACAAATGCAACATTCCATGAAAGATATCTCTCGAGAATGCATTCAGACTTACAATAAATAAAATTTAAAATTACTATTGAAACCATTCAATCCAAACCATAAGATATATCTAAAACAATAACCTCTGATTATATTATGAATAAACTATCAGCGACAAGTTATTACAAGGCTCCCCAACATGAACTTGAATAGAACAGAATATAAGGTGGTCCTACTGGACATAGAGAACCACAGAGATATAGAAGGGTAGAGAGCATAAAAACACGAATAGAGCTCTCCTACAACTCCTGTTCCCTGATCTCGTCTGAGCCAGCCTCCCTTTCCGCTATCCGACTACCTATTTGTTCTGCTGCTAGCACGACTGACAATTCTTCCTTTCTTCTCGCTCGACTATCTTCTGTTTCTTTCTATTAGTAGGGAGTTCTACTTCTTTTTTCCTGCCACGCTCTTCCGCCATCTGTGCTTGCTCCCGCAACAGCTGTGCCACCTGTCCTTTACTCCTTCGCAACCTTCACATCTCTCTTCCTACCATGGTTGTGTCCCGCCACACGGTAACAACAACTAAAAAGATGTTTAATTTCAAAACAAGGGCCCCAATAGGCCCCGACCACATCCTATTGACTCGCCCCAAGTCAATCGTTCTGCACTGTTTCCACTTCCATTGGTCTGCTCGGCCCTGTGTCCTGCTCTACTTGCCTCCTTTCTCCCAGCTGTCCAAAGAAGGGCCCCAACCCTGGGACCTTGGTTAGAGCTAATACCTTGAGTTCCTGAAAGGTTATCATGGCCTGTTGCCATCCTTGCATTAGCACATCAGTTTCAATTGTGATTTTCACGACAACTTCTTCCCCTGCATCAGGCGGCAAGTCACCAAACACGGTGTTGATTTTAGTATTGGCCTCCGAGGCCAATTGTTTCATTGTCTGAGCACTGGTTTTCATTGGCTGTTGGAGCTCCCGGAGGGCTTGCTTGGCTGCCATTGATTTTTCTTCTATCTGTTGTATTTGGACTTCCAAAACATCCGCTTGTGCATACAGTTGGTCGAGTCCAGTTGGGTCCTTGGCCTCTTAGATCTCTTTTGATATTTGTTGTAGCTGCAGTGAGACCGGTTGTGACTTCAGATTGAGCGCCGTCGAGCATTCCTGTAGACCCTTCAGTAGGTCATATGCCTCTTTTGCTGCAGTACTCATAACTTCCTGCATTTTCATGACTTGGATCTGTCTCTCTGATATCTTTGCTGAGTACATAATCACTGGGTCAGGTAATGCTAGTCAGGCAGCCAATGCGGCTTTGAGCTCCTTATTCTCATTGTGTATGTTGCTACAGGCCACCCTTAGGTGGACCGAGCACTTGACTATGTCATTTTCCTCTACTCCTTCGGGTATCTGGTCAGTGTGCTCCATTAGAGTGGGCCAAATATCCTGAAATATTCTGGTTACTAGGTCCAGTTGTTCCTTCAGATTCCCCTTTTCTATCTTCAATTGTTCATGCTCTTCAGTAAGTGTGTTGATCTTTATTTTTTGTTGCTCGCATCTTTGCTGGAGCTCTGAATGAAGTATCTTAGCTTGCTGTGTTTCTCTTTGAATAAAGTGGTACAGTTGGGTTGTCCCCCATGTTTCCATGCTCTCTACACCAGAGGTACCCTGATCTAGAAACCGTGCACAAAGTGGTTGTCCACTGGCGATAGATTTTGTGGATTGGGCCTGCGGCGACTGTAGCAGTGTCTGGTGCAGCGACCGATTATTGCAGTCAACCATATTTAGATTGGGCTACACCTTTTGACCTATTATATTAGTTGGCTGGAGCGGAGTCTGCTCGGGGAGAGACCAATCCATTTCTTCTATAGACTTCTCTATCTAATTAATAAGCTTGGTAAATGTAGTTTGTGGAACCAGGGTTTTGTCAACTGGAGGTACCTCTTCCGTACCGGAGTTAACTTCCATTCTGTGGTCCCCATTAGTTCTTCTTCTAACTATTGGGTCTGATACTATTGCTGATGAAGTGAAGGGTGTGGAAGTGTGGGGTTCTCAGGAGATGGATGAGGTGGTGAGTGGTAGTTGGTGGCTACGAGGTGGCGATATGCGAATGTTTAGGAAATTGATGGGATTGATGGGGTTGTGGGGTGGTAGCCCCCTAGTCCCTTGGGGCTCGAATACCGGCTCTTCTCTGATTGGTACTCCTATACTCAATTGTTAGGTTGGATCCTCCCCTGTGAGATTGACCACTAGGCTAGATACTGTGACCTTGGCCCTTTTTTCTTTCGGTGCTGCTACTGGTTTCGTAGCTTTATTCTTTCTAAACAACATTGTAGTTGCTGGGAGTGGTGAATTAAATACAAAATTGGGTATTGGTGCAAATATGGAGGCAATGCTGGGAGATGGATTGGAATGGGATGCCTGAAACTCTAAAAATGTTGGAAATGTAATGGCATCGCTAGTTAGCACTTGAAATACTCTATTAAAACTTTGTACCTAGTGTTCAGTTGTTCAATGATCGGGAAAAGTTGTAGGTGTGACATCTTGGTCACTGCCTCTTCTGAAGTTTCTCCCGGTAGTGGGTTTGGACGCATCCCATTGAAGATATATGTGTAGATTCCATCCCTGACCTCCATCGCCACTCCTAGCCATGAAAAGACCTCCGTGTGAAAGGCTTATTTGTTAATTTGGAACTTCAAGGGCCTCATATTGAACGTTGATTTCGATACACAGGTCGGCCTGAGAAAATTTTTCTTGTGGGTGACCCCGAACCATACCTGCTCGCTATATCCATCTAACAGACTTCTTGAAATTATTTGTTGACTCATCATGACATCAACCATCTGGCCGTACCAGACTCTGAAAGCCTCTGAGTTTACTTCCTTTGTGCTAGGATCCCCGGACACTTTCCAAGGCACGAACTTCATTGCCAATGGCTGGTCTTATGCTATCTCTACCGATACTCGGATGCTTGGGAAGGTCCATTTCCACATGGCTAGTGCCATGATCAAATATCCATAAATAAATCTGGTCGCCCTCTTATAATTGTCCTCGCAAGCTTCGAACAATTCCTTCAGCAAGAAAGAGCACCAATTCAGCCTTGTCCCTTGGATGCAATGCTCCACAACCAAAATTGTATCCAACGTGCACTCCCCTTTGGTATAGTGCCTTATTTTCTTGCTAGAAACTAGGTAGCAGGTGAACTTGACCTCCGATTTGTTGATCAAGTCGATATTTGCTCCTTTTCCCCCTCTCCTAGTGCCATACTTGACATAGTAGTCCATGTCCCCAGATTTCTTCACTCTTTTAGATACGGTTTGGAATGTCGCTGATACGTCCCTCCCCTCCTGTGACAATCTAGTTACTCTATGGATGTCCTCTACATGAATTGGGATTTCCTTCCCCAGCCATAGTGAACCATTCTGGATCCTGCTCAATAAAAACTTTGTGCACTACATCGCAGTGCCGGTAATCCTGAACACTGGTAGATTTCTCAATTTCAGTATTGTAGACTGTTGGATGCCCCTGGACTCTACCAGAACTATTGCCATTGTCTGTCGTGCTTATGTTGCATAATTATCTATATACACTTGCATTTTTAGTGCTAGAAACTAAAAAGAGTTTGTAAGGTCTGTATCGATCAGTGTTGCATTGTCATATTTGCCCACAAGTGTTGTGAACCATACCCACAAGTGTTTTGAATTCTGCTGTCAAGTTCTTGCTCCCCAACTGCTGGAATTACTCTGGTCATTCTGGCTCTTCGCTGGTATACTTGTAGAACAACTCTCTCTCTTTTCTCTTGAATTCCTTCTCCTCTGTGCCTTCTTTGTTCCTCTTCTGGTTTGGCTTCTCTTGTTCTTTTGGATGTTTCTGATTCTAACTCGGATTTTTCTGGCATTCTCGTGTTTCTTTGCATGCGATTTATGTAATTAACCGGCACGAGTGAGGTTGATGAGAACCCATAACTAATTAATTCACCCCTGGCTTCTTCCGTGGCTACAATCATTCGATTAGTTACCGGCTGAGGTGGGTTCTGACATTTCTGACTATGGTTTTGGGATTTGGGCAGACGTGACGACTAGTGGTTATGTCTAATTATGGAAAATTTATTACGGTATGGGTGATGCTAATTAAGGAAATTATTTCCAAATCTTGGTAATCCTATGGATTGACACTGGTACTATGCGTAATGATGATGGGCTAATGTTCGACACACTTTTCTATCTGACATGGATGACACGTTGGACACTACCCTTCCCCGACCACAATTGGTTACATTGTGGTCTCCACAACTCAATTGTAGTTATTTGTTATTATTTTTGGTTTTGGTAAAGTGGAATCCTATATATGATCATCTCGGTGTGAGAGAGTTATTGTTACTATTCTACCCTACTGACTCTTCTCGATCACGAGAGTTATTAGAAATGAAATGATTAATTTACTATTGGTAGGGCTTCAGGCGTGCACCATTGACCCATCCTTGTAGAACTTGGTCATTCAGTTTTGCTAATCGAACTGCTCCTGAATATTTTATTTCTATCACTTGAAATGGCCCTAGCCAATGTATCTACAACTTCCCTGGGAATTTCTGGTATTTGCTGTCATATAGTATAACTTTCCCACCGACTTGAAAATTCTTGTGCATAATGTGTTGGTCGTGTCAAGCTTTCTGTCTCTCTTTTTGTACCGTCTGGTAAAATTCGGCTAGAAATTTTCCTTCTTCAAGTTCTTGCAGCTTCTAGAATAACTCCTTAAGCAATTATTCTTCAGATAGCTGGAGTGATGTTGCGATTAGAAGGCTTGGTATGATGAATTCCATTGGGAATACTGCTTTTCTCCCATATACTAGCTGGAATGGTGTTTGGTTGTTTATTCATTTTACTGTTGTTTGGTATGCCCACAACATTACTGGTATTTTCTCATCCCAATCATCGCGTTGTGCATTTCATATCTTCGTCAGGCCCTTCTCCAGTATCTTGTTGAATGCTTCCACTATACTATTGGCTTGCGGATGATATGGACTGCTTTTATGGTGTTGTATCATGAAGCTTTCCAACAGGGATTTAATGGTGTCATTGATGAAGTGGGTACCCTGGTCGCTGGTCAGGATTTTTGGACACCTAAATTGGCTGATTATATTTTCAAATATGAATCTGGCAGCAGTCTCTGCCATGCAATTTTTCACTGGCACTGCTTCTGCCCACCTTGTTAGGTAGTCTGTCGCCGTTATTATGTACCTCACCTTTGAGTACCTTGCAGCTGGTGTAATTGGTCCTACAAAATCGATTGCCCACTTTTCGAATGGCTGCAGTACTTTTATTGGATGCAACAGAAGCTCATCTCTATGGGATGGTTGTCCCATCTGTTGACAAACATCACATTTCTTAACAAATGCTTTGATTTCCATATGCATTGTTGGCCACCATAAACCTACTTGTAGTACTTTTCTTGCCGTCGGTTTAGCTCCCATGTGTCCTCCCACAACACCCCTATGGCATTCCCATAGTACAATTTCCCTTTCGTGGTCCAGGACACATCTTCGAAGAATCTGGTCCAGCCCCATCTTGTATAAGTGTCTCACTATTAGTTGATACTCTGCAGCTCGAACTACCAGGTGTCTTTTCTGTATTGAAGTATATTACTGTGGGCACTGCCCTGTCGTGAGGTAGGCTGCTATCTCGTTGAAGTAGTCTGGGATGGCTTCCACTCTGAAAAGATCAAAATCTGGTAATTGATCATCTAGAGATTCTCCATTTTCTCCATTCTCTAGTTAGGACAGGTGATCAGGCCCTACTTTCAGTCTTCCAGGCTTTACGATCACTTCAAAGGTGAACTCTTGAAAGAGTAGGAGCCATCTGTGTTAGTAACCTATAAATATAGGATTCATAATTTTTACTTGACTGATGGTAGTCTTGTAAATATGTACAAAATTTTCTTTCTGCAAGTTATTTTCCCATATTTTGTAAAAAAATCAAAAATCAAAAAATCAAAAAGAGGGTAAAAAGTCCTAAAAGAAAAATCAAAGGAATTAGAAAAAATAATATACCCCAAAAGAAAAAAGATGAATAAAACATGAAAGTGTGCAAGTCTAAATTCCACTACTTTTACTTTTTGCAGTTGATTATGGTAGAGTGTCAATAAATGCCATAATCCATGATGAGTTGAACAATTTAATCTTAACCTGTCATGTTTCAATTTTACTTGTTGTAGATAGTGAATAAAGAATTTTCATACAGTTTAATCATGAAAATTCAGTAGTTAAGTAGAGAATAAAAGAATACAACAGTTTAATCTGGATTCTTGGATGAAATAAGGTTAGAATTAGATATTTTTACTGCTTTCAAAAAGAATAAAATGTTGTAAGGTTGCTAGCTCAAATGCACCTGATTAAAATAGAAGAAAAAATGTTAGAAGATATGACTGGGTAGGTAGAAGAAGGTGGGAAATATCATTGTAAATATCTTTCACCAGGCTATAAATAACAAATTTCCCCTCCCCATAGAAATTTGATATTCTAGACTATCATTCAAAGAGGCTCAAGGCATTTCCTTGACTTTTTTTGGGATCAGACACAAGGCTCAATGACTGATTAGTTGAAAATGTTAAGTTTCTACATTAATCCCGAACATCGCATCATTTACCCTTCATGCACTCATCACCATTTAAATTCATAAGTGAGAACTCTTTTCTTACTTAAATATTACATAAAGGCCCATTTGATTAACTTCCTCCATTTTACAAAGCATAAAACCCTAAAAAAACATGATATACTAAGTAAAAGTGAATGAGTTATGAAAACGAAACTTTATTATAATTTTCACTTTCCTTATTTTTATTTATGAATTTTTGAGTATTCATTGTCCCTTTTCATATTAACACCTAACTTATTTTATTAACTCCCTATAGAAAATCCTAGTCCTATTAATATAACTCCTTTTTATTAATTATCCCACAAAAACCCTTTATTATATGCTTTTTATATCAAATATATTACTCACATGTTGAAACTACATCTCGAAATTATCCCTTTGATATAAAATTACCCATAATAAAATATCCCTGCTCCCATATGGTTTTAGATCTTTAAAAATATAAAACTATATAATAAAGTTAAAATAACATAAAAAGGCGCATTTTATCTACATACTCTGTATTTAAAATAACACAGAAAAAGAATGCTTATATTCCCATTTCCCGCATACTTTAACCTAAGGTTAAGAGCCTTAATCTTTTTTCCTTTCATGATATATGGAACCTCTTATTTCATATAAATATCAAACCTTGGTTAAAATCCCCATTAACCCACCCCATGCATCTTACCCTATATAAAAACTTAGTATATATATACATAAACTTATTAATCCATTGAAATAACCCAATGTTTTCATGATTCATCCCCAGCCGCCCGATCACCAATGCTATTTTAATCCAACGGTCTTAGATAAACACGACAACTAATCTTCATGCCCCACCTTTCCCCGATATCATGTTTATCTCACACTGTAGATCTTTACCTTTTAAGATCAATGACTCACATTACAAGCCCGGCCCCACCTTAAATTTCCCCCACAGCTTCCCAAGTCATCCTGACCGTTCGCATCACCTTTCAAGATCCAACGATGCATATTGCATATCGCACGACAAAAGTAATCGTTCAACATTTGATAAAAGTTGTGCGATAAAAGTTGTTTTCCAAAACCACCCATGGCTACGTGTCTCAACTCCATTTCATCACATTCTAAAAGTGAAATAAAACTTACAGCCCAAAGGCCACATGATACCACTGAATGGTTTTCACATTCAAAGCAAAACTGCTCCCGCCATTGACTGTGACCTGCCATCAAATGCATTGCATATTAATAAAATCTAAGGTTTTAAGCTTAATTTTTCACTGTTTTCTTTTCCTTTGTGCCTCTACCCATTGAGAAATCATGCTCAGACTTCAGTTTGAAACCTTTGCTGATCAATTGCCCCCCATGAAGCAGATTTCACCACAGAACTTCGCCATAGAAACCACTGTGACCGTTTTGAAGACCGATCCAACCTGCAAACCCTCCTTGACCACCAGAATACCTACAAAAGGTATTTCTCTATGTTCAAAACTCGCCAATTTATACATTCAAAGAGTAAAATTAAAACTATGAACTTGTTTTATCGAAGAAAAATTGATAATTGCCAATTTGAGAAATACCCAAACCTTGGAAAAAGAGGGCGAAACCTGGCAAATTTTTCCTAGAATTTTCTATTTCCTCCAAACTTAGTTTTTTAGTGTTTTTAGCCATCCAAAAGAAATTTCCACGGTTAAAATTGATTTAAAGAGCCATTGAATCCCTTCTTCAGTCCTCTGAACCTTGAAAACTTGTGTTTTCATCCCAAAACCCTTGCCCAGATTCCCAAATTTCTCCCAGATCCGCTCAATTAGCCCACGTTTTCAAAATTAACTAAGAAAATAGTCTAATATTGTTTATTTTTCCCCAAAATGACAAGAAAACATATTACCCCTAAGACTAGAGGTCCTAAAGCCCAAAAATATGCCTCAAGCAAGCTTCCACTCCCTGAATCTGCTAAGATAAATAAGCCTACCCTAGCCCTAACAAAAAATTCTACTGAAGTGGTCATACCTTTACGACCACATGTTACTTCCGAAGAGAGCAGTTCCTTAATTGATTTAGACTACAGAATTACTGATGCTACGTTAGAATTTTATCTACTTGAAGTGCATAACTGGTGTCATGAGAAATTTTTGAAGAAAGTTGAAAATGATATATCTTTATGGGATTCAAACTTGCCTAAATATGTGGTCGCAATCACTCATCCAACTCAAGACTTGATTAGACTATGCCAATTACACTATGCCCCTGACCAGAGATGTATTATAAACAAAGATAGAGAAGTCTTTTTTTCTATAACTACATAATCCATTAATGAGATGCTTCAGCTAAGCCATGATCCAAGAGTAGTCTCATTATCCATTGAAGATTTGACTCAGTTGTACCTAGACTTATATTTCCCTAAGAAGTTTACGATTCTGCAAAATTTCATGCCTACTCATGTTGATTTCCCAAAAGTAAATCCATCCTATTCCAGATCTGATTTTCCTGAATCTTCCAGACAAATCATCTCTATGCTTTCCTTCATACTAGGATACTCTAATGATGAGTTCACTGATGCATCAATTCTAGGTTCCCTTTCTACTTTATCCCCGTGGCAACCTCATGCAATGATATTTAATTTTGCTAGATTCATTGCTGACAACATGCACTATCAGTTGACCAAATTGTCTGAGGAAGGAGTGTTTAAATATTCATCCTATCTATTTCTCCTCTTCCTATTTTTCCAAGCAGAACAGTTCCCAATTGCATTTCAGAAGATGGATGTTCAAGGTAAACCTCTTTCAATGGTAGTTTGGACTTCCTTACTTAGAAAAAATGGAAATGAATTCCGATACAAGGACTTCACAGATTTGTTTATTAGACCATCCATAAGTTTATTAAATAAGATAGAGCAACCAAGGGTTAATGAGGAAATAAAGAGAATTCTACAGTTGTCTGAAAACTACAAATTAGGTGATTGGTACCTATATTAAAATTACACATAACCAAGGATATTTGGAGCAAACCTGGCCCCTTTTAAATTGCCCAAATTTCTAACTATCATGGTTTTTTCTTTGGAGTACTTGAGGAAAATTTTGAATGTAGATGCAGTGAATTTTATGGCTTTCAAAAAGAAGACACAGTTTAAGCTCAAAAATCAAATAGGTCCCTTCATAGTAAACAACAGGGATGCCTTGAAAGAAATAGTCAGCAAATTGTCAGAATTCAAGTTCCAAGAAAGCTTTTATTGGAACTATGATCCTCAAGGCATTTTGAGTAACATAAGGGCCAAATGTAAATTAACACCATTCTTTCATGAGTCCAGACTAGAAATTGAAAAATATGAAAATCACATGGAATGGGTAGAAAATACATTGATTGATCCTACTGACAATGCAGAGAAGGAGAAATAGATAGATAATTCACAGGCAATAACAGTCACTGAGCAGATAGAAGATTCAAACAAAAGGACCAGGAATGAAGAAGGCTGTACAGCAGAGACCATTGTAGAAAATAAGTTCAAAATTATTTACAACAAAAGGGCAAAAATCGCTGATGCTGAGAAAAAACAAGGCTATTGAAATCAATGATGATCAATGGTTAGATAATGATGAAGCCACTATAATTGTGAATGAGACTCTAGCAGAAATTAAAAAAGATCATATTTCAACACAAGAACAAGACAGAGAAATAGTGGGAATGCAGGTAAATTCAGAAGCTCCTTCCTCTTCCGAAGCAGCAGAAGAGACAGATTTTGACATTCAAAAGAAATACAAACAAATCAGAGAAAGAAATGAGGAGATTAAAAATGAAGTTTATTCTAAATTCCTCAAATAAAAGCTAGGGAACAAAGACAGGTTGCTGACTGCTTTTGATTACTCTACCAATAAGATGATCATGTCATTTCTCAAACCCATAGTTACAGGTCCAAAATCAATTGCAGATTATACTAAAACAAATGTGGAGGTGGACATTGATACAATACATGAATTGGATTAGATAGAATTCCACCGAAGTACCACTGAAATGCTTTATTCAAAAGTGGTTAACAAAACTATTAGTGCTACTATGCTACAAAGGATTGTATCTAATTTACAAAGGTAGATGAAATTAGACAAGTCATCATTACATTCTAAGGATTTAAGGATCAAATCCTTAGAAGATTTGGTTCTAGAAACTGGAGTGGATACTTCCAATATTGAGGTTGCTAAAGCACTCATAAAGCAAAAGAATGAAGATATTGTTGCCTTAAGAAAACAACTGAAACTTCCACAGAGTGAGCATTCACAAGCAAAGGAGATTCTTCAACATACAATAGAAAAGGATGAATTAATGTAGTTAGTACTAAAGATGACAACTCAAATCAAAGAAATGGAGAATCAAACAAAGAGTCCGATGAAAGAAAATGAATCATTAAAAAAGACAAATGAGGTCTCTATTCCTACAGTCATCCCAATGGCAACTACTGCTATTCATTCTACACTGGCAGAGAATTTGGCACCAAAAGGAGTATTGACAACTGCAGTGTCAATAACATCTATAGATACATCTGCCACTGGATCATCTACATCACAGGTACAACAAGAAACAAGTACAACAGACATAGTTAAATCTATGGAAGAAATGTCCCTTAAGAACATTGAGATCAATAATTTAAAGAAAGAAAATAAAGATCTTGAATCATCATACAAGAATGCTTTAATCACATCTAAAGGACATGAACAGAGAGAAAACAAACTTCAAGAGCATGCAAAGATTTTACAGCTATAGGTCAACCTCAGTGAACAGGTGTCATACATAAAAAACTATCTTTGGAATAGCATAATTCAAGGCATACATCTACAGTGGCCTTCCATTCAAATAATTTATGAACAGAGAGATTTAATCAAGGAAGCACAAGTTGAAATTCAGCAAACAAAAGATGAGCTTGCCAATAAGCCATCTCAAACTTTACAGCTTATTACATTTCTAAACAGTAAAAATAGAGAAGAACTTGAAGAACTGAAAATTCAGGATACGACTGAAACCATACTACAGATAAAAAAGGTCCTAAATAAAAGAAATATAATGAACAGTTTGGAGGAAAGATGCAAAGACATGAACTTATCAATAACAAATTTCTTGGAAAAATATATTATATTAACACAAGCAGGCCTTCCAGACATTCATGGCTTCAATGAAAAATTAATGGTTCAAACATATTATGACAAGAAGTTCAGAGCACATGCCAAAGAACAGGTAAACAAGCCTCTTCCACAAGGTTCCCCAACTGGAAAACTTATCTTAGAGTACTTTGAGAACTTGTTTGTTCTACAAAATGAAGTTAAGCACATCTTCATTGTCAAGCCAAACTTTGCAAAATACACGGACGCTGATGAAAGCTACAAAAAACTGAAAAGCCTGAAGATACCAAGTGATCAACAATGGCAGGAATTCACTGATTTGATATAACAACATGCAAACTGAGCAGAAAAAGTGAAGTTAGGTTTTTATCTTTACAGTTATCAAAGAGTATCCGGGAATAAAATAGTCAATTCAATTTTTACTGTTGTAATTCTTCATTTTACAGCAGAAAAGTAATAAATGGACAGCGTAAAGAGTATCAAAGATAAAGCATAGGTTAACGAATATAAATTAGAAAGATTGTATTCCAAGCTATCTTCTAACAAGATATTGTTTCCAAGTGCCAGCAAGCATCTACAACAAAGCAACAAATCAATTTTGATAAGATAAATCAATTCTATTTTCCTTGACAAGAGGACAGCTTGCCAGTTTTTTTTATAGGTGTCCCTCTTTTTTATGTAATAATCTTTATTTTTTCCTAGAGATATTCCTACATGTCTCTTAGATATTTTGTAATAATTTTCTATAAATACTTCACCCTTTGAAGTATTTTGGGTGGAATTAAATTTTTCAAGACTACTATAGACATTTTTGTTGAATACATTGGAGTTTGTGTGAGTTGATTTGTAAAGCAGCAGACTGGAACTAAGTCAAACAGACATCATAACTCAGGATTCTTGTGTTGATCAGATAAGTCAAGTATTTTCCTATTTTCACTGTTTATTTTTCTAAAGTTCCATACATACATTTACATGTTTTTTGTCTTAAATGATTGACTAGGAAAGTTTATACAGGATTAGGGTCAAAAGCTCCCTGTTTTTTGCTAGTTATTCATTGATATGTTTTCAGCTGATATCCCGACTTAAGAATCCTTAATTGCTCTTAGTCCCTTTTGACTTCTTTCTTTCATCTTATTTTCTGTAACTTAAGGATCCGTCATTGCCCTTTTGTTCAGATCTTTCCAATTCATCAAAAAAGCCTATTTCCAAACCCTTTGAAGATCATCTACCTTGCCCTTAGTAAATTTTCTCTTTTGACCTTATTTCCTAGCTCTGCTTGCCAAGAAATTTGACTTCATAGCCCAATGGTTTGATAGATTCCTCTGTGGTTTACCTTGAAGTACCTTTTATTCCCATCAAGCATTCAAACCAAAAAAATTGTCCAATCATACCTAACCTAAAATTATATCCAAAACAAAGTTAAATCAAAGGAGAGATCCCTTTCCGGAATTTAGGAAGGCTAGATCCTAGATTTCAAAAGAGGTTCTTGGTTACCCCTGGTTTTCTTCAACTATAAATCCTCATCCCACAACCTGAGAATTACTAGGGTGATAACATACTGGCGACCATACTGAGGAAATAACCACTCTCCTGTTTTAAATTTAATCTTGAAGGAAGATTTCTAAATCTATATTTTATACTTTAAGATTAACTTTAAAGGTTGTGGGTATTTTATAAATAGACATTCTGGCTTCTATGAGAACCTACTATACCAGGTCCAACCCGGATCCTAAACCTGCTGTAATAGTAGATAACCCAAAACAGATTGGTAAAAATAAAAAGAAAAAACAAAGTGATAATTTAGAAGTTGAAGTGCCCTTGAGAAAGGCTAATTCCTTACCCAAAGAATTAGTGAGTTTAACTGATATTGAATTTGATTTCAAGTTT
The DNA here is from genome assembly GCA_034641835.2 of Pinus albicaulis. Lineage (NCBI taxonomy): Eukaryota > Viridiplantae > Streptophyta > Pinopsida > Pinales > Pinaceae > Pinus > Pinus albicaulis. Next base: position 467,201,844 of record CM076574.1, on the reverse strand, counting down.
GAAAATTCATTATTCAGAAATAAATTTGAAACTGATTTAAAGGAAACTGTTATAGATCCTGTTTTTACTTCCTTTGTGAATGAAAAACAGAAAATTATTTCAGCATCAATAAAATCAGACAAATCTGAAATTCAAAGTCCAGTATAAAGGGATATTGTTACACGAATTAAAGACATTGATGAAGCTATTAAATTAGCAAATTTTTTTGTCTCAATTTAAACCTCCAGTTTCTCAATTATACACCATAGTTTTTCCAGCAGTAGATTCAACTCTGTATGCTGCCACTTTGTTTTTAGACTCCACTGTCAGTTCACCCACTGAACCTTTTAGTCCTGAGTTTCCTTTGGAGCCTAGGATCATATATTCATCATACCCTCAAGCCACTACAAGCTCATCCACAGAACCATTTATTCCTGAGTTTCCTGTGCAGCCTAGGATAGTTTTTCCATCATTCACTGAGCCCATTGCATCCACCAACTTTATAAACACTACATTTTTTCCATCTAGTTCCATAAAAATATCAAAATATTTTCCTAGTTCTTCAATTCCAGCTTTCAGCACATCAGCTATCATATCCAGTATTGTTCCTATAGTCACTGTTATACCTCCTAGTTCAGGAAAACTTCAAATCATAGCTGCAAGATATGCTCCTCTAGTTTTAACCCAAAACCTCCATGATATGCCCCAGAATTACCAAAAGGATATCCCATTATTTGATAATTTTTCACAAATAACTGCACAACAACATATCACTAGAATGATTGATTTTTGTGAAATTTATGAGATAGATGATTCTGATGTCCGAGTGAGATTTTTTGCACAAAGCTTAACTAGAGAAGTAAAAACATGGTTTAGAAATTTAGGTGCTGGTAGTATAGTAGATTTAGCTGCATTTCATAGAGCTTTCCTAAATAAATGCGAAAAGAAAAATAATCCCCTGCAAATTTTATCTGAGTTTGATGTTGTTAAAAGAGCTCCCAATGAGTCTGTCCAAGACTATTGCACCAGATATAACAATGTTTATAATTCCATCCCTGTTGATCTTAAACCTATCCCCTATTTAGTACTTCTAAAATTTCCTGATGGATTTGATCCAGACATGGCATATCAATTAAGAGAAAGAAATTTTGAAACTTTAGAACAGATGCAACTAGATGCTGTTGGTGTAGAAATCAATATCCTAGCCAAAAAAGCCAGACTTAGAAATGAGAGGAGAGTTACCATCAAAGAAGATAATTCAAGCTTAGGTGGTAAATTTGATCTTATTGTCAAAACTTTAGAAAGAGTAGTTGAGATATTAGACCACATTGAGAAAAAACCGCAATGGGATAACCAACCCCAAATCAGAAATCTCAACTACAGAAAAAACAACAAACCTGGGAAAGGTAAAGAACCTTCCCAGATCAAAAAATTAGGCCCCCTTTTCAAGAGAAATACACTGAAAGTTCTCAAAACAATGTTGAGGATGAGGAAGATATCAACATAGTAATGGGGATAGATGAAAGAAATACACTTTTCCTCACTTAGGAGGATCAAGAACTCTTTGAGCTTCAAAAGTTCAAAGTAGAATCTGGTGAATCCTTTGAATATAAGAAAGGTTATGACTTCACAATAAATGAAATTCACAACCATTATAACCTTAGGAGCAAGAAAAAAATGAGCCTACCACTAAAAACAATGATCCAATTCAACAAAATCAAAACGGAAAGAATGTAGAGGCTCCCAAAACTAAAATTTTGCAAATTATTCCAAGAGAGAACAAACAAAATTCAAACCCAGCCAATCCTAAGAAAAAGTATAGTCCAAAGATTGTTGATATCACTAATGAGGTGGCCCAATCCTCCAAAGATGCTAAAAAAACTAATACTACAAAGGCCACTAATTCAGCAAAAACAATAGTTACTGATCCAAAAAAGAATCCAGCTGACTCTATATCATCAAATCATAAATCTTCTGCTGAGAATTCCAGATCTGACAAAGCATCTGCTACCACTCAAACTGTTCCTGAAAAAATAATCAAAGACAACAGAAATCAGGAAACTCAAACATAAGATAAAATAAAATCTCAAGCTAAAGGTAAGGCTGTTGAAACTCAAGAAAAATCATCCCAAAAAATAATTCCAAATGATGAATTAATTCAAGCTATCAAATCTCAGTCAACATTTAATTTTCAATCTAAAATATCTAAGTTGAAGATAGCCATTCCCTTAACTGAATTGGCTAAAAATGACTTGTATAGATCTATTATTACTGAAACATTGAATGTAAATGAAAATTATGATACAATTAATATGAGTGATGGTAGACCTGAATTAATATTTCGTCCAAATGTATATGGTAAACATTTATATGGGTCAGTACCTCCATTTTACTTAAGTCTTACTATCCATGATCAGATATTACACAATGCAATGCTAGATATTGGAGCTTCCCATAATCTAATGCCCAAAGCAATAATGGAAACCCTGAGTCTAGACATAACCCGACCATATAAAGACTTGTTCTCATTTGATTCATCTAAAGTCCAATGCATAGGATTGAATAAAGATTTGTGTGTGAATTTGGTCCAATATCCTGGTAAAAGCATGATCATGGATGTTGTGGTAGCTGATATCCTGCCAAAATATGACATGCTTCTTTCTCGCTCATGGGGAAAAAAGCTACAGGGATCTCTACAACTTGACATGAGTTATGCCACTATCTTGGTATTTGGATAGCCCAAAAATCTTTATAGAGAAACCTTAATGAAGTTTATGATCAGCAGTGTCGAAAGACCTACCAATTACCCAATCTATTCAACTCCCACTGATCTTGATTCCTTTATTCTTTGTAACTCTGATCATAATAATATCCAAACTGAACTCACTGATATAAAGCCTAAAATAATGGAGGATTACATTGGTCATGAAGCTTTATGGCATTTATATTTTAATGGTGTAAATAAATCAGGAGCTGGAGCTGGTGTATGAATCACCAACATTGAAACTAGCCATTCCCAAGGGCATGCCTTTAGATTAAATTTCAAATGCACCAATAACATGGCTGAATATGAGGCTTTAATATCAGGACTCCAAATTATTAGAAAATTGGGAGGTCAAATAATATTGATCATGGGAGATTCAGAGTTAGTTATCAAACAAATAATGCAGAATACTCTGTCCACAATCCCAGATTAGCCAGATACAGGGACACAACAATAGACTTGGTTGAAGATTTGTTATAATGCAAGTTTGTCATTATTCCTAGAAAACATAATTTACAAGCCCATTGTTTAGCAACCTTTGCGAGCACTTGTACTATTCCATTTTCACCAATACAAAAATAGATTGTTGAAATCAAGCACAGACCTATTGTCCCAGACAATGTAAAATACTGGCAAATTTTCTTGGAAGATGAATAGATCTATCACTTTTTGAACAACAAGGAAGAATTTCAAAATTGTAAAATAGACATAGATGATAATTTAGATTTAGAAGGTAATACAGATGATAATTTTAATTGTGAAATAAATAGTATAGATGTACATAAATATAAAAAGCCAACTGTTTTTGCTCAATCAGACTTAGATGATTTGGAAAAGATAGACATAGAGGAAATAATGGAAGATGAACTAGATTTGATAGATTTAAAACATAACATTTTACCTAGAGGTTTGACTCCCTTAGAAGACTTGTTTGATTCTAATGATGTGCCCAAAAGGCCAAAAATGGAACCAGTCAGGTCTGATATTGAATAATTTAACATAGGAACAAATGAAAAACCAAAAATGATTAAATTGTCAAAATCCTTGCCATCAGAAGAAAAGGTTAAATATATAGAACTTTTGAAAGAATATCAAGATGTCTTTGCATGGGGTTACGAAGATCTAAAAAATTACAACAAAGACATAATTCAGCATAATATTCTTTTGAAAGTAAATCAAAAACCTTTTCAACAAAAATTAAGAAGGATTAATCCAATTTTGTTACCTTTAATCGAAAAAGAGTTTGAGAGAATGTTCGATGCACAAATTATTGCACCAGTCAGGTATTCTAATTGGATTCCCAACTTAGTGCCCACCAGAAAGAAAACAGGAGAAATTCAAATATTTATAGACTTTAGAAATCTCAATAAAGTGTCTTTGAAAGACAATTACCCCTTGCCTAAAATGGACCATATTTTGCAGAGGGTTGCAGGTTCTTCAAGGATTTATTTACTAGATGGTTTCTCTGGTTATAATAAAATTCTAGTTCATGAAGATGATCAAACTAAAACTGCATTTACCACTCCTTGGGGCACTTTCATGTATGTGAAAATGCCTTTTGGATTGAAAAATTCTGGAGCTACATTTCAGAGAGCCATGGATATTACCTTCGCTAAGGAAATCCATGAATTTTTAGTTATCTATCTTGATGATATTACTGTCTTTTCAAAAACAAATGATGAACACTTGGATCACCTGAGACCAGTCTTTATCAAGTGTAGAAAATATGGTATATTATTAAATCCTAAAAAGACCCTTTTCGGACTAGAAGAAGGAAAATTGTTAGGACACATAATCTCCAAGGAAGGCATTAAAATAGACCCTGCAAGAATTGAAGCTATTTTGAACATTCAACCACCAAGGAACATAAAAAAACTTCAAGAATTCTTGGATAAAATCAATTTTTTGAGAATATTTATCTCTAACCTGGCTAAAATCATAAAATAACTCAACAATATGCTCAAAAAGGACTCTAAAATAAAATGGAATGTTAAAGACAAACAATATTTTGAATCCATAAAACAAGCCTTGACAAAAGCACTAGTCCTAATCAACCCAGATTATACAAAAGATTTCTTAATCTTTTCATTTGCCTCAGAACATACCATAGCTGCAGTTCTATTGTAGAAAAACAATCAAGATTTTGAACAGCCAATTGCATTTTTTAGTAAATCCCTTAGAGATGCGCCTCTGAAGTAAAATATAATGGAAAAAAAAGCTTTAGCCTTGGTTAAATCCCTAAAGGATTTCAGAGTTTACATACTCCATTCCCATATCATTGCATATATCCCCAATGTTGTAGTCAAAGATATTTTAATGCAAGAAGGATCTGATGGCAGGAGAGGAAAGTGGATTGCCACTATCCTTGAGTATGATATGGAAATTAAACCAACAAAGCTCATTAAAGGACAGGGTTTGGCCATATTGATGGTTGAATCTAATTGTAATGCCTTAGATATAAATTTCATTGCACAGATAGATGACCAAGAGGAGATGGCGACTCCATTGATCAATGAAGCCTATCTAAACTCACCATGGTACTCTGATATTATCTTTGTACTCACACATTTACAAGCTCCTCCTGGGTTAACTAAAACCAAAGCCAGATTCATCAAAAAAAAAGCAATGAGGTTTTGTATATTAAATAATGCACGTTATTGGAAAGAAAGTAGTGGGATTTTACTAAATTGTTTATTAAAAGCAGAGGTTGAAAAAATTCTTGAGGAATTTCATGCAGGTGACTGTGGAGGCCACTTATACTGGAAGAGTACAGTAGACAAAATACTAAGAGCTGGTTTCTACTGGCCAACTTTATTTTCTAATGTCAAAATTTTTTTTACCTCCTGTCACAAATGCCAAATTTTTGAAGGGAAAAAGAAACTATTGCCCTTACCTCTTAAGCCTATATCTACTGAAAATCCATTTCAACAATGGGGCTAGACTTCATTGGTGAAATTCACCCCCCATCATTAGGCCAACATGAATGGATTTTAACTACTACAGATTATTTTACTAAGTGGATAGAAGTTGTTCCCACTAGGCAAGCCACTGATTCAGTTATAATCTCATTTATAGAAAGTAATATTTTGTCAAGATTTGGATGCCCACATAAGATTATTACTGACAATGTAGATGCATTCAAATCCAAGAAAATGATCTCTTTTTGTCACAAATACCATATTACCTTGGGACATTCTACTGCTTATTATCCCCAGGGTAATGGTTTAGCCGAATCTTCAAACAAAAGCTTAATCAATATCATCAAAAAAATACTTCAAGAAAACAAAAAGACCTGGAACAAAAATCTAGTCTATGCCTTATGGGATAATAGACTTACCACAAAGAATTCTATTGGAACTTCACCTTATCAGATTGTCTATGGAATGGATGCAATTTTCCCCTCTTCCTTGGGTGTACCAGTCATGAAGATCATTCAGGAATCACAGGTGGAAACAAATGATATTCAACAAAGAATTAATGAAACCATACATCTCCAACAAACAAGGGAAGAAGTTTATGAAATATCATAAGTTTTACATGATAAAATTAAAAATATTTTTGAAAAAAGAATTAAAGAAGATTATTTTTTCATTGGAGATCAAGTTTTGAAATGGGATTCAATAAGAGAGGATAAAGGTAAACATGGAAAGTTTGAATTTCTATGGCAAGGACCTTATGTGATATATGGTTATAGAGGTAATAATTCTTTTTTCATCAGGAACTTGGATGGAACTAAACTTCAAGAAGGACCAGTGAATGGTAGGATGTTGAAACACTACTATTCTTCTAAATCAATCCCTAGTTAGATTCATTGACTTTTATCATTGTAAATATTCATTGCAAGTGTGTAGATTGGATTGGAGATTTTATCTACAAAGTTTAATTCTCAAGAGAAGGCCCTAAGCTTTGCAGTATAAAATATCATAAGTATGAATTTTTGCAGAAATTAGAAGACAATTACATGATCACCAAGGTTAAAAGTTGAAGGCTATTGATCTCAGAGTTCTTGACATTCCACCAGGAAAGTCCATCCCCAAGTGAAGCCGATGTTAGTAACCTATAAATATAGGATTCATAATTTTGACTTGACTGATGGTAGCCTTGTAAATATGTAAAAACTTTGCTTTCTGCAAGTTATTTTCCCATATTTTGTAAAAAGATAAAAAAATCAAAAAATCAAAAATAGGGTAAAAAGTCTTAAAAGAAAAATCAAAGGACTTAGAAAAAATCATATATACCCCAAAAGAAAAAATATGAATAAAACATGAAAGTGTTCAAGTCTAAATGCCACTACTTTTACTTTTTGCAGTTGATTATGGCAGAGTGTCGATAAATGCCATAATCCATGATGAGTTGAACAATTTAATCTTAACTTGTCATGTTTCAATTTTACTTGTTGTAGATAGTGAATAAAGAATTGTCATACAGTTTAATCATGACAATTCAGTAGTTAAATAGAGAATACAATAATCCAACAATTGAATCTGAATTCTTGAATGAAATAAGGTTAGAATTAGATAGTTTAATTGCTTTCAAAAAGAATAAAATGTTGTAAGGTTGCTAGCTCAAATGCACTTGATTAAAATAGAAGAAAAAATGTTAGAAGATATTAATGGGTAGGTAGAAGAAGGTGGGAAACATCATTGTAAATATCTTTCACCAAGCTATAAATAACTAATTTCCCCTCCCCATAGCAATTTGATATTCTAGACTATCAGTTAAAGAGGCTCAAGGCATTTCCTTGACTTTTGTTGGGACCGGACCCAAGGCTCAATGACTGATTAGTTGAAAATGTTAAGTTTCTACATTAATCCCGGACATCACATCATTTACCCTTCATGCGCTCATCACCATTTAACTTCATAAGTGAGAACTCTTTTCTTACTTAAATATTACATAAAGGCCCATTTGATTAACTTCCTCCATTTTACAAAGCATAAAACCCTCAAAAAACATGATATACAAAGTAAAAGTGAATGAGTTATGAAAATGAAACTTTATTCTAATTTTCACTTTCCTTAGTTTTATTTATGAATTTTTGAGTATTCATTGTCCCTTTTCATATTAACACCTAACTTATTTTATTAACTCCCTATAGAAAATCCTAGTCCTATTAATATAACTCCTTTCTATTAATTATCTCAAAAAAAACCCTTATTATATGCTTTTTATATCAAAGGTATTACTCACATGTTGAAATTACATCCCGAAATTATCCCTTTGATATAAAATTACCCATAATAAAATATCCCTGCTCCCCTATGGTTTTAGATCTTTAAAAATCTAAAACTATATAATAAAGTTAAAATAACATAAAAAGGCACACTTTATTTACATATTCTGTATTTAAAATAATGCAGAAAAATAATGCTTATATTCCCATTTCCCGCATACTTTAACCTAAGGTTAAGAGCCTTAAGCTTTTTTCCTTTCATGATATATGGAACCTCTTGTTTCATATAAATATCAAACCTTGGTTAAAATCCCCATTAACCGGCCCCATGCATCTTACCCTATATATAAAATTAATATATATATATATATATACATATATATATATATATATATATATATATATATATATATATATATATATATATATATATATATATACATAAACCTATTAATCCATTGAATTAACCCAACGTTTTCACGATTCATCCCCAACTGCCCGATCACCAATGCTATTTTAATCCAACGGTCTTAGATAAACGTGACAACTAATCTTCATGCCCCACCTTTCCCCAATATCGCGTTTATCTCACACCATAGATCTTTACCTTTCAAGATCAATGGCTGAAATTAAAAGCCCAGCCCCACCTTACCTTTCCCCCACAGCTTCCCAATTCATCCTAACCATTCACATCGCCTTTCAAGATCCAACGACGCAGATTGCATATCGCACGGCAAAAGTAATCGTTCAACATTTGATAAAATTTGTGCGATAAAAGCTATTTTCCCAAACCACCCATGGCTACGTGTCTCAATTCCATTTGATCGCATTCCAAAATTGAAATACAACTTACAGCCTAAAGGCCATGCAATACCGTTGAATGGTTTTCACATTCAAAGCAAAACTTCTCCAGCTATTAACTGACCTGCCATCAATGCATTGAATATTAATAAAATCTAAGGTTTTAACCTTAATTTTTCATTGTTTGCTTATCCTTTGCACCTCCGCCCATTGAGAAATCACGCTCAGACTTCAATTTGAAACCTTTGTTGATCAATTGCCCCTCCTGAAGCAGATTTCACCACAGAACTTCGCCATAGAAACCACTGCGACCAGTTTGAAGACTGATACCAACTTGAAAACCCTCCTCGACCACCAGAATACCTGCAAAAGGTATTTCTCTGTGTTCAAAAATCGCTAATTTATACATTCAAAGTGTAAAATTAAAACTATGAACTTGTTTTATCGAAGACAAATTAATAATTGCCAATATGAGAAATACCCAAACCTTGGAAAAAGAGGGCAAACCCTGGCAAATTTTTCCTAGAATTTGCTATTTCCTCCAAACTCAGTTTTTGAGTGTTTTCAGCCATCCAAAATCAATTTCCACAGTTAAACTTGATTTAAAGAGCCATTGAATCCCTTCTTCAGTCTTATGCACCTTGAAAACTTGTGTTTTCATCCCAAAACCCTTGCCCAGATTCCCAAATTTCTCCTAGATCTGCTCAATTAGCCCACGTTTTCAAAATTAACTAAGAAAATAGTCTAGTATTGCTTAGTTTTCCCCAAAATGACAAGAAAACAGATTACCTGTAAGACTGGAGGTCCTAAAGCCCAAAAATCTGCCTCAAGCAAGCTTCCACTCCCTGAATCTGCTAAGATAAATAAGCCTACCCCAGCCCTAACAACAGATTCTACTAAAGTGGTCAAACCTTTACAACCACCTGTTACTTCCGAAGAGAGAAATTCCTTAATTTATTTAGATTGCAGAATTACTGATGCTACATTATAATTTGATCTACTTGAAGTGCATAACTGGTGTCATGAGAAATTGGTGAAGAAAGTTGAAAATGATATATCTTTATGGGATTCAAACTTGCCTAAATATGTGGTCCCAATCACTCATCCAGCTCAAGACTTGATTAGACTATGCCAATTACACTATGTCCCTTACCAGAGATGTATTGTAAACAAAGATAGATAAGTCTTGTTTTCTATAACTGCAGAATCCATTAATGAGATGCTTCAGCTGAGCCATGATCCAAGAGTAGTCTCATTATCCATTGAAGATTTGACTCAGTTGTACCAAGACTTATATTTCCCTAAGAAGTTTATGATTCTGCAAAATTTCATGCCTACTCATGTTGATTTCCCAAAAGTAAATCCACCCTATTCCACATCTGGTTTTCTTGAATCTTCCAGACAAATCATCTCTATTATTTCCTTCATACTAGGATACTCTAATAATGAGTTCACTGATGCATCAATTCTAGGTTTCCTTTCTACTTTATTCCTAGGGAAACCTCCTGCAATGATATTTAATTTTGCTAGATTCATTGCTGACAACATACACTATCAGTTGACCAAATTGTCTGAGGAAGGAGTGTTTAAATATTCATCCTATCTATTTCACCTCTTCCTATTTTTCCAAGAAGAACAGTTCCCAATTGCATTTTAGAAGATGGATGTTCAAGGTAAACCTCTTTCAGTGGTAGTTTGGACTTCCTTACTCATAAAAAATGGAAATGAATTCAGCTACACGGACTTCACAGATTTGTTTATCAGACCAGCCATGAGTTTATTGAACAAGACAGAGCAACCAAGGGTTAGTGAGGAAATAAAGAGAATTCTACAGTTGTCTAAAAACTACAAAGTAGGTGATTGGTACCTATATTAAAATCACACAGAACTAAGGATATTTGAAGCAAATATGGCCCCTTGTAAATTGCTCAAATTTCTAATTATCATGGTTTTTGCTTTGGAGTACTTGAGGCAAATTTTGAATGCAGATGCAGTGAATTTTGTGGCTTCCGAAAAGAAGACACAATTTAAGCTCAAAAATCAAATAGGTCCCTTCATAGTAAACAACAGGGATGCCTTGAAAGAAATAGTCATCAAATTTTCAGAATTCAAGTTCCAAGAAAGCTTTTATTGGAACTATGATCCTCAAGGAATTTTGAGTAACGTAAGGGCCAAATGTAAATTAACACCATTCTTTCATGAGTCCAGAACAGAAATTGAAAAATATGCAAATCACATGGAATGGGTAGAAAATACATTGATTGATCCTACTGACAATGCAGAGAAGGAGAAACAGACAAATAGTTCACAGGAAATAACAGTCACTGAGCAGACAAAAGCTTCAAACAAAAGGACCAAGAATGAAGAAGGCTATACAACAGAGACCATTGCAGAAAATAAGTTCAAAATTATTTACAACAAAAGGGCAAAAATCATTGATGATGAGAAAAACAAGGCTATTGAAATCAATGATGATCAGTGGTTAGATAATGATGAAGCCACTATAATTGTGAATGAGACTCTAGTAGAAATTCAGAAAGATCAAATTTCAACATAAAAACAAGATAGAGAAATAGTGGGAATGTAGGTAAATTCAGAAGCTCCTTCCTCTTCCAAAGTAGCGGAAGAGATAGTTTCTGACATTCAAAAGAAATACAAACAAATCAGAGAAAGAAATGAGGAGATTAAAAATGAAGTTTATTGTAAATTCCTCGAATAAAAGCCAGGGAACAAAGACATGTTGCTGACTGCTTTTGATTACTCTACCAATGAGATGATCATGTCATTTCTCAAACCCATAGTTACAGATCCAAAATCAATTGCAGATTATACTAAAACAAATGTGGAGGTGGACACTGATACAATACATGAATTGGATCAGATAGAATTCCACTGAAGTACCATTGAAATTCTTTATTCAAAAGTGGTTAAAAAAACTATGAGTGCTACTATGCTACAAAGAACTGTATCTAATTTACAAAAGAAGATGAAATTAGACAAGGCATCATTACATGCTAAGAATTTAAGGATCAAATCCTTAGAATATTTGGTTATAGAATTTGGAGTGGATCCTTCCAATATTGAGGTTGCTAAAGCATTCATAAAGCAAAAGAATTAAGATATTGCTGCCTTAAGAAAAAAACTGAAACTTCCACAAAGTGAGCATCCACAAGAAAACGATATTCTTCAGCAAACAACAGAAAAGGATGAATTAATGCAGTTAGTACTAAATATGACAGCTCAAATAAAAGAAATGGAGAATAAAATAGAGACTCTGATGAAAGAAAATGAAACATTAAAAAGACAAATGAGGTCTCTGTTCCTATAGTCATTGCAATGGAAACTACTACTGTTCCGTCTACACTAGCAGAGAATTTGGCACCAAAAGGAGTATTGACAACTGCAGTGTCAATAATATCTATAGATACCTCTGCCACTGGATCATCTACATCACATGTACAGCAAGCAACAGGTACAATAGACATAGTTAAATATATGGAAGAAATGTCCCTTAAGAACACTAAGATCAATAATTTAAAGAAAGAAAATAAAGATCTTGAATCATCATACAAGAATGCTTTAATCACATCTAAGGGACATGAACAGAGAGAAAACAGACTTCAAGAGCAGGTAAATATTTTACAGCTACAGGTCAACCTCAGTGAACAGGTGTCATACATAAAAAACTATCTTTGGAATAACATAATTCAAGGCATACATCTACAGTGGCCTTCCATTAAAATCATTTAGAACAGAGAGATATACTCAAGGCAGCACAAGTTGAAATTCAACAAAAAAAATATGAGCTTTCCAATAAGCCATCTAAAGCTTTACAACTTATTACATTTCTAAACAGTAAAAATAGAGAAGAGCTTGAAGAACTGAAAATTCAAGATAGGACTAAAACCATACTATAAATAAAAAAGGTCCTAAATAAAAGAAATATAATGAACAGTTTGGAAAAAAGATGAAAAGACATGAACTTATCAATAACAAATTTCTTGGCCAGATATACTATATTAACACAAGCAGGCCTTCCAGACATTCATGGCTTCAATGAAAAATTAATGGTTCAAACAGATTATGACAAGAAGTTCAGAGCACATGCCAAAGAACAGGTAAACAAGCCTCTTCCACAAGGTTCCCCAACTGGAAAAGTTATCTTAGAGTACTTTGAGAACTTGTTTTTTCTACAAAATTAAATTAAGCACATCTTCATTGTCAAGCCAACCTTTGCAAAATACATGGAGGTTGATGAAAGCTACAGAAAACTGAAAAGCCTAAAGATACCAAGTGATCAACAATGTCAGGAATTCACTGATTTGATATAACAGCATGAAAACTGAGCAGAATAAGTGCAGTTAGGTTTTTATCTTTACAGTTATCAAAGAGTATCCGGGAATAAAATAGTTAATTCAATTTTTACTGTTGTAATTCTTCATTTTACAGCAGAAAAGTAATAAATGAACAGTGTAAAGAGTATCAGAGATAAAGCACATGTTAAAGAATGTAAATTAGAAAGATTGTATTCCAAGCTATCTTCTAACAAGATATTGTTTCCAAGTGCCAGCAAGCATCTACAACAAAGAAAAAAATAAATTTTGATAAGATAAATCAATTCTATTTTCCTTAACAAGAGGACAACTTGCCAGTTTGTTTTGCAGCTGTCCCTCTTTTTTATGTAATCATCTTTATTTTTTCCTAGAGATATTCCTACATGTCTCTTAGATATTTTGTAATAATTTTGTATAAATACTTCACCCTTTGAAGTATTTTGGGTGGAATAAAATTTGTCAAGACTACTATAGAAATTTTTGTTGAATAGATTGGAGTTTGTGTGAGTTGATTTGTAAAGAAATAGACTGGAACCAAGTCAAACATACATCATAACTCAGGATTCTTATGCTGATCAGATAAGTCAAGTATTTTCCTATTTTCACTGTTTATCTTTCTAAAGTTCCATACATACATTTACATGTTTTCTATCTTAAATGATTGACTAGGCATGTTTATACAAGATTAGTGTCAAAAGCTCCCTGTTTTTTACTAGTTATTCATTGATATGTTTTCTGCTGATATCTGGACTTAAAAATCCTTAACTACTCTTAGTCCCTTTTGAGCTCTTTATTTCATCTTATTTTCTGTAAGTTAAGGATCCTTCATTGCCCTTTTGTTCAGATCTTTCCATTTCATCAAAAAAGCCTATTTCCAAACCCTTTGAAGATCATCTACCTTGCCCTTAGTACATTTTCTCTTTTGACCTTATTTCCTAGCTCTAGTTGCTAAGAAATTTGACTCCATATTCCAATGGTCTGGTAGATCCCTCTGTGGTTTACCTTGAAGTACCTTTTATTCCCACCAAACATTCAAACCAAAACAATTGTCCAATCATACCTAACCTAAAATTTAATCCAAAACAAAGTTAAATCATAAGGAGAGATCCCTCTCCGGAATTTTGGAAGGCTAGATCCTACATTTCAAAAGAGGTTCTTGGTTACCCTTGGTTTTGTTCAACTATAAATCCTCATCCCACAACCTGAGAATTACTAGGGTGATAACAATTTGCAGATTCTCCCTTCTAAAAATGATTTTTTTACTAAATACCAGAGAAAATTTTAACGATGGAAAATTATCTTGAAGTTTAAAACATTGACGAATCTCACTAATCCCCAATATGAAAAATATAAAAATGTTTATTGATATATTTTTAAACTTATTCAAATTTACAATGATTTTATATATATTCTCTATATAATTTTGGCGATTTTTAAGGTAAAATTATTTTATATTGTAAAAATTGAATGAATAATTTTTAGGAAAAATGGAAATTGGCGAATGTTTTTTTGGAAAAATCATGGAAAATTAGCCCACCTGCGAATATTAGCCCCTAAAATTATCCATGCTAAATACTTCAATGCTGAGTGGTTTGTGAAAAATTTGAACATACCTCCCAACAGGTAGTGGCAGAACTTTTGAATAGAGTACACCATTGACAATGCCTCCCGTTTTGTTGTAGTGTAGTTCTGTTCTACTGTGGACAACTTGTGACTGGAAAAATATACCGAGTGATTGACTGAAGTGTCTCCTGGTTGAGACAAGACCGCTCCGAGTGCAATGTTGCAAGCATAGATGTGTACATGAAATTGTTTGTCCCAGTCTGGGTGAACTAGTATTGGCACACTCACCAACTTTTATTTCAGGTTATCCAGGGCTGTCCTACAACTGTCCATCCACTAGAACTGTTTAGATTTCCTTAACAGCTTTTGTAACGGGGCTGTTATCTTCGCATAGTTGCAGATAAATCACTGGTAGTAACCTGTGTGGCCCAGCAGTGATCTCAGTTGTTTTACTCTTTCTGGTGCCTCCATGTTGACTATCACCACTACTTTGGTTGGGTCTACCCAAATGCCTTGGTTACATACCACGTGTCCTAGCATTGTTCCAAAATGCACTGAAAATATACATTTCTTTAGGTTCAATGAGATCTGCAGTTGTCGACATCTATCGAACATTACCCTTAACAGACTTGCATGATCCTTTAGTATGCTATATATGGTCCAGTCATCCATGTAGACCTCTAAGAACTTGTGGATGTATTCCCGGAAAGTGGCTATCACGATGCGAGAGAATATTGCTGGTGCATTTTTCAATCCGAATGGCATCACATTGTATGCGAAAGAGCCCCATTCTATGGTGAATGTTGTCTTTCTCTTATCTTGCTCTGCTATCCTTATCTAATGGTATCCTGAGAATCCATCGGTGAATGAATATGCCTCGTTCCCAGCAACATTGTCTAGAGATTCGTCACTAAACGGAGTGGAAAATGGGTCATGGATACAGGAATTGTTTAAGCTCCTATAATCAACACAGACTCGGACTCAAATTTCTCCTTTTTGTTCTGTATAACTATAGGACTTACCCATTCTTCTTCCTATACTGGGAGTATCAATCCTGATTTCAACATCTTGTCGATTTATGCCTCAATATTTTCCTTCACCCTTGGATTTAGATGATATGGTCTCTATTTCACTGGCCTTGTGTCAGGTTTCAATATTATCTGCATCTCCCCCATATCCCCTTCTATGCCCTTTAAATCCACTACTGATGAAGGGCACAAGTCCTCATATTCCTTCAAAAGACTGAATATTTCCTTAGTTGTTTTTTCATCCCAATAGTCTCCAATCGTCGCTAGTTTAGGCTTTTCTTCTGTTCCAATATTTAATTTCTTGGTTCTTAATGGTAGTAGATGGATTCCTTCTGTCATTGGTTCTTCTTTGATATCCCTCTCCCCTTCTATTTCTTAAAAATATAGGTGCCTGAGATCCTCCATATTTTCATCATCCATCTCACTGTTTATCTTTTGACATGCCACCTTTTGTCTGACACCTTGGTACTGAAGCGACTGCTCATCCTTCTTTTGAATATCCTTGAAGAACAATACTTTCTTGATTTCCTGAAAATATTTTGTAATCGGTTCTGTTTTTCCTTCAAACAAGAAACATTGTGTGAAGTTTTCGGCAACCTCCTGCCATTTGCTGGTCCCTCTTTTCTTCTCTTCTGTCAAGTACCAGGCCTATGGAATTAAGTCCAGAGAGTGGATAAACTGGTGTACCCATAGTTATTCTAGATATCCATCATTTCTCCATTGTTCCTCACATTTCTTCAGATGGTTTCTGGGGTCTGAGTCACCTTGGTATTTCTCCTTACTCCGGGGTCCTTCCTCTTCCTTAAATCTTGATTTTAATGCTGTTGCAACTTTATCCCATTGTGACAGCGAGTTGCGATGATTAATCCACCATCTTGTTTATGTGGAATGTAACGCCATGTCCATCAATGGTACTCTGTGGCTTTCTGGTACCCTATCTTCTATCTTTGTTGTGAAAATGTTTACAACATTCATATTGGATAAGTTTGGGTATTCTCGTACCTTGGTCCCGATCCAATTGATTCTTCCAATGTTGGCGCATCTCCTTGTATTAGTTTCATACCCTCCTTGCTGCCAATCATCCAAAACTATTTCTGAGCCCAATTATGAGCTTTGGATGCTTCTCCAGCTTATAGAACCTTCTAATTTTGGGTTAATGTAATCTTCTCTTCTTCCTATAGTCATTTGGTAGAGTTGATCCAAAAGTTGAGCATCTTCTCTGTTATCCATAGTCTCCGTATATCTTGGTCCTTGGTACAGGTCGAGTGGATTAGTGACTCTGATCTCCCCGTCCTCTAAGATCATCAGTTATTTTTTTAGATATATTATTGCATAATTTTCAAAGTCCCAATCAATTCCTAACAATGCAGGATAAGGATATTTATCCCCCATGACGTCGATGACTTCAAAGTCCATAAATGTCTTTACCCCTGCAATGTTAACCTCAACTTCCTCCAGTATGCCGATGGGCACAATGCAATACTGGTTCACCATCCTAAGTTGGATTGGTGAATATGTCAATCTTGGCCTTCCTAATGCTTCCCAAGTTTTTCTTGGCAAAATATTGACATCAGATCCCAAATCAAGCATGGTGTCTTTAATTTAGAAACCCGCAACTGGTGTGTTCAATCGAAATTCTTTTCCCATCCTTATTTTATTTCTCTTTACTCTCTGTGCATACTTCTGGTTTGCGTTTGGTGATTCTCTTGCTCCTGTGCTCTTCTACAACACCCCTTCTAGGTTCTGCTTTATCTGTTCTAGCATTGGTGCATTGTTAACAATCTTTAGGAATAGATGGAACCACTCCTGGATCAAAGCTTATGAATTACCTTGGGTTTTGTTGTCTTCCTTGGTTTGTTGTAACTCAATACCTTTGTTTCCCTCGAGTTGGGCAAAGGTTTCTGCTGCTTCCTGAAAAAAGTGTTTCTGTCGTTCTGGTTTAACCGGCATTTTTGGGGATGCTAGCTTAACTAGCTTTATCGGGTCCCTTATATGTGCATCTTCCCCTATTATTTTGCCTCCTTGTGTTACTATGGACACGTTCTGCATTGTATGAGTTCCCATCAGCCTGGGTTCTGCATTTACTAGATTTTTACCCTTCTGTCTAGCTCTTTCCTCCCATATTTTTATGAGCTCAGGACAATCTTTTGTTGCGTGTGTGTTAACCCGGCACTAGGAACACTAGGGTCTTCTAGGGAGTGGAAATTATTTAGCTACGTGTCCTTCCTGGTCATATTTTAACATCTTACTGGACCTCTACCTCCTGCCCAACCTCCTCTTAGGCCTCCTCCTCTTCCTCGAGGAGCTTCATTCACTCTGTAGGAAGGCTGGTCCAGTCGTTCCGCCAGTGCATCCAGGGCTCTACAATGCTCTATGCTATGTGTTTTCAAGGCACAAAACTCATAGTATGTATTATTTGGAACTTTGGAATATTTTTGTAAGATCAGACATAGGCGAGGTTGATGGCCCATATTCTTACATATTTCACAATACTCAGTGGTGCTTGGACTTTGTTGTGTAGGGAAACCTGTGTATTATTGTTGCGGTGGATATATTCCCTGGGTGTTTATTTGCGCAAATCCTCCTAATGGTGGAGTCCCCTATTCCCCTACAGCCGATATCCCCATGTTCTGTCTCTGCAACTGAGGACATTCGGTTACCACATGTCCTTCCATGAGACAATGTGTGCACCATACATTCGAACTTGTCGGCCACATTGGTTGAATTTCATTGAGTTTTTTTGTCAAACTTGCTATTTGATGTTGCAGACCCATTATAGAGGGGTCTTATACCGCTGCTCCTCCCTTAAACTATTGCGGGTAACCTGCCATAGCTTCTATCTTCATTGCTTGCTCTAGTGCATCTTGCAATGTCTCAATCCTCTGTTGAGTTAATGGATTTCTAGTCAAGGGAAGCCGAGCTTTGATGAACCAATCCCTCTGATGGTTTGGATCGATTGGATAGCTAAGTTTTCTAATCGCATCTTTGAATCTTTGCATCAGATCCCAAGCGGTCTCTCCTTGCCGCTGCTTGATTTCCCACATTTTTAACAAACCCTGTTGGTCTGTTTGGGGCAGTTTGAATTCATTAATGAAGTCCCTCTTCACATCTTCCATCACTAGATTCCGATGAGCTTCATACCACTTCATAAACCAGCATAGAGCTCTCTCCCTAAGGGTGGTTTGAAATTCTATCAACTTCCCCACATCTGGTTGTCTATCGTGCCCTCCATATGGCCTCGCAGAGGTACCAGTGATGTTCAACATCATCGTTGCCCCTCCCAGAGAACTCTGGATACCGGGAAAGTGATCCCGCCATGTTCACTTGAGTAGGCATTACTAAAATGAAGTCGTTGGTTCCTGGTTGTGAGATTGTATCACTAGCAATTCTACTACCAGTATGTATTACTGCTGGAGGCTGAATATTGTGCAACTTACTTAATTCAGGTAACTTAAAAAAAATTCACTTAGTGGCTGGTAAAGCACCAAGGGAAGGTTGGGACTAGAGCTACTTGAACTTTGGGGAATAGGAATACCTTGAGATATGGAAATCAGCCTTTCTTGGAATAGTTGCTCCATTGCAACATGCATCTCCACATCGGAAATCTCCTCTGGGCGCTCATCTGTACCTTGCCCATCAAACTTATTTCCTTTCTCCATTTGGGTTGGGCTCCTATACACCTTCCAAACTTCTTTAACGGCCCCTCCTATATCTTGGGGACCCATCTTACTTTCCATTTCCTTCGTCACCTGAGATGTCTCCTCTTTGTCCTTCCGACCACTTTCCTATCTCTTCAAGTCTTTTATCACCCTTTCTCGCCACCTTTCTACAATCTGCACCCTCCGATGTGCTCGTCACTCCCTTAACCTATTAGCGGTCTCGACATCCATACTCCTACTCCCCTTTTTCACTATTCTTGTAGCATCTCTCCCGTAGTCCCTTCCCTTGGCACATGAGGTTTATGCTATCATCTCTGCTTTTTGGAACCTCATTAGTCCTTCATCTACCATCAAGGCTTTAATCCATAATGGGATCTCTTTTAGCAACTTCCCCCTTAACCCAGATCTGAATGCATCTTCTGCTCTTGAGAAACACTGGTAGCACTCTGCTGCAAACTCCACTATGTATCCGTCCAAGGTAGATTCCACCCAAAAATATACATCTTGTGTCAAATCAGTTTTTAACCGATGAAGGGCCACCAGATCCCCGTGCATCCACTTGCGATTGACTTTCCATGACTTTTCTTTGGTTTCCTTGGTCTGAAGCCTCCGCAACTAGTTATAGAGTTCTTCTGGGAACTTTCCCCAGAATATTTCGTAGGTATCATTGGCAGAGTCGGAGAATAGAACCATACTTTTGATCTTTTTCTCCTTTTTTCGTCTCAGCTCGGCTTGCTGAGTGATGAACTGATCTAGGTGGTTATCCCACCAACTTCGTATTTCTCTTTTGAAGATCCGAGGTACCATGATCTAGCTCCCAAATGAAATTTCAGGTCCCAGAAACAGAACCATTTATTGGCGAGAAAACAGGTCTCGCAGATAAGACTCGGGTTCAGGTTAAGGGCCAACAAGATTTTCCACTGTAGTCTAGCACCACGCAATCATTTTCACCCTGCTTCGAAGAGTTGAGAGTCTCACCCGAGGCATGCCGTGACCTTAATAAGGTAGGGAATAGATTGGTATTAGCCTAACAAAATTGGTATGGATAAATCAGAGCTATGAAAAAGGTCTAAAAAAACACAACATTCCATGAAAGACATCTCTCGGGACTACATTCAGAATTAAAATAAATAAAATTTAAAATTACTAGTGAAAACATTCATTCTAGACCACAACATATATCCAAAACAATAACCTCTGATTATATTATGAATCAACTATTAGCGACAAGCTATTACAAGGCTCATCAACATGAGCTCGAACAGAATAGAATACAAGGTGGTGCTAATGGACAGAGAAAACCACAGAGATACACAAAGGTATAGAACAGAACAACACGAACAGAGCTCTACTATGGCTCTTGTTCCCTGATCCCGTCTGATCCAACTTCCCTTTCCACTGGCCGACTGCCTATTTGTTCTGCTACCAACACAACTGACATTTCTTCCTTTCTTCTCACTTGGCTTTCTTCTGTTTTTTTATATTAGTCGGGAGTTCTACTGCTTGTTTCCTACCACTCTCTTCTTCCATCTGTGCTTGCTCCCGCAACAACCGTCCCACCTATCCTTTACTCCTTCGCAACCTTGACATCTCTCTGCCTACCGTGGTTGCGTCCCACCACTCATTAACCGCAACTCAAAAGCCGTTTAACTTCAAAACAAGTGCCCCAACAAATGGACTTAGAAAAGGATCAGCTAAAGATAGATTTCACTCACCCTTCAGCCATGAATGTGAATTCTACTTCTTCTTTCAAAATTTTTAACTTAACAATGGATGATAAGAAAATTCCTCTTCCTGATAAGATTAATTTACATATGAAAGCATGAGGGTTATTTTTTAATGATTTGAATAAGACTACTTCAGCTGTTGCGAAAGATGAAAACATAAGAAAAGTGATCAAACAACTGAAGTTTTAAAAATACAACTCCAGTGCTTATTCCTCACAAAATGAGGAATTGAAGAAAATAATTGTTAAAGTTGGTGTTGGTCTGGAAGACAGATCGACGATTCAGAAACTATTGCATTCTACTGAATCTTAAATTCATAGTTTGAAGAAGAAGCTTAAGCTTCTAATAGGTAAGCATCCTATGGATACTGAAGTAGCCCAAGTGGAGACAAAGAAAGAGTACTTGTTTCATGATCTACTGGCCAAGGATCAAGAAAATGTTAAACTAAAAGAAACAGGTGACATGTTGTAGAAAAGAATTGATTCTCATGTTTGTACAGTAGTTATTTCATCAAATTCAGAAGACCCTGTTGCCCAATTAACTCAAGTCTCAAATGAGTTAAGATTGGCAGAAATTTATTTAAAGAAAGCTCAGAGGGATATGGAAGGAGCTTATCAATTGTTGAAGGTTACAGAGAATGAGTTACACATGACCAGGGACAATGCAGAAAATTATAGGCAAGATTGTCAGAATGCCTATCAGGAGATCAAAGAGTTGAAGGAGAAAGTGAAGGGAAATTTGTCCCTTATACAAGCTAGGGAGATGATTTGGAATGAAATCATTGATGTTTTCAAGAACATATGGGATTTATTGATCATTTTTGGGGAAGAAAATAGTGTGGTGAGGGACCTGGAAAGTGTTATTGTTGCAAATAAATAGAAATTTCAAAACATGGCCTTATATGCCAAGAGATTGATTGATTTTATTAATTCTAAAACTAATCAAGAATTGAAGGATTTTTTAATTTAAGGCATGACTCGATGTTTGTTATATTTTTACAAGATGATCATGAAGAATTCATACAGGAAGACTACAGAGAAAAAACTGAAGGAAGTCAAGAAAGTAGTGGTAAGATTTAATGTGTTGTTTGAGAAAAGAACCAGAGCTATTTTTCCATCCTGTTGGGACTAGCAAGGGAATATTCTCCATTGGGATACATTTGAAACATTGTTGGTTGAGGCAAAGAGTAAAATTGGAAACACACATGAAAATAATGCTATCTTGAAGGGAGCCACTATTGTGAATTTTCTGTGTAAATACTTTCAGTTATTATGGATGATGAAAATTTTTTTTTAGAAAGACCCTCATATTCTAGGATCATAGATTTCATAATGGATCATGTCAAGCTTGTTAATCGTCCCATCCCGAATGTAAACTTGTGGATAAAATGCAATAAATGGATGTCTCTACAAGAAAATTATGAAGACGCAGGATATTCTTCCATTCTAGGATCTCAGGTCGCTGCCACCTCATGATCAAATGATATTTCAAATTTAATTTACTTTGTTTTCCTACATATGTTTTAATATTCTACATTTTATTGTAACGGTCGAAGAAAACAATTTGGAAAGTTGACAGTTATGTAATGTCCATTTTGTAATAATCTATTTAAGACTCTTTAAAGAAAGAAATGGGGTTCCAGACTTTGGGCCTCAGAAGTTTTGGAAATTTTTTAATTTTTCTTTATGAAATTAATAAAGCGTTTCAGATAATTTTCCAAAAATTGATGAATGTGTTTAGTTCCTCCTGTTCCATCTTATGTATGCATATTTGTTTGGAATCTTTTAATGAAGCTGCTAGTGTCTAATTTACATCTGTGAGTTAGAGTAAATTTCCTTAATAATGCGCTCCTTTATTCTGAAGTAATTTCTTGAAACCATTTTCTTCGAAAACCATATATAATAGTTTATGTGATTTACAACATATTGTTAATGGTTTTTCACTATCATTTCATATTCTCCTGTTTAGCCACATTTATCATTTAAAGGCACTTTGAAGAGTTGTGTTATCAGTAAATATTAAAGGGTTTAAGATATAATTCTAGGGTAACCATCTGAAGGGACAACCATTAATTTTATTTTCAAGTGACAGTGAATGTCTTGGGCACTGATCTCCTAGCAGCCAGAGATTGTCTCCCAAGGAACAACATTTTTTGGCGTTGTTGCTAAGGAACGAAGACACGAAGTTATTTTTCCTTGGGTTTTGTTTCAAAAATAATTTATTTGATTGGTGAATAAAGAAAGTGATTTGATTGTGTTTTTCATCAACGTAGACCTGGATTCCAGAAGACCACAAATGAGGTCAGATACCTCACAGCAGAAGTTTCTAATCTTATATGACCCAAAAAACTAGTATCAAGAAGGGTTTGGAAAGCCAAGTCCCTAATTACACCCCTTCCTACCCTTTCTACTCCAGGAAGAAGTTCTAATATATAAACTCAAGTTTTCCACTCAGAAGAAATAGTCATAAATCTTCAATTCTTTGAAGAGGGACATGTGTCCTCTCATTTAGTTTTTCTTAGACCCACTTTGGAAGAAAAATATTTTGAATAATTTTCTTTTACATTTCGTGATTTTCAAGAATTCTCAGCACTTCATTTTGGAATTCCACAATAGTATGTCTCTACAATAAGTCAGCCTCTCCCTATACCAATATTATTTCCTCCACCATTTATTTTTCAAGCGAGAATTAATCAAAACCCCAATATGGGTATTCGTGCTTTTCTTCTAAATAGATATGCTCCATTAAATTTGGCCCAGTCGATGAATGCAAAGACCCATGATTATGTTGTAAATGTTTTCATTGATGGAAAAGGAGGCAGCAGAGGCAGAGACAGACAAAGGACAATAGCAGAAGCAAAGAAGAAGACAACAATTTTTTGGTAAATGGTATAGTAACATTTACAGGGAGCATGAGAAGAATAGAGTAGGCAGAGTAGCAGAGGTGGAGACAGAGAATACAGAGGTAGATCATGAGAAGAACAAAGGAGGCAGAGCAGCAGATGCAGAGACAGAGAATACAAAGGCAGAGCCGTTAACAAGTAGTGAAATGATCAAGCAGAGGCAGAACTGAGGCTTTGTGTATAAGGGGTAATACCAAGAATTAAAAAATAAAAATCTAATACAGTCAGGTGTTAAACCTTATGATAGCGTTATATTAAAATAGCAATGAAACAAGGTTCATATATATCAAAGTGTTGAAGAAAGGTATATAATGAAATCAAGAAGGGTTTATATATATTATAGTTTGAACAGAGCTTATATGTATATGTATATAACGAAGGCGCGAAATTATTTATTAAAGTGGAACCATGAATTGAAGCAGAACCCTAAGTGTTAATAGTAAAACCAAAGGTAAGAAAACCGGCAGTATCGCACGGTGTCAAAAATGGTAAGTGGAATTCTCAAAACGAACGCGATATATGTCATTGATGGCCACGTGTCCTAGAGCGGTTTCCAAATACAACTTTTTTCACGTGATTTTGGAAAATTATGTGACGAACACATAAGTTGCGAGATATTGCGCGTCGACCGTTGGATGGGGGTCCAAAGCCCATTTGGTGCGTGAGAATAGATTGACCGATCAAAGGTGAAGGTGCAGGGAAGAGAATCAAGGATGTGGGTCCTACATTTAGAGCTACGGAGCCAAAGTATTATGTGAATGACTATGTATTCCATGTTATGAAAGTTAATAAATAGGCGGAGGTTATAACTTATATTAACATATGTTGATATATATGATGGGTCGAATGCAGGTTGAACTACATGGTAAAGTGTTCACATATAAGTTAAATGCGTGGGTTTATTATAAGGTTCATAACAAATTAAACAGGGTCGTTATATATGTCAATATATTATAATTGATATGCAAGTCACCAAAGGAGTGGTACATATGATAGTCAGCATATAGTAGTACACTATGGGCCTGAGTAATTTTACACGAAGTCGGGGTTTGATACCTATTGCAATATTAATATGCTACATGGCTAAGGTTATACTGGGAAGCAAAAGCTTTAATCAAACTATGGAACCCGAGAGGTTATATATATATATTAGTGTTGGGCTTATGTCTAAGTCCAAGACTTAATATAATGTTGACGTAAGATATTGTGTGTGTAGGGTGGGACTCCCCTACATAAAATTCTGAGAATCATAACCCAAGCTGGAGCATACATTAAAGCTGAAGCGGAAAGTTTATATATATGCAGCGCTTTATATATGTTGCGCTTTATATACAAAGGACCAAAACACACACACACACACACACACACACACATATATATATATATTTATATGTAGCATTCTATTGTTCGAGTTAAAACAAACTAAGTACCACATGGTGGGACCCTCGAGTATCGCATTGGAGAAACTAATGGTAGAGGAACATATCAACAAAAGTTCTAATTGAAGCAGCAGACCTGATCCACTTATAAACTGTGAGACCTATATTTTTTTGAATTTTTCCTCAAAGGGCATCGGAGCAAGTTATCGCATCGAAAGTAAAGTGCAATCGATCAATCGATTGAATGTTGTGATCATGATGGTGCGATTTAATTGCAACCATCGGATCATTGAAGAGTGCAATTGTTGGATCTAAATAAAAACATAGTGGGGTCTACAGTAACCCATTACATCAGCACAGTGAAGTGTACAGTAACTGATCGCATCGGAGGAAAACAGACCATCGAAACATCGGAGCATCGAAACTCACAACTAGAAGTTGCGATTGCAATTAATCACAATCGGAAGAATTAAAGAGGTGACTCATCACATCGGAGAATAAAGCAAGCTCGCGAGTGGGCCCGAAAGGGCATTTTGAGTATTAAAACGTTTTATTTAAGTTCTCCATGAGTTGATTTGCATTACATAAAGGGGCAGTTTATATGGTAAAAACACATCATTATCATGCCGAGAGTTAAATGGCGATATATGAAAATCGTAGTTACATATATATAACAGTTACACTGCGACAGTGAACAGGAGATCAAACAGAGCCGAAAGGGACAAAAACAGTCACAGAAAAGACAAGCGCAGTGATCCAAGAGGCTGAATGAGTGAGTTGGAGTTCTACTTGTAATTAAATGTAAATGTTTTAAATGGTTTATATTGTTTGTGATGCATTGGCAAGTATCCGGAAGAAAACAAAAATCCCACTGTAATGTTAAAATTAATACATATAGTTATATTTTTTCTAAGTGAGCTAGAAAAGAAATGAGAATGCAGAAGGTGAAGAGGTATGGCTATCCTTTTTGAATTCCCTGAGGAATACAAACATTCATAAGGAAATATCTATAAATAATATCACCTTGATATGCATAAGGAGGTTAGAGATAGTAAGGATAGAGAATGTAGAGTATGGAAATATGAGGCAGAGAAGATAAAGAAGAGAGGAGCAGAAAAAGATGCTACAGAACAGAGCTGATATCTGAGGTAAATCAACAAACATTTCTTTTGATAAATTGAGGAAGTTGGAGTTTCCCTATCAAGTTGAAGCTTTATAGTTGTCAATTGTAGTTGACTGAGCTTGGAGCCTCTTGTAGGTTGGTTTCTGCAGAAAAATAGTGGTGAGAGGGAGTTGGAGCTTTCCTTTGCATCACAACAATAATAAGATGTGGTTTTCTCCTTTTATGGGTTTCCACTTATATCTGTTGTCTCTATGTGTGTTGCTATGTGTTGATATGATCTACCAGATCTGCTTAATGTTTTCTACTCTCATAATAAGTTTGGTGTCACATTAATTTAATACTTGCTGCAACATATTAAGACTGTTCACATATTAAAGTTGGTTATAAAATTAAGCTGTAAATAAGTTGATGAAAAATTTAAAAAGCTTATGTATGGTGTTAAACTGATTCACCCCCCCCCCCCTCTCAGTTTAACTAAGGAATCAACAATTGGTATCAGATCCAGTTCCTTTGTACCAGTTTAAACACTAAAAGGAGATCCTAGGTCCCCAGGATGGCTAGTCAAGAAGGAAGCTCAACCAATAAAGCCCCTTTTTTCATCGGTGCTAATAATGCCTTCTAGAAAAATAGAATGAGAGCATACATAATGTCTTTAGGAATAGAGGTTTGGGCTGTTGTAGAATTTGGATATGCCCCAAAGGAAACTGCCCCAGAGAGAGAAGATAAACAAGAATTTGTAGCAAATGCAAAGGCCATGAATGCAATCTTAAGTGGACTTTGTGAGGCTGAATTTATCAAAATAATGCATAGTAAGAATGCCAAAGATATGTGGGATACTCTTGAGAACATCCATAAGGGAAATAAAAAGGTAAAGACAGCCAAACTTCAAGTATATAGAGCTCAGTTTGAAAATTTAAAAACGAATGATGATGAAGATGTTGGTAGCATCTTCTTAAGATTTTCAGAAATTGTTAACAATATGAAAGCTCTTGGAGAAACCATGCCAAAAAGTGTAATTGTACAAAAGATTATAAGATCTCTTCCACCCAGTTTTAACCCCAAGGTGTCTGCAATAGAAGAAACAGCTGACTGGGAAACCTTAACCATGAAACAATTACTTGGAAACCTAATAGCCTATGAGATGATACTCCCACAGAAGAAACCAAGTGCGAGGGAGGCAACTTTTAAAATAGAAAAGAAGAAAGAAGAAAAGGAAGATATATGTTCTTGATCTGATGAAGAAGAGGCCAAGTTTGTGAAGAAGCTGGACAGAGGCTCAGATAAATATAAAGGTAAACTTCCATTCAAATTCTTTAATTGTGGAAGAGTTGGAAACTATGCTGCTAAGTGTCCTCATAAGAAAGCAAGGAATCAGGCTCATGAATTAGAGAAAATTTCATCAAAGAACTGGCAGAAAGGAAAGAAATTTAATAGAAAATATTAGATAAACGGTCATAATTTGGATTGGATGTGGAAGCTACATTGTCATCTCTATATGTTACCCTTTTCTTAGCTCTCAATCTTGCTCTTTTCTCAATCAGATTAGCCTCTACACTCACTGCTCCTTTTTGCATCTCTTCCAACGTGTTGTAATATCTCTCCCTAAGCTGGTAGGCCATGTCAACATCAAAGCCTTCGGGGTATTTCGCTAGAGCCATACCTTGGGGAGGTTTCATGTGTGGAGGAAGAGCATTGTAAATGTTGTTAAATCTCGTAGTGTAATCATGTACACTTTCTCCTACGTTTCTTTTAAGGCTCATATATTCTACTAGGAGCTGGCGAGGGTTGGCCTTAACCTCCCATTTGTTTATGAAAGTCTGATATAAAGCAGGAAGGTCTTGGAGACTACCAGGAGGCAAGCTCCTGAACCATTTCTTCACATCACCTCCTAAGCTCTAGGCAAAGATTCTCATCTTGACTGTATCATCATCTACCTCCATATAGTCAAAAGAATCTTCCATCCTATCTACATGGTGTTGGGTTGTGGTAGACTCTTTTGCAGTGAAGTGTGGGATCTTTGATTGATAATCATTGGGTAAAGGCACTAGAGGCTGGGTTAAAACCAGAGGTGCATACCAGGCTTCCATGAAAATGTTTTGATGAGGTAAAGGATTGACTTGGACAGCTGGTATATGGATGACAGGGATATTGTGACCAGCAGAAGACTGATGAGCAGATCTAGGGTGACTGAGCCCCAAGTTTTGAATGAAGTGTATATCAGGCAGTGTAGATGGAGGGGTCTGTCTATCCCAATTGTGTTTACCACTTTGGGGTGGTGAAACAGGAAACTCAAGGTCTGGTTGGTCTAGAACACTGAATGACCTAGCTCTTGGTAAACTATTTTGAGTGCCTAGGTCAAAAAGTGAGGCTGATAGAGCTGTAAAGTTTTCTGGTGTAGAGTTAGCTCTATTGATGTGGCTTGAAATAGTTGATTCTTTAGGTGTAGGAGATCCCTTGAGGATTCTCTCAGGGTTGTCAACTATTTCAGGTGGTGTTACATAGCAATTTGTCACCGTCCCTGCAATTCCCCATCCCGCACATTGGAGGGCTCATTCCGTGACCTGTGTGCAGTGACATAACTTGAAAATACTTTCATGACATTCCCCTAGACATGGAATTTCATTACCCTGAAGACATCTCCTTGTGAAAAACCCTAAAAATATCCTTTTTACCCTTGGCACGACTAGCCAGTGTTATACCCGCGCCAATGGGGGAAATTCTTCAAAGAGGGTGCGCCAATTGGTGCTCTGTCTCAGAGTTGCACTCGCACCAGGCTTAATAAAAGGTGTTTTTTAAAAATAAATGGTGGAAGATTCACTCCAACCAATTCCTAAACTGGTCTCCAATTGATTTGGGAGGTTGGCTCCAGATCTCCATGTAGAGGAAGTAGTTTTCCACCTCTCATGGAAGCTTCCTTGAGGATAGGGCCAATCCCATGATTGTAGGGATCCCAACTCCCCTTCCACCATCTATATAAGCTTGCCATTTCCCTTTGAAATCTAATCTCCAAGAGCCTTCATGATGCTGCAAGAGCTTTGATATTCCTCATAGTGCCAAATCCATAGCAAGGAGATTGATGATCAAAGAGAGAGGCTTGTCCCCATTCCCGACAGGCTTTACCGAGACGTATTCCGCTGACGACCTGCCGAAGGAAGGTTCAGCGTCAGAGCTAGGTTCTATTTTCCTTTGTTGAATTAATGATAAGAGACTATTGGTTATGGTTCCACTCATTCTGTTCATTATGATCATGAGTTGTGTCTTCTCTGACTGATACATAATTTCATATATATCAGGTTTTACACTTGTGTTTGTCGTGTTTCTCGTGTGTGCAGGTGTTCGATCGCAGCAAGAGAGAGGATTGTGATCTTCTAGAGCGAGGAAATGGGAACATCATCTCCTCTACAAACGACAACGTTGGACTTGAGGTAGGCCTTCTTCGCGATTTGTTTTATTGTAATTAGGAACTTGCGCCATAGCGTGTTTTGATTGTTGCTAGACCCAGTCTGGGCTAGTAGGGATCGCCTCTGTCCACAGAGGGGATTTACCTCTACAACAAATTGGCGACTCCGTTGGGGAGTTAGCTTGTTGTTTGCTTTATAAACTACAGACGAAGCCTGAATTTAGCCAGATAGCCTTCGAAACGCTCTTGCTCTGCATTAGCGAAGTAGATCAATGCTGCTTCAGTCAATCTATGGTCTAGTTTATGAACTGAACACTTGGAGTATTGTCTTGTCTTTCAGTCGATTCTTGACTTTGCTGGCTTGATCAGCTCTTTTGGCTAGCTCTTTTCATGTCTTGGGCTTTTGATTTAAGCTCCAACATCACTGGTCTGCTTCTTGGATTGCTGATTTTTTATTTTGCCTTAGTAAACTCGGCTGGCACGCTTTTCAGTGTGACAGTTGTGCCCACTGGCACATGTTGTCAGTGTATTACTCGCGCCAATGCTATCCTGGCTCTAGTTTCAGCCTTACAGTCGCGCCAATCCTGTAAGGTGCTAGGGTTTACTGTGTTTTGAGCCTTCTGAGACTGATCTGGGTGTTTGGTCTTGTTTTTTCGACTGCTTGAGTGTTCTGGAGCTTTGTTTGACTGACTGTGACCTTCTTCCTTTGGTTGTTTGCCTGTTTCTATCGATTTTACATTTTAGCCCTAGGGCATCTAGGTGCTATTGTACGTCAAGCCTCCCTTGGGAATTTTTTGGTTTCTGTCTGTTTAGTCAACTTTGTGATCGCTTCTCTACACTCTTTCGGTGGTTGTCTATTGTTTCATTGCATTATTTGAGTGTTTCGCTTCTTCTTCATTCGAATTCTGCTTTGTCTCATTTTGAACCTAGATTACAGGTTTCAACTGAGTCTTTGGGTGTCTTTTGATTTGAGGAAATTTTTATTGATTTGAGATCTGATTGTGTGCTTGCATTGAGTGAAATTTGATTTCTTTTCTCTTTTGATTTTTCTTCTCAAATTGCTTGTCTCATTAGTTTTAATTTTGTTTAGTGCATTTTTCTCGTAAACATTGAAAATACAAAAATAAATCTCTTTTGCTTCGGATTAGTTAATGTGAATTAGATCTTTTCGGTGTTATTAGTGATTAGTGACTTTGAACGAAAAGATTTTAGTTTCCATTAGCTGCATTGGAGGTGTCATGGGTTGCTTTCTGGTCATTTTGTTGTTGTGTGAAAAGCTCTTAACTCTCATGTAATTAGCTTTCATCAAATAAAATGACATACTGTGGCATGTAGTATGCATTTAGGTGATTTTGAGACATAACACTCGCTAGGGCCTGAAAACTGAAACATAATTGAAGAGAAACATTAAAATTAATTCAATTTACACTAAAGCAACATTGAAACATTAACAAAATATTTAGAGGTCTAGGCTAGAGACGTGTTCCGGTGTCTTTAAACCTAGTACCTATCGTTCGCCTCTTGGCTTTAGATAGCACTAGTATGGACTTGTGCTCCCCGTACCGTCGTGTATATAAAGGGAGACCCCACTAGGTTTCTATCCTTTATCCATAGGAAGTCGAGTTTGCCACCCTATACCCGTGATACACCGGACAAAGCATTCGGGGAGATTGCCTGCACGTACGTTAAGTCCTTGGTTGATTTATCTTTCATTTTGAAACCAAGGTGTCTATTGCAGTTCACAGTTATTTGGTACACCCTTTGCCTAGTATTCCTGAGCAGTCATTTTGATCTTATCTGACTCTTGAAATTTGAAAAGATCACCAAGCGCTTGTCCTTTCACGCTTGCTTCAAAATTGAAAGAGATAGAGTCATATTTCATCCGTTTCTCAACTCTTAAAACATGGAACGGTGAAGTTTCTAAGTTTCAATGTCGTAAAATAAATCACCCGCGATCACATGCCCTGTTAGATTTTTCTTGTTGGCCGTTTGATTGTGTGCCTTGGTTTTTAGCCCGTGTGCGGTTTTGAATTGTTGATGGAAAATTTTCTGGAGTTCACCAACCAAGGAATGCCCTTCGATGGGAATCCTGGTAATTTTCCTCCTTTTGGAAATGTTGGTGCTCCTTATATGGAAACGTTGTCCCTTCCTAGGTTAACTGTTGGGTTTCCTGTTTGGTTGTTCTCAACCTCTGTAGTTCTGAATGTCTCAGCTACTGGTCAATTAGTTCCTCCACCTGAACAACATCATGTTGATTCCAAGGTGGACCTCTCCCCTTCTTCGCCTGTTTCTGCGTCCTCCTCTTCTACTTCGCCTGGTGAAAGTCTGGATTTGAGTAACCCGGTGGCTAAGAAGAAGAAGAAGAAGAAGACAAAGAAGAAGAATTCGGATAAGCAAGAGGCTAAGAGTGCAACTACTGCTTCTGAAACATCTCCTCTTGATAAACCTCCCAACCCTCCACGGAAAGTCAAGTAACCTTGCATGTTGTGCACGGGAGACCATCTTCTTCGAGACTGCCCTGGCATTCCCAAGGTTCTCAAAGTATGGTCCAATGGTCGCCCACCATTGCCTCTGGCTTCTGGGAGTCAAGTTGGGAGCACGTCTTCAACTGGTGTTGGTAAGGCTCCTAAGAAGCAGAGTAAGATTACCAATCCATGTAAGTTG
This sequence comes from Pinus albicaulis, assembly GCA_034641835.2. Classification (NCBI taxonomy): domain Eukaryota; kingdom Viridiplantae; phylum Streptophyta; class Pinopsida; order Pinales; family Pinaceae; genus Pinus; species Pinus albicaulis. The sequence continues at coordinate 467,169,348 of CM076574.1, read as the reverse complement.
TGTGAAGGGCACCATGCCATTCACCTTTGTCTGTATATGGATGAAGCCAAAAGAGTCTTGGACAACGCAACCGTTTCTACACCATGCCTCCCGGCTGGTTATAAACAGCTTTCTTTGAGTCCTCCGCTAGTTGATCCTACGATTGGTCAAGAGTGATCTTTGGTCAATCCCGCTCCCTCAGAAATTCCCATTCAGGAATCCTTTCCCGACCAACCATTGGTCATGGGATCAGTTGAGCTGGCCCCGTTTGCGGTGCACCAGGTCTTTTCTGTTGAGAGTGGATCTCACATCCCTCAATTTCTTCTTGTTTCTTTAGATTCTTCGAACTTGGAGAAAGATTCTCCTATCCCTATATCTCAAGAAGCTGCTCCTTTTCCTCCCATGATGGAGGCCCCGAAGGATATTCCTCCTGCCTTTGAGATGGAGGTCGTGGAGGATGCTCCTTCTTCTATCGTAACACCAAGGGAAGACCATCTCGGTTCGATGCTAGCCCCTCCGAGTAGTTTGGTCGCTTCCTTTGATTGGAATGAATTTACAGGATACCGCCTTCCATCTTATGTGCCTTTCGAGATCACAATACAGGCTTTTGGTCTAGTCGTACCCAGCACCATTATAGATGAAGGCGCATCTCTTAGTATTCTGTCTTCAACTACTTGGAAAGATTTCGGTTCACCGCTGCTTGTGCCTGTTACGCATAATCTGTTGGCATTTAACAGAAGAACTAGTCAACTGTTAGGGATCCTTCCAAGGTTACCTGTTACTTTGGGAGGTAAAACTATCCATATGGACGTGATGGTTGTTCCTGGCCCTTTGGATTTCAATATTCTTTTGGGGCGCGATTACACCTATGCCATGGGAGCGCTTGTCTCCTCCCTTTTTTGTGTGGTCTGTTTTCCACATGAAGGACGGATTGTGACCATTGATCAGCTTTCATTCTTTGGTCCTAATGTGGTAGCTGGCCTGCCATCATCCCTTCCTGGTTTTTATCCACCCGTTGTATCTGCCCCACCGTAGGTCAAATATGTGGCTACCTACCCCGTGCCTGTGCTCAGTGATGATGCCGTCCCCATTCCCGATAGGATTTACCGAGACGTATTCCACTGGCATGCACCTCGAATTGAGTCACCATGCTGGAGGCATGCTTACTTTTTTCAAGCATAGTTTGTTTCCATTTCAAGCTTGTGTAAAAATGAAATCAGTTTCAAGCATAGTTTATCTTTGTTTCAAGCTTGTGTAAAAATGAAACCAACTTCAAGCAGAGTTTCCTGATTTCAAGCTTGTGTAAAAATGAAACCTCGCCCATTTTACCTCTTGTGATTGCCATTTTATCAGCCTGTTTTTTCCAGATGAACCTTGGTTTTCTCACTCCATCGTCACTATCTACTTGGCCAATCATATGCCTTCACAGGGTTGTTCTACCCATTCCTGAGGAACCGCTGCGATGAGTGGTCTTGTTAGCTAGCCTCTCAACCTTTATTTGTTCAGATCAGTTCCATCATTACCGAAACTAGTTGCTACCCTTTATACCACTTGTTCCTTCAAGAGGAGTCAACTTTCATCTCTTTTCTGACTCTCTAAACATGAAAAGATTGCCGAGTCCCTTGTTGTTTCGATCTCGTTAGTGTGGTCACAAAACGACATCTACCCAGTATACATTTACCCCTTTTTCAGGCTGGGATAGATTATTTACAAAAAAGGAATATCCTAGCCTATTGCGACTAGGAGGTTTTCTTAGATATTGTTTTCTACCTCTTCGGGTCTGAGGAACTATTTACGAAAAGGGACCATTGGAGTTTACTTTTCCGCTGTCTTTTCAAACACTCTAAACATGAAAAGATGCCAAGTTCTTCCTTTGTCAGACTCGTTAAACTCTGATGACATCGGATTCAGTCGTAATGATGTTATTCGAGTTCCTCCTTCCTAGGGCTCATAAAATGTACTAGGATGGACTTATATAACAAGCATATGGTATCCTCTTCAAGCTTGTATAAAAATAAAGAGCTACTCGCTAGAAATGGTGGGGAAAATGGAACCAGCATCATTGTCGTGTCGGTAGTATGTCGCTCTTGAACATGGCACTTATCTGCATTCGTGTCGAGTTGGGGACATCTCATCTCATTTTTCACTTGCCTCCGTGGGTTTGGGTGATCCCTTTTTGACCTCTCATCTTCTCTTTGCCTCGTCATCATGACCTCTGATATTTTGATGTCAAATACTGCCAAATCCATTGTCGTGTTGCCACATGTTCAAGAGAAGTTGACCTCTACAGATTTCAACCTTCCTCTAATTCTCATCTAATCTTGATTCACAAAGACATTATGTTCCTCTGTCTCGTGTCGATGATGTGGGAAACACTATAGCCCACCTTTGATCAAGGTCACTTCCTATCGACTTTAGATCATTATCCGAGAAGCTGACCTAGAGACTCCCTTCTGGTACCTTGGAGCCTGCATGCCTCAATGGCATGTTCTTCGCATTCGACGTGAGGTTTTCATCATTGGCCTCCGATCGAGTGATTCTACGGGTGTTCGACGCTAGCTCATTGATTCACACGCCGTAGATTGTACCTATAGTACCTTGAGGGCCATTGTCATTATTGGTGGTACCTCTCGCATCTGTTAATAGCTTTCATCATTGGCTAGTAATTAGGCGATGTTATTGCATGTTCGACTTCAGCTCACTTATTTTCATGCTTGAACTTGTACTTTGTTCGGGTCGAGATGGAGCGCAAGACCCTGGATTCCTGTCTGTTATAATCCAGGCTGCGATTTTGTGGATTATTATGATTAGTTACATGACTCATTTATTGGATGGCTATGACCATACCTGAGTCTCTTTATCAATCTTTTCTAGATGGCTGTGACCATACCCTGGATCCGGATTGTTGTATAATCTACTATGGATGGCTGCGCCCATACCACACATATATCATGTAGTTGAGATATCAGTTGTAATTCTCTACGCAGGTCTTCCGACGGTAGTGTTTTCAGTTGGAAACGTTCTCGTAAAGCATGTCACCCCTCTTTCTCTTTCGGGCCTCATGCTTTAGGGGACATTTGTTACATAACAATTTGTCACCGTCCCTGCAATTCCCCGTCCCGCACATTGGAGGGCTCATTCCGTGACTTGTGTGCAGTGACATAACTTGAAAACACTTTCATGAAATTCCCCTAGACATGGACTTTCATTCCCCTGAAGACATATCCTTGTGAAAAACCCCAAAAATAGCCTTTTTACCCTTGGCGCGACTAGCCAGTGTTATACCCGCGCCAATGGGGGAAATTCTTCAAAGAGGGCGTGCCAATTGGCGCTCTGTCTCAGAGTTGCACTCGTGACAGGCTTAATAAAGGGTGTCTTTTAAAAATAAATGGTGGAAGATTCACTCCAACCAATTCCTAAACTGGTCTCCAAATTGAGTTGGGAGGTTGGCTCCAGATCTCCATGTAGAGGAAGTAGTTTTCCACCTCTCATGGAAGCTTCCTTGAGGATAGGGCCAATCCCATGATTGTAGGGATCCCAACTCCTCTTCCACCATATATATAAGCTTTCCATTTCCCTTTGAAAGCTAATATTCAAGAGCCTTTATGATGCTGCAAGAGCTTTGATAGTCCTCATAGTGCCAAATCCATAGCAAGGAGATTGACGATCGAAGAGAGAGGCTTGTCCCCATTCCCGACAGGCTTTACCGAGACGTATTCCACTAGCATGCACCTCGAATTGAGTCACCATGCTAGGGGCATGCTTAATTTTTTCAAGCATAGTTTGTTTCCATTTCAAGCTTGTGTAAAAATGAAACCGGTTTCAAGCATAGTTTATCTTTGTTTCAAGCTTGTGTAAAAATGAAACCAACTTCAAGCAGAGTTTCCTGATTTCAAGCTTGTATAAAAATGAAACCTTGCCCATTTTACCTCTTGTGATTGCCATTTTATCAGCCTGTTTTTACTAGATGAACCTTGGTTTTCTCACTCCATCGTCACTATCTGCTTGGCCGATCATATGCCTTCACATGGTTGTTCTACCCATTCCTGAGGAACCGCTGCGATGAGTGGTCTTGTTAGCTAGCCTCTCAGCCTTTATTTGTTCAGATCAGTTCCATCATTACCGAAACCAGTTTCTACCCTTTATACCACTCGTTCCTTCAGGAGGAGTCAGCTTTCAGCTCTTTTCTGACTCTCTAAACATGAAAAGATCGCCGAGTCCCTTGTCGTTTTGATCTCGTTAAAGTGGTCACGAAACAACATCTACCCAGTATACGTTTACCCCTTTTTTGGGCTGGGATAGATTATTTACGAAAAAGGAATACCCTAGCCTATCGAGACTAGGAGGTTTTCTCAGATATTGTTTTCTACCTTTTCAGGTCTGAGGAACTATTTACGGAAAGGGACCGTTGGAGTTTACTTTTCCACTGTCTTTCCAAACTCTCTAAACATGAAAAGATGCCAAGTTCTTCCTTTGTCAGACTCGTTAAACTCTGATGACATCGAATTTAGTCATAATGACGCTATTCGAATTCCTTCTTCTTAGGGCTCATAAAATGTACTAAGATGGACTTATATAACAAGCATATGGTATCCTCTTCAAGCTTGTATAAAAATAAAGAGGTACTTGCCAAAAATGGTGGGGAAAATGGAACCAGCATCATTGTCGTGTCGACAGTATGTCGCTCTTGAAAATGGCACTTGTCTACATTCGTGTCAGGTTGGGGACATCTCATCTCGTTTTTCACTTACCTCTGTGGGTTTGGGTGATCCCTTTTTGACCTCTCATCTGCTCTTTGCCTCGTCATCATAACCTCTGATCTTTTGATGTCAAATACTACCAAATCCATTATCGTTCCACTACATGTTCAAGAGAAGTTGACCTCTGCAGATTTCAACCTTCCTCTGATTCTCATCTAATATTGATTCACAAAGACATTATGTTCCTCTGTCTCGCGTCGATGATGTGGGAAACACTATAGCCCACCTTCGTTCAAGGTCACTTCCTGTCGACTTCAGCTCATTATCCAGGAAGCTGACCTAGAGACTCCCTTCTTGTACCTTGGAGCCTGCATGCCTCAATTGCAGGTTCTTCGCATTCGACATGAGGTTTTCATCATTGGCCTCAGATCGAGTGATTCTACGGGTGTTCAACGCCAGCTCATTGATTCACACACCGTAGATTTTACCTATAGTACCTTGAGGGCCATTTTCATTATTGGTGGTACCTCTCGCGTCTGTTAAAAACTTTCATCATTGGCTGGTAATCAGACGATGTTCTTGCATGTTCGACTTCAGCTCACTTATTCGCATGCTTTAAATTGTACTTTGTTCAAGTCGAGATGGAGCGCAAGACCCTGGATTCCTGTCTGTTATAATCCAGGCTGCGATTTTGTGGATTATTATGATTAGTTACATGACTCATTTATTGGATGGCTGCAACCATACCTGAGTCTCTTTATCAATCTTTACTAGATGGCTGTGCCCATACCTTGGATCCGGATTGTTGTATACCCTACTATGGATGGCTGTGTCCATATCACACATATATCATGTAGTTGAGTTATCAGTTGTACTTCTCTACGCAGGTCTTCCGATGGCAGTGTTTTCAGTTGGACACATTCTCGTAAAGCATTTCACCCCTCTTTCTCTTTCAGGCCTCATGATTTAGGGGGCATCCGTTACACATCAATTTGTCACCGTCCCTGCAATTCCCTATCCCGCACATTGGAGGGCTCATTCCGTGACCTGTGTGCAGTGACATAACTTGAAAACACTTTCATGACATTCCCCTAGACATGGAATTTCATTCCCCTGAAGACATATCCCTATGAAAAACCCTAAAATTAGCCTTTTTACCCTTGGCGCGACTAGCCAGTGTCATACCCGTTCCAATGGGGGAAATTCCTCAAAGAGGGCGCGCCAATTGGTGCTCTGTCTTAGAGTCGCACTCGCGCCAGGCTTAATAAAGGGTGTTTTTTAAAAATAATTGGCGGAAGATTCACTCCAACCAATTACTAAACTGGTCTCCAAATTGAGTTGGGAGGTTGGTTCTGGGTCTCCATGTAGAGGAAGTAGTTTTCCACCTCTCATGGAAGCTTCCTTGAGGATAGGGCCAATCCCATGATTGTAGGGATCCCAACTCCCCTTCCACCATCTATATAAGCTTGCCATTGCCCTTCGCAAGCTAATCTCCAAGAGCCTTCATGATGCTGCAAGAGCTTTGATAGTCCTCATAGTGCCAAATCCATAGCAAGGAGATTGACGATCAAAGAGAGAGGCTTGTGCCCATTCCCGACAGGCTTTACTGAGACATATTCCAATGGAATGCACCTCGAATTGAGTCACCATGCTGGGGGCATGCTTACTTTTTTCAAGCATAGTTTGTTTCCATTTCAAGCTTCTGTAAAAATGAAATCGGTTTCAAGCATATTTTATCTTTGTTTCAAGCTTGTGTAAAAATGAAACGAACTTCAAGCAGAATTTCCTGATTTCAAGCTTGTGTAAAAAAGAAACCTTGCCCATTTTACCTCTTGTGATTGCCATTTTATCAGCCTGTTTTTGCCAAATGAACCTTTGTTTTCTCACTCCATCATCACTATCTTCTTGGCCGATCATATGCCTTCACATGGTTGTTCTACCAATTCCTAAGGAACCGTTGTGATGAGTGGTCTTGTTAGCTAGCCTCTCAAACTTTATTTGCTCAGATCAGTTCCATCATTACCGGAACCCGTTGCTACCCTTTATACCACTCATTCCTTCAGGAGGATTCAACTTTCAGCTCTTTTCTGACTCTCTAAACATGAAAAGATTGTCGAGTCCCTTGTCGTTTCGATCTCGTTAAAGTGGTCACGAAACGACATCTACCCAGTATACGTTTACCCCTTTTTCGGGCTAGGATAGATTATTTACAAAAAAGGAATACCCTAGCCTATCGCAACTAGGAGGTTTTCTCAAATATTGTTTTCTACCTTTTTGGGTCTGAGGAACTATTTATGAAAAGAGACCGTTAGAGTTTACTTTTCCGCTGTCTTTTCAAACTCTCTAAACATGAAAACATGTCGAGTTCTTCCTTTGTCAGAGTTGTTAAACTCTGATGACATCGGATTTAGTCGTAACGACGCTATTCGAGTTCCTCCTTCCTAGGGCTCGTTAAATGTACTAGGATGGACTTATATAATAAGCATATGGTATCCTCTTCAAGCTTGTGTAAAAATAAAGAGGTACTCGCCAGGAATGGTGGGGAAAATGGAACCAGCATCATTGTCATGTCAGTAGTATGTTTCTCTTGAACATGGCACTTGTCTGCATTCGTGTCAGGTTGGGGACATCTCATCTCGTTTTTCACTTGCCTCCATGGGTTTGGGTGATCCATTTTTGACCTCTCATCTGCTCTTTGCCTCGTCATCACGACCTCTGATATTTTGATGTCAAATACTGCCAAATCCACTGTCGTGCTGCCACATGTTCAAGAGAATTTGACCTCTGCAGATTTCAACCTTCCTCTGATTCTCATATGATCTTGATTCACAAAGACATTATGTTCCTCTGTCTCATGTCGATGATGTGGGAAACACTATGGCCCACCTTCGATCAAGGTCACTTCCTGTCGACATCAGCTCATTATCCAGGAAGCTGATCTAGAGACTCCCTTCTGGTACCTTGGAGGCTGCATGCCTCAAAGGTAGGTTCTTCGCGTTCGACGAGAGCTTTTCATCATTGGCCTCCGATCGAGTGATTCTACGGGTGTTTGACGCCAGCTCATTGATTCACATGCCGTAGATTGTACCTGTAGTACCTTGAGGACCATTGTAATTATTGGTGGTACCTCTCACATCTGTTAACAGCTTTCATCATTGGCTGGTAATCAGGCGATGTTCTTGCATGTTCGACTTCAGCTCACTTATTCGCATGCTTGAACTTGTAATTTGTTCGGGTCGAGATGGAGCGCAAGACCCTAGATTCCTGTCTGTTATAATCCAGGCTGCAATTTTGTGGATTATTATGATTAATTACATGACTCACTAATTAGATTCCTGTGAACATACCTGATTCTATTTATCGATCCTTACTGGATGGCTGCGTCCATACCTTGGATCCAGATTGTTGTATAATCTACTATGGATGGCTGCGCCCATACCACACATATATCATCTAGTTTAGATATCAATTGTACTTCTCTACGCAGGTCTTCCAACAACAGTGTTTTTATTTGGACACATTCTCATAAAGCATTTCACCCCTCTCTCTCTTTCAGGCCTCATGCTTTAGTGGGCATTTGTTACACAACAATTTGTCACCGTCCCTGCAATTCCTCGTCTTGCACATTGGAGGCCTCATTCCGTGACTTGTGTGCAGTGACATAGCTTGAAAACACTTTCATGACATTCCCCTAGACATGGAATTTCATTCCCTTGAAGACATCTCCTTGTGAAAAACCCTAAAAATAGCCTTTTTACCCTTGGCGCGACTAGCCAGTGTTATACTCGCGCCAATGGGGGAAATTCTTCCAATAGGGTGCGCCAATTGGCGCTTTGTCTTAGAGTCACACTCGCGCCAGGCTTAATAAAGGGTGTTTTTTAAAAATAAATGGCGGAAGATTCACTCCAACCAATTCCTAAACTAGTCTCCAAATTGAGTTGGGAGGTTGGCTCCGGATCTCCATGTAGAGGAAGTAGTTTTCCACCTCTCATGGAAGCTTCCTTGAGGATAGGGCCAATCCCATGATTGTAGGGATCCCAACTCCCCTTCCACCATCTATATAAGCTTGCCATTTTCCTTTGCAAGCTATAATCTCCAAGAGCCTTCATAGCCTAAAGAATGCTGCAAGAGCTTTGATAATCCTCATAGTGCCAAATCCATAGCAAGGAGATTGACGATCGAAGAGAGAGGCTTGTCCCTATTCCCGGCAAGCTTTACCGAGACGTATTCCGCCGATGACTCGCCGAAGGAGGATTTTAGCGTCAGAGCCAAGTTGTATCATCCTTTATTGAATTAATGATAAGCGACTATTAGTTATGGTTCCACTCGTTTTTTTCATTATGATCATGAGTTGTGTCCTCTCTGACTGACGCATAGTTGTATATATTGGATTTTACGCTTGTGTTTGTTGTGTTTCTTGCGTGTGTAGTTGTTCGATCGCGACGAGCATGAGGATTGTAATCTGCCGGAGAAAAGGAACGAGAGCGCCACCTTCCCTACAAACAACAACGTTGGATTTGAGGTAAGCCTTCTTCGCAAGTTGGTTTATCAGAATAGGAACTTGCGACATAGCATGTTTGGATTTCGTTGCTGCACTTGCTCCGGGGCTAGTAGGGACGTCATTCAAGCAGAGGGGATTTTCCTCCTCAACAAATTGGCGACTCCGCTGGGGAATTAGCTTGTTGTTTTATTTATAAACTACAGACAAAGCCTGAAGTTAGCCAGATAGCCTTCGAAACGCTCTTGCTCTGCATTAGCGAAGTAGATCAATGCTGCTTCAGTCAATCTCTGGTTTAGTTTATGAACTAAACACTTGGAGTATTGTCTTATCTTTCGGTCATTTCTTGAATTTTCTTGCTTGATCAGCTCTTTTGGCTGGCTCTTGGTCGGTCTCGCTTCTTTTGGATTGATTAGTAACCTCCCGGCCGGCGTGCTTTTCAGTATGACATTTGCGCCCACTGGTGCATGTTGTCAGTGTATCACTCGTGCCAATCTCATTCTGGTGCTAGTTTCAGCCTTACAGTCACGCCAATCCTGTAAGGTAGTAGGGTTTACTCTGTTTTGAGCCTTCTGAGACTGATCTGGGTGTTTGGTCTTGTTTTTTCGACTGCTTGAGTGTTTTGGAGCCTTGTTTGACTGATTGTGACCTTCTTCCTTTGGTTGTTTGCCCATTTCTATCGATTTTACATTGTAGCCCTAGGGCATCTAGGTGCTATTGTGCGTCGAGCCTCCCTTGGGAATTTTTGGTTCCTGTTTGTTCAGTCAGCTCTGTGATAGCTTCTCTGCACTCGTTTGGTGGTTGTCTATCGTTTTATTGTGTTATTTGAGTGATTGGCTTCTTCTTCATTCGAATTCCGCTTTGTCTCGTTTTGGGCCTAGATTACATGGTTCAATTGAGTCTTTGGGTGTCTTTTGATTTGAGGAACTTTTTATCGATTTGAGATCTCATTGTGTGCTTGCATTGAGTGAAATTTGATTGTTTTTCTATTTTGCTATCACTTCTTTAATTTCTTGTCTCATTAGTTTTCATTTTGTCTAGTGCTCTTGCTCTTAAACATTAAAATAAAATAAAATAAAATCTCTTTTGCGTTGAATTAGTTGATGTGAATTAGATCTTTTCGGTGTTATTAGTGATTAGTAACTTTGAACGAAAAGCTTTTAGTTTCCATTAGTTGCATTAGAGATATCATTGGTTGTTTTCTGGTCATTTTATTGTTGTGTGAAAAGCTCTTAACTCTCTTGTAATTAGCTTTCATCGAACGAAATGATATACTGTGGCATGTAGTATGCATTTAGGTGATTTTGAGACATAACACTCGCTAGGACCTGAAAACTGAAACATAATTGAAGATAAACATTAAAATTTATTCAATTTACACTAAGGCATCATTGAAACATTAACGAAATATTTAGAGGTCTAGGCTAGAGACGTGTTCCAAATGTTTCCTTGGAACCTAGTAATTCGTCATTCGCCTCAGTTTTGTGATGTACATTTGTTTTGATTTCAGGGTTCCCCACTATCGCGTATATAAAGGGAGACCCCACTAGGTTTCTATCCTTTATCCATAGGAAGCTGAGTCTGCCGCCCTCTACCCGTGATACACCAGACACAACATTCGGGGAGATTGCCTGCACGTACGTTAAGTCCTTGGTTGATTTCTCTTTCATTTTCAAACCAAGGTGTATATTGTATTTCACGGTTATTTGGTACACCCTTTGCCTAGTATTCCTGAGCAGTCATTTTGATCTTATCTGACTCCTCAAATTTGAAAAGATCACCAAGCACTTGTCCTTTCACGCTTGCTTCAAAACTGAAAGAGATAGAGTCATCTTTCATCCGTTTCTCGACTCTTAAAACATGAAACGGTGAAGTTTCGAAGTTTCAATGTGGTAAAACAAATCACCCGCGATCACATGCCCTTTTAGAGTTTGCTTGTTGGACGTTTGATTGTGTACCTTGGTTTTTAGCCCGTGTGCAGTTTTGAGTTGTTGATGGAAACTATTCCAGAGTTCACCAACCAAGGAATCCCCTCCGATGGGAATCTTGGTCATTTTCCTCCTTTTGGAAATGTTGGTGCTCCTTATATGGCAACGTTGTCCCTTCCTGGGTTAACGTTGGGTTTCCGTTTTGGTTGTTCTCAACCTCTCGTGGTTCTCAATGTCTCAGCGACCGGGTCAATCAAATTCTCCACCTGAACAACATCATGTTGATTCCAAGGTGGACCTCTCCCCTTCTTCGCCTGTTTCTACGTCCTCCTCTTCTACTTTGCCTGGTGAAAGTCTGGATTCGAGTAACCAGGTGGCTAAGAAGAAGAAGAAGAAGACAAAGAAGAAGAAGTCCGATAAAGGAGAGGCTAGCTCTGCGGCTATTGCGCCTAAGAAGCCTTCCGTCGATAAACCTCCCAACCCTCCACGGAAAGTCAAGTTCCCTTGCATGTTGTGCACGGGAGACCATCTTCTTCGAGACTGCCCTGGCATTCCCAAGGTGCTTGAAGCATGGTCCAACGGCCGTCCGCCGTTGCCTTTGACTTCCCTTTTGGGAGTCATTAAGTACGTTCTTCAACTAGTGTTGGTAAGGCTCCCAAGAAGTAGGCATTAGCCACTAACTCCGTAAGCTGTGTAAAGGGCACCAATGCCATCCACCTTGTCCGTGATAATGATGAAGCCAAAAAGAGTCTTGACAATGCAACTATTTTACACCATGCCTAATGGCCAGTTATGTTTTATTGCTGAGTCCCTCGGCTAGTTGATCCTACGATTGGTCAAGAGTCATCCTTGGTCAATCTGGCCCTTATTAAATTCCCATTCAGAATCCTATTGCACCCGACCAACCATTGGTCGTGGGATCGGTTGAACTGGCCTCGTCCACGGTGCACCAGGTCTTTTCTGTCGAGAGTGGATCTCACACCCCCCATGTCCTTCTGATCTCTTCAGATTCTTTAGAATTGGAGAAAGATTCTCCTGTCCCTGTACTTCAAGAAGCCCCTCCTCCGCCTCCCATGATGGAGGCTCCAGAGGATATCCCTCCCGCCTTTGAGATGGAGGTCATGGAGGATGCTTCTTCTACCGTAACATCAGGGGAAGACCTTCGCTTGTCGATGGTAGCCCCTCCGAGTAGTTTGGTCGCTTCCTTTGACTGGAATCGATTTGCAGGATTTCGCCTTCCGTCTTATGTGCCTTTCGAGATCACAGCACAGGCTCTTGGTCTGGTTGTACCCAGCACCATTATAGACGAAGGTGCCTCTGTTAGTATTATGTCTTCAACTACCTGGCAAGCTTTCGGTTCGCCGCCGCTTGCGCCTGTTACGCAGAATCTGCTCACTTTTAACAGAAGGACGAGTCAACCGTTGGGGATCCTTCCAAGGTTACCTGTTACTTTGGGAGGTAAAACCGTCCATATGGACGTGATGGTCGTTCCAGGCCCTTTGGATTTCAATCTGCTCCTGGGGCACGATTACACCTATGCCATGGGAGCACTTGTCTCCTCCCTCTTTCGCGTGATGTGCTTTCCACATGAAGGACGGATCGTGACCATTGATCAGCTTTCGTTCTTTGGTCCTAATATGGCATCTGGTCCGCCATCACCCCCTCCTGGTTTCTATCCACCCGTTGTATCTGCTCCACCGCAAGTCAACTATGTGGCTACTTACCCCGTACCAGAGCCTCAAGGATGATGCCGTGCATAGTGTGCCGGGGCATTGGGTCCTCGATTTCCAGATGTTTTCCTTCCATCGGGAGTGGAACTCGAAGCGATGACTTCTTGTTCATTATGACAAGCAAGTCGTCGGAGCAGATTTCTCCTTGTCTGCGGCCTCCTTAAAAAAATGAAACAAGGCTTATTGAGTGAAGTTCATTCTCGTGTCAAGCCCTTAAAAATTGTCCCAGCTCGCTGTGAGCATAGTTCGTCTTCTGTGTCAGTTCTTAAAAATGAAACAAGGTCACGAAGGTAGCCCGTCTTGTGTCAAGCTCGTTAAAAAATGAAACAAGGTCATCTGAGGATATTTCTTTTAATGTGTCAACCTCGTTAAAACAATGAAACACTTTCCTATTCAATTAGAGTCTTTTATAAGATCTCATAAAATCCCAGTCAAGTCTTTCTATTGATCTCGTAATTTGAACTTTCACTCCATCTGCCATTCATATGGACTGAAGCTTGGGGGTCATGTACCTCAAATTGAGTCACCATGCTGGGGGCATGCTTAGATTTTTCAAGCATAGTTTGTTTCCATTTCAAGCTTGTGTAAAAATGAAACCGGTTTCAAGCATAGTTTATCTTTGTTTCAAGCTTGTGTAAAAATGAAACCAACTTCAAGCAGAGTTTCCTGATTTCAAGCTTGTGTAAAAATGAGACCTTGCCCATTTTACCTCTTGTGATTACCATTTTATCACCTGTTTTTGCCAGATGAACCTTGGTTTTCTCACTCCATCATCACTATCTGCTTGGCCGATCATATGCCTTCACATGGTTGTTCTACCCATTCCTGAGGAACCGCTGCGATGAGTGGTCTTGTTAGCTAGACTCTCAACCTTTATTTGTTCAAATCAGTTCCATCATTATTGAAACCAGTTGCTACCCTTTATACCACTCATTCCTTCAGGAGGAGTCAACTTTCAGCTCTTTTCTGACTCTCTAAACGTGAAAATATTGCCGAGTCCCTTGTTGTTTCGATCTCGTTAAAGTGGTCACGAAACGACATCTACCTAGTATAAGTTTACCCCTTTTTCGGGTTGGGATAGATTATTTACGAAAAAGGAATACCCTAGCCTATCGTGACTAGGAGGTTTTCTCAGATATTGTTTTCTACCTTTTCGGGTCTGAGGAACTATTTACGAAAATGGACCGTTGGAGTTTACTTTTTCACTGTCTTTTCAAACTCTCTAAACATGAAAAGATGTCGAGTTCTTCCTTTGTCAGAGTCGTTAAACTCTGATGACATTGGATTCAGTTGTAATGACGCTATTCGAGTTCATCCTTCCTAGGGCTCGTTAAATGTACTAGGATGGACTTATATAACAAGCATATGGTATCCTCTTCAAGTTTGTGTAAAAATAAAGAGGTACTCGCTAGGAATGGTGGGGAAAATGGAACCAACATCATTGTCATGTTGGCAGTATGTCACTCTTGAACATGGCACTTTTCTGCATTCGTGTCGGGTTGGGGACATCTCATCTCATTTTTCACTTGCCTCCATGGGTTTGGATGATCACTTTTTGACCTCTCATCTGCTCTTTGCCTCGTCATCATGACCTCTGATCTTTTGATGTCAAATACTGCCAAATCCATTGTCGTGCCGCCACATGTTCAAGAGAAGTTGACCTCTACAGATTTCAAGCTTCCTTTGATTCTCATCTGATATTGATTCACAAAGACATTATGTTCCTCTGTCTCATGTCGATGATGTGTGAAACACTATGGCCCACCTTCGATCAAGGTCACTTCCTGTCGACATCAGCTCATTATCCGGGAAGCTGATCTAGAGACTCCCTTCTGGTACCTTGGAGCCTGCATGCCTCAATGGCAGGTTCTTCGCGTTCGACGAGAGCTTTTCATCATTGGCCTCTGATCGAGTGATTCTACGGGTGTTCAACGCCAGCTCACCGATTCACATGCCGTAGATTGTACCTGTAGTACCTTAAGGGCCATTGTCATTATTAGTGGTACCTCTCGCGTCTGTTAACAGCTTTCATCATTGGCTGGTAATCAGGCGATGTTCTTGCATGTTCGACTTCAGCTCGCTTGTTCGCATGCTTGAACTTGTACTTTGTTCGGGTCGAGATGGAGTGCAAGACCCTAGATTCATGTCTGTTATAATCTAGGCTGCAATTTTGTGGATTATTATGATTAACTACATGACTCATTGATTGGATGGCTGTGACCATACCTGAGTCTATTTATCGATCCTTACTGGATGGATGCATCCATACCTTGGATCTGGATTGTTGTATACTCTACTATGGATGGCTGCGCCCATACCACACATATATCATGTAGTTGAGATATCAGTTGTACTTCTCTACGTAGGTCTTCCGACGGTAGTGTTTTCAGTTGGATATGTTCTCGTAAAGCATTTCACCCCTCTCTCTCTTTTGGGCCTCATGCTTTAGGGGTCATCTGTTACACAGCAATTTGTCACCGTCCTTGCAATTCCCCGTCCTGCACATTGGAGGGCTCATTCCGTGACGTGTGTGCAGTGACATAGCTTGAAAACACTTTCATGAAATTCCCCTAGACATGGAATTTCATTCCCCTGAAGACATATCCTTGTGAAAAACCCTAAAAATACAATTTTTACCCTTGGCACGACTAGCCAATGCTATACCTGTGCCAATGGGGGGAATTATTCAAATAGGGCGCTCCAATTGGCGCTCTGTCTCAGAGTCGCACTCGCACCAGGCTTAATAAAGGGTGCTTTTAAAAATAAATGGCAGAAGATTCACTCCAACCAATTCCTAAACTAGTCTCCAAATTGAGTTGGGAGGTTGGCTCCGGATCTCCATGTAGAGGAAGTAGTTTTCCACCTCTCATGGAAGCTTCCTTGAGGATAGGGCCAATCCCATGATTGTAGGGATCCCAAATCCCCTTCCACCATCTATATAAGCTTGCCATTTCCCTTTGCAAGCTAATCTCCAAGAGAATTCATGATGCTGCAAGAGCTTTGATAGTCCTCATAGTGCCAAATCCATAGCAAGGAGATCGACGATCAAAGAGAGAGGCTTGTCCCCATTCCCGACAAGCTTTACTGAGACGTATTCCACTAACGACCCGCCAAAGGAAGGTTCAGTGTCAGAGCTAGGTTATATTTTCCTTTGTTGGATTAATGATAAGCGACTATTGGTTATGGTTCCACTCATTTTTTTCATTATGATCATGAGTTGTGTCCTCTCTGACTGATACATAATATCATGTATATCTGGTTTTATGCTTGTGTTTGTCGTATTTCTTGTGTGTGTAGGTGTTCGATCGCAGCAAGTGAGAGGATTTTGATTTTCCAGAGCGAGGAAACGGGAACATCATCTCCTCTACAAACGACAGTGTTGGACTTGAGGTAGGCCTTCTTCGCGATTTGGTTTATTGCAATTAGGAACTTGCGCCATAGCGTGTTTTGATTGTTGCTAGGCCCAGTCTGGGCTAGTAGGGATTGCCTCTATCCGCAGAGGGGATTTAACTCTACAAAAAATTTGGAATTTCATTCCCCTGAAGACATCTCCTTCTGAAAAACCCTAAAAATAGCCTTTTTACATTTGGCGCGACTAGCCAGTGTTATACCCGCGCCAATGGGGGAAATTCTTCAAAGAGGGCGCGCCAATTGGCGCTTTGTCTCAGAGTCGCACTCGCGCCAGGCTTAATAAAGGGTGTTTTTTAAAAATAAATGGCAGAAGATTCACTCCAACCAATTCCTAAACTGGTCTCCAAATTGAGTTGGTATGTTGGCTTCAGATCTCCATGTAGAGGAAGTAGTTTTCCACCTCTCATGGAAGCTTCCTTGAGGATAGGGCCAATCCCATGATTGTAGGGATCCCAACTCCCCTTCCACCATCTATATAAGCTTGCCATTTCCCTTTGCAAGCTAACCTCCAAGAGCATTCATGATGCTGTAAGAGCTTTGATAGTCCTCATAGTGCCAAATCCATAGCAAGGAGATTGACAATCGAAGAGAGAGGCTTGTCCCCATTCCCGATAGTCTTTACCGAGACGTATTCCGCTGACGACTCACCAAAGGAAGGTTCAGCGTCAGAGCTAGGATGTATTTTCCTTTGTTGAATTAATGATAAGCGACTATTGGTTATGGTTCCACTCGTTCTGTTCATTATGATCATGAGTTGTGTCTTCTCTGACTGATACATAATTTCATATATATTGGGTTTTATGATTGTGTTTGTCGTGTTTCTTGTGTGTGTAGGTGTTCAATCACATCAAGCAAGAGGATTGTGATCTGTTGGAGCAAGGAAATGGGAACATCATCTCCTCTACAAATGACAGCGTTGGACTTGAGGTAGGCCTTCTTCGCGATTTGGTTTATTGCAATTAGGAACTTGTGCCATAGTGTGCTTTGATTGTTGCTAGACCCAGTCTGGGCTGGTAGGGATCGCCTCTGTCCGCAGAGGGGATTTACCTCTACAACAGGTGGGTTTGGGTTAGGGTAGGCTCTTGTATGAACGGTTCTAGAAGCCAGAATGTTATTTTGCAACCAAGCAACTTAACCCTACTTGTTACTTCTATTGTGGTTGATGTTTTTTGGAGGCTAGTCTCCCAGTGGAGTCTAATGTGAAACCAAGATGTATCAGCAGGCCTACTGATCACCAGTGGAGTCTTTGATCTTTTAGGAACTATGGAGTCACTAGGTGGAGGGTTTACGATGTTTCCAAGGGGTACACTGTCCACCACAGTGCCTATGAGATGTCCCTTTTCAAGGATATCTTCAAAACACAACAAACTCTAACCAGAGATTGACTGGGAGGGAATTTACCAGATATGTCACCTCTGAAAGAGGATGAGATCTGGAGGCTACCTAGCCATTTCCAGACTCTGTCTAAGAGTATGGGGTAAAATACAACAAGAGGTAAGTGGAATGTAAGTGTAAGTGTTTCACTACCAACCTGACCAGAGTTTCTAGGTTTTCTGAGGCTCTTATGATGTATTAAGATATGTTCTCAGTTATAGGCTCTCAGATTGTTCCCCAGCGGAGTCGCCATTATGTTGGGGTTCCCATGTTTTGGCCAGGTTGGCAAGACCAAAAGATGAGACAACGACAGAACCACTTTCAGACCTCAGGATCTAGCCCTCCTAGGTCCAAAGAGGGATCTCTCTATGTAAGCAAATGTTTATGTCTTTAAAGCTCAGTGTTAAGATATTAGGCTAGTTATGGGCACAGGGTTTGTTTGTTTGATAGTTTGATTGGTTGCTGGTTATCAGGAAAGAAGGGTTCAATGTAAGACAAGGACGAGCAAAGAGGATTTAGGCAGAGGTGAAGTATTCCAGGGAGCATTCAAACCATTGGGCAATGGAGACAGGAAAGGATTTTCTTGCTAATAAATAGGTAGGCTTTCAGTTGGGATAGTCATCTAAAACATTGGATCTTAAAGATGATTGTGGTATGGGATGGTAGGAAAGAGGAGGCATGCAGATTTAGACACAAAGTTAAAGACCAGTTGGTTGCAAAAGGATCCTAGTGGTCAGGCTAACTCTAATCCCCAGTGTTCCCAAATATTCCATCTAAATCTTAACAAGAACATCTAAGAAGCAGATTCATTTAATTCATACATCAGAGAACAGGAAATATCATCCACTACACTAGTTAAATCAGCTAAAATCAATTCTTAGATAACACATTTAGTAGAGAACATCAAAGGCAAGGAGAGCAGAAACATAGGGTACCTAACAAGGGTAAATCCTATGCCAGTATTCTGATGCAAGCCAGTAGAAACGAAATGAAATGAATTAAAACACAGAGATAGGAAAACATCATCGCTGCTTTAAATCACGATCCAAAGAAATGTGCTTGTCATATTAAATAGCAATACTAATCAAGTACAACATTGCCAATAGCTGAATACTCAGTTTGAAATCATATTCCTCAGCCTATCTTACAACTTTACACAGAGACTATGTCTCAAAAGAAACTATTTGCAATTCTCTGATAACTGATCAACAACCTTTACAATAATTTTCTCATGAGTTTTATAGCAGAAATATGAGCCAAGGAGGTAGGTGGAAACTAAATGCAGCATTAAAACTTGGAAAAGAAAGAGGGCCGAAGCCCATTATGTTTAAACTCTGTGCATTTATCTCTGGTACTCTCTAGAGGAAAGAATGGTCTTCTTCAGGCTTCCATTTACCCCAGGTATGTCTCTGATGTACTCTGGTTTGCAGTACTCTGTAGTACTCTGGTGAATAAACAAAAAAGTGAAGTGAATGATGGTGAGGTCCGCCATACTTGTGAAAAAAATGCTCTGGTAGCTCCGGACTCTGGTCAAGGTAGAAATCTTCTCTGGAACACGACATAGACTAAAAACAGTATGGGAACCTCGTCCTTCCATGGAGAAAAACATTCTGCTGATGTAGACAACCTGCTATTCGTTAATTTATGTGCTTCGTATCCTCTGCGGGATCTATGATGTCTTCAAATAGGTACTTTGCCTCTAAAACACAGAGTTAAGGCTCAAAGATCTTCATTTTCGTGCCTTAGACTCTCTCCTGCTCCTTTCTGTCACTGTCGATGAAAACCTGCCGCCGTATTAAAAACTGTGTAATTATGGCGGAGTTCACCATTAACAACCCTGAAAAACACGCAACTTGGTTATGAAATCCATGCATAGGGGGGTGGCTATGGAGGATGGGAGAACAATAGCACGGCGGTGGTGAAATAGTGCTTTTAAATGGAACAATGATGAAATATGCAGCGAAAATGTGAGAACATCAAATAATAGGGTTTGGTGGAGAAATGCATCGTGAACCATTCGATCGTGGTCCAGTGGCAGGGATTGACGGTGGAGATTGAATAGCGGGATGATTTATGAACATTGGGTGGAATAAATATGAAACATAAGACTTTAGTGTAAAATAAAAAACTTTGGTTATAAGCGGACATGCAAAGGAATGCGATGAAATGCAATAAAATGTGATGGGAATGATCGTACGAGGCGGGACCCGACGTGGGTGGAGGGCGATTAGTTCTGAGCCGTTAGATCTAACTGATAGATCAACAGTGGAGATGTGGTTGGGGGATCGCAATCGGAGGGAACAAAGGGGTGACACATTACAAAGTTGTGATTGCGATGGAGCTATTGCCGCGATCATGCGATGGCCGTTGGATTTGGCGGAGGGATGGATGGCTCGGATCAGATCGAAAAGTCATAATCAGAAGGAGCGGAAGGGGGGTCATAACGAAAGTTGCGATTGCGATCGGGTAGGGAGTGCGATTGGCGCTGGACCATCTGATCCAGTGGCGAGATCGATGGTGGAGAAGGCAGTCGAGAGGTCGCAATCGGGGAACACAAGGGGTGGCACCACTGGAAGTTCCGATTGCGATCGGGCAAGGAGTGCGATTAGCACTTGACCGTCCAATCGGGATAGCGAATCGATGGTGTTGAATACATCGCGGGCCTTATAGAACAACATCAATCGCATTGGACTTTTTTCGATGTTACAAAGGAATTTTCCCCTCCGACAACTCCGATTGTGATTGGCACTTAAAGTTTAAGCACTTGGTCTTAGCGCTGGGGCGTATGGGGAAGTGGTTTAAAGGGGCCAGCGGGAAAGGGGCTAAGCCCTATTATAAAGTTTAAAAAGTGGTTTTTTGGCCCATTTTAATGAATTTTAAGGGTTAGGAAGGGGAACGATAGGGGAAGAAAATGGGAATTTGGCCAAACAAAGGGTAAGGGTAGAAATCCAAGGGGATTTTGGATATGATTTAGAGGGGAAAGGGGGACTTAGAGGGAAAAAGGGGACTTTGACAAAAGGGGAAAAAGGGGTAAAATGGGACATTCTGCAGAGGTACAAGGGGAAAATGAGGGCCTTTTGGAGCATAATTCTTCGCAATCAGTGAGGCTCAAAGACTCAAGAATAGCAGAGGGGAAACAATCAAAGGCAGGGAACATGAAAGGCTTCAAGGATGATGTGTTTTCAAGGGAAATGCATTCCTTGAAGACTCATAAAACAAATATCCCCTTGCTTGCTTGTCAAGGAATTTATAGGGGGCTAACAGTGGCTCCACATGGGGATGGCTTCTTCTTGAAGGAGACAAGAATTCAGAAGGTGATATTTCGTGTAGGCCAGATGCCTGCTGCTTGAGCCACCTTTCTTCCTTGATTTTCAGTTGCCACAAATATGATAGATCAGTAGAAACATTCCCAAACAATCTACCTACCCATCCTACAATCCTAGCATTTTTTCTTCTAGGGTGCATTTGAACTAGCAAACCCTTTACATCATTTATTTTTTATAACAGAAAATAAACCTATTATAAATATACCCTTATCACTCCATGAGACCAGATTAGACTGTTGGTCTCATATGTTTCTCTACCTAATCTAATATCTGCTAGGATTAAACTATCCAGCAGATTTCTTCTCTATATTCTACAATAGAAATTTAAAAACAATCAAAATAGGATTAGACAGTCTAGTTTGTTGTATATCTAAGGCATAAAGACAGTTGCACATGGATAGAAACTTGCAGAAAAATGAAAACAAAAACTGAAGGCTTGGAATCTGAAATCTTGAAGCATCCTTCTTTCTTTTGTGACTCAAGTTTTGAGCTTGTTAGAGTCACTTTCTTTTCTTCATTTCAGCTCCGGTTTTGGGCACGTTAGAGATGATTCTTCTTTCTTCTTTGCTGGTACAGATTTTGAGCATGTTAGGACCAGCTACTTTTCTTCCTTTGGCTCAAGTTTTGATCATATTAGAGACAATCTTTTGCACTTCAGAGGTTCATGTTTTGAGCATGTCTGAACCTCTCTTTTCTCTTTGTTTTTTGAAACATTTTTCTCTTTTCTTGAAAACAAAACACTACAATGGTATGTACAATGGAAATGGAAACTGGAAATTGGAAATTAGCAGAAGTAGTGTTTGAGCATCCTGCCATTGACAGGACCCCCAAACAACTCTGTACCATCTAATTCTTGTAGGAAGAAGGCCTTTGGACCCACAGTGGCCTAGATGATGTATGGACCTTGCCACAAACTGTCAAACTTGCCATGCTTTCCTTTTTCCTCTCTGCTTGAGTCCCACTTCAGAAATTTATCTCTAATTTTGAAGCTTTGGTTCTCTTGTCAAACAACTTCTTTATTTTTTCCTGAAATTTGATAGCTCTATTATAGACCTCTTCCCTTGTTTGCTGGAGATGGGTTGTTTGGTTTATTATCCTCACAATGCTATCTTCTTCTATCTGTATTTATTGAACAAGTTTGATCACTAGTAAACCTAAACTGGTAGGAAAAATTGCTTCTATCCCGTAGACCAGCTGATATGGTGACATGCCAATGGACTTCTTTGTTGCAAGCCTGTCATCCCATAGGGCATACACTAACTTGTTATGCCATGACTTTTTGTTCTCTTCCAACAGCTTCTTGACGATGGTCAATAGGATTTTTTTTTATGATTCAGCTAAGCCATTACCTTGAGGATAATAGGCAGTCGAATGACCAAGTGTTATTTGATACCTGTGACAAAAATCAACCATTTTATTGGATCCAAAAGCAGCAGCATTATCGGTGATTATTTTCCTTGGGCAGCCAAACCGAGAGAGGATATGACCTTCTAGGAACCTAATGATGATTGAATCTGTGGCATTCCTAGTTGGTATGGCCTCTGTCCACTTAGTGAAATAGTCTGTGGCTGTTAGGATCCATTTGTGTTGTGCAAAAGAATCTGGGTGAATTCCTCCTATAAAATCTAGGCCCCATTGCATAAAAGGACCTTCCATAGTGATGGGTTGTAAAGGGAGGGGGAGGAGTTTTCTCTTGCCTTCAAAAATCTCGCATTTATGGCAGGCAGTTATCATCTTATGGACATCATTGAAGAGTGTGGGCCAATAATAGCCAGCTCTGAGTATCTTGTTGGCAGTGGCTTTCCAGTTCAGGTGGCCTCCACACTCTCCTGCATGGAATTCTTGTTTAATCTTTTCTTCTTCAGACTCAGGCAAACATTTAAGCAATAGGCCATTTGGATTTTTCCAATATAAATTTTCATTCAGCATGCAATAGTTTCTGGCTTTTAGCTTTAGAAATCTGGCCTTAGTTTTTGATAGTTTGGGTGGAGCATTGAGGTGTGTAAGCACATACAGAATTTTAGAATACCAAGGAGAGCTATGAAAATTCTCTTCAATAGTGGGATCAAGAAAACCTTCCTACTCATCCAAGGCATTTACCATGTTAATGTCAAGGGCTTGCAGATTCGATTCAGCCATTAATTTAGCTAAGCCCTGACCTTTGATCAGTTTTATGGGTTTTATCTCAAGATCATATTATAAAATCACAACAATCCATTTGCCCCTCTTCCCATCTGGGTCTTGGGACAATATATCTTTGACTACGATGTTAGGCACATAAGCTGTGGTGTGGGAATGCAATATGTAAATCCTGAAATCTTTCAAGGCCTTAATAAGGGCGTAGGCCTATTTTTCCATTATGTTGTATTTCAAGGGTGCATCCCTTAGAGATTTTCTGAAAAAGGAAATAGGCTATTCCATTCCCTCTGGATTTTTCTGCAGCAAAACTGCAGCCACTGTATACTCAGAAGCAAATGAAAAGATCAGGAAATATTTTGAGAAATTAGGGCTAATCAGAAGAGGAGCTTGGGTGAGTGCAAGTTTTATTGATTCAAAAGATTGTTTGGCTCCAACATTCCATTTAACTCCTACACCTTTCTTCAACATGTTAGTCATATTCCTAAGGTGTTCAGCCAGGTTGGGAATAAACCTCCTAAGGAAGTTGATTTTCCCAATAAAGGACTGTAACTCTTTGATATTTCTCGGGTGTGTGATCTGTAGTATTCCCTCAACTCTTTGTGGGTCTATCCTAATTCCCTTTTCAGATATAATGTGGCCAAGAAGCTTTCCTTCTTGTAGCCCAAATACAGTCTTTTTAGGATTCAATGACTTTCAAACACTCTTCTCAGATGTTCTAGGTGTTCTTCCTCAGTCTTGGAGTAAACTGTTATGTCATCCAAATAGATGACAATAAAGTGTTCTATTTCATCTGAAAAAGCTATATCCATTGCTCTTTGTAAGGTTGCACCAATGTTCATCAGTCCAAAGGGAATTTTTACATACATAAAAGTGCCCCAAGGAGTGGTAAAGCTGTCTTTAGCTGATCTTCTGGGAGTACTAGGACTTGGTTGTAGCCTGAGAAACCATCTCGCAGGGAGATCCTCTTGGAGCCTACTACCTTCTAAATAATGTGTTCCATTCTTGGCAAAGGATAATTGTCTTTGAATGAGGCTCTGTTAAGATTCCTGAAATCAATACACAATCTGATCTCCCCTGTTTTCTTTCTCACGGCCACTAAGTTCAATACCCAATCAGAGAACCTCACATGAACTATTATGCCTACCTCATACATATTTTTAATCTCCTTTTCAACTACAAGCAATTGTTTTGGTTTTATTCTACGAAGTTTCTGCCTGAAGGGTTTCTGATTTTCCTTTAAAGGTATTTTGTGTTGTATAATGTTAGTGTAATAGGCCTTTAAATCCTCATAACTCCATGCAAACACGTCAATGAATTCCTTAAATAGGTCAATGTACTTATTTTTCATTTCCGCGGGTAAAAATTTAGCCAATTTAATCATTTTGGGATTATCTTCTGTGCCTATGTTGCATTCTTCAACGTTAGAGTCTGCGTGCTCTATGGTGGGCTTTTTTGCCACATCGTCAAAGTCAAAAAGGTCTTCTAACAGTGCCAGACCTTGAGGTAAGTTCTTATCTTTGGCTTGCAGCACCTCAACTTCTTCATTTTCCGTGTTTTCACAATTTCCGTTTGAATTTCTAGTTTCTTCATTCAAGGCGTTTATTTATATGTTACAAGGCGGTTCTTCCTCGTCTGAGGGTTTCTCACTTAGGGAACTATCATTAGACATAGATTCAGAATCAGAAAATTCAAAATCGTTCCTGCCTACCAAGAAATATTCAATCTGTTTATTGCCCTAAAATACCTGCCAGTATATTTTTTTATCTGGCAGTGCAGGTCTGAATTTGGTCTGTATTATGATTTTTTGGTCGCTTGGAGTCTTAGGGTATGAACTAGCTAGGCAAGCCAAGCCATTTTCAATGACAGTCTGACTCCTAGGAACAAACACTAATTCGTATTCAACAAAGGTTTTCAGTATGTCTGCAGCATCGTTCCTATATGCTCTCAACCTAGGGTGCTTTGATGTGTACTCACCGTTCACCTGTTTTATCACCAACTCAGAGTCTCCCTGCATGGAAATCCTACGGGCCCCTAATTTGTTCAACAGACCTAAACCCAGGATTAAAGCCTCGTACTCTACAATATTATTTTTGCATTTGAAATGCAGGCTGCAGGCATGGCTTTCCGTGTAATCACTCTCTGTGTTATGTAGCCATACCCCAACTCCAGCAGTTCTTCTTGTGCATGACCCATCAAAATCCATTACCCACAGGGGCGCAGTTTTTGTTTTATCATTATTTCCCTCCCTACTGGGGTTTTCACAGGTTTTTTGTATTATGGGTTCTACGTTGTGCTGTGGAGGGTTTCATTGCTCCTGTGATATATGGGTTTGTGAGGGATGACTAATAGGTTGATTACAGTCGATTCCTTGCTTGGTCTGAACCTCCGTTTCAGTGCACTGTCTAGGGTTTCCTTCTTCGTTTTCCTCTAAATCCAGAGTAGCCATTATGTTAAAATCCATGGTCTCAAATCCTCTGTTTGTATCTATGCTCTCTGGTGCTGGCTCTCCCAAGGATTCATCGTTGCAAAAGATGAAAGAGTCTAGATCTGTGTGCATAAAGTCTAAAGATGAATTCTTAGGTTTTTCGGGGCTACTGACCAGGAATTTCATTTGTGCTTCTCTGTACAGTCTTCTAAGTTGGCTAAAAATGGGGATTGTGGCATATGCCCCATCCATCTGCATGGTACCCTACAGCTTGGCTCCCCATGATCTAGATAGTAACATGCCATACTTGGGTGGCACATCTTCCACCACAACATCCATGACCATACACTTGGTTGGGATCTTAGTAAGGCTCACACATAGGTCTTTAATTAGGCCAAGGCATTTTACTCTGCTAGAGTCGAATGAATATAAATCTTTGTAAGGACGGTTTATCTCCGGGCCTAGTCTTTCCATCACTACTTTAGGCATCAGGTTGTGTGATTCCCCATAATCATGCATTACATTGTGGAGAATCTTATCATGGATATTGAGACTGATATAGAAAGGTGGCACTACCCCTTCCTGAAACTTTCCTTCTATCTTTGGACCAAACAGAAGGACAGGTTGATCATCGCTCAGATTTACAGTGTCACTGTTCTCACCTAAATTTAATGCTTTCAAAATTTTCCCTTTATATACATACTGAGTGGCCAGCTCAGAGAGTGGGACAAAGATTTTAATTTTTGCAATCTCACTCTCCAAATTGAAAGTGGACTGACTCTTTGGAATGTTCAAATCTGCTCTGTTAGTCACCACCTTGGTGGCTGAATCAGTGTGCTGATTCTCGTTATGTACAGTGTTTGTAACAGTTTAATCAGGAGCACTAACTGCAGTGCTAGTGCTGCTAGTTGTTTATCTTGTTTATCAGTGTTTTGGTTGTCTTTTTCTTTGTTCTTTCCAGAACTCTCAGCTACCAATTTGTTACTTTTAGCAGTTGCTTTAGAATTTTTCTCAGGTATTTTCTTGATGGTGACCTCAGAAGCTTTTGGTTTGGCAGTTTCTTGGCTCTTTTTGCTTCTAAGTTCATATTGTTCTCTGACTTGCATCATGGAATTTTCAAATCCTAACCTGTAATCCTTAGTTTCTAACCATTCCTTGTCCCAATAAGAGGGTGGGGAGTGATCTTCTTCTGTGTAACAGTTATGGATTGAGTCTTCTGTTTCAAACATAATTATTGTGTTCCCATCAGACTCTTTTATCATTCCCTCATCTTCATCAAGAAAGTTCTCTTGGAATGGGGGAATAACTTGCTGATCTGATTCTCTTTGTCTGTTGGGAGTGGCATTGTTTCTTCTAAAGTTTTGGTTCTAGTTATGATTCTAACTTCTATTTTGGTTACTAATTGTGACAACCATTTTTTCCATCATTTGTTGTAACCTTTCCACATTTTTAGATAAATGGTCATAATTTGGATCAAATGTGGAAGCTACATTGTAATCTCTATATGTTACCCTTTTCTCAGCTCTCAATCTTACTCTTTTCTCAATCAAATTAGCCTCTACACTCACTTCTCCTTTTTGCATGTCTTCCAATGTGTTGTAATCTATCTCCCTAATCTGGTAGGCCATGTCAGCATCAAAGCCTTCGGGGTATTTCGCTAGAGCCATATCTTGGGGAGGTTTCATGTGTGGAGGAAGAGCATTGTAAATGCTGTTAAATCTCGTTGTGTAATCATGTACACTTTATCCTACGTTTATTTTAAGGCTCATATATTCTACTAGGAGCTGGTGAGGGTTGGCCTTAACCTCCCATTTGTTTATGAAAGTCTTATATAAAGCAGGAAGGTCTTGGAGACTACCAGGAGGCAAGCTCTTGAGCCATTTCTTCACATCACCTCCTAAGCTCTGAGAAAAGATTCTCATCTTGACTATATCATCATCTATCTCCATATAGTCAAAAGAATCTTCCATCCTATCTACATGGTGTTGGGTTGTGGTAGACTCTTTTGCAGTGAAGTGTGGGATCTTTGATTGATAATCATTGGGTAAAGGCACTAGAGGCTGGGGTAAAACCAGAGGTGCATACCAGGCTACCATGATAATGTTTTGATGAGGTAAAGGATTGACTTGGGCAGCTGGTATATGGATGACAGGGATATTATGACCAACAGAAGACTGATGAGCAGATCTAGGGTGACTGAGCCCCAAGTTTATAATGAAGTGTATATCAGGCGGTGTAGATGGAGGGGTCTGTCTATCCCAATTGTGTTTACCACTTTGGGGTGGTGAAACAGGAAACTCAAGGTCTGGTTGGTCTAGAACACTGAATGACCTAGCTCCTGTTAAATTGTTTTGAGTGCCTAGGTCAAAAATTGAGGCTGATAGAGCTGTAAAGTTTTCTGGTGTAGAGTTAGCTCTACGGATGTGGCTTGATATATTTGATTATTTAGGTGTAGGAGATCCCTTGAGTATTCTCTCAGGGTTTTCAACTATTTCAGGGGGGTTTGGGTTAGGGTAGGCTCTTGTATGAACGGTTTTGGAAGCCAGAATGCTATTTTGCAACCAAGCAGCTTAACCCCACTTGTTACTTATATTGTGGTTGATGTTTTTTGGAGGCTGGTCTCCCAGTGGACTCTTATGTGAAACCAATATGTATCAGCAGGCCTAATTATCACCAGTGGAGTCTTTGATCTTTTAGGAACTATGGAGTCGCTAGGTGGAGGTTTTAGGATGTTTCCAGGGGGTACACTATCCACCACAGTGCCTATGAGATGTCCCTTTTCAAGGATATCTTCAAAACACAGCAAACTCTAACCAGAGATTGACTGGGAGGGCGTTTACCAGATATATCACCTCTGAAAGAGGATGAGATCTAGAGGCTACCTGGCCCTTTCCAGACTCTTTCTAAGAGTATGGGGTAAAACACAACAAGAGGTAAGTGGAATGTAAGTGTAAGTGTTTCACTACCAACCTGACCAGAGTTTATAGGTTTTCTGAGGCTCTTATGATGTATTAAGATATGTTCTTAGTTATAGGCTCTCAGATTGTTCCCCAGCGGAGTCGCCATTATGTTGGGGTTCCCATGTTTTGGCCAGGTTGGCAAGACCAAAATATGAGACAACATCAAAAGCACTTTCAGACCTCAGGATCTAGCCCTCCTAGGTCCAGAGAGGGATCTCTCTATATAAGCAAAGGTTTATGTCTTTAAAGCTCAGTGTTAAGATATTAGGCTAGTTATGGGCACAGGGTTTGTTTGTTTGATATTTTGTTTGGTTGTTGGTTATCAGTAAAGAAGGGTTCAATGTAATACAAGGACGAGCAAAGAGGATTTAAGCAGAGGTGAAGTATTCCAGGGAGCATTCAAACCATTGGGAAATGGAGTCACGAAAGGATTTGCTTTCTAATCAATAGGCAGGCTTTCAGTTGGGCTATTCATCTAAAACATTGGATCTTAAAGATGATTGTGGTATGGGATGGTAGGAAAGAGGAGGCACACAGATTTAGACACAAAGTTAAAGACCAGCTGGTCACACAAGGATCCTAGTGGTCAGGCTAATTCTAATTCCTAGTGTTCCCAAATCTTCTAGCTAAATCTTAACAAGAACATCTAAGAAGTAGATTCATTTAATTCATACATCAGAGAGCATGCAATATCATCCACTACACTGGTTAAATCAGCTGAAATCAATTCTTAGATAACACATTTAGTAGAGAACATCAAAGGCAAGGAGAGAAGAAACATAGGGTACCTAACAAGGGTAAATCCTATGCCAGTATTCTGATGCAAGCCAGTAGAAATGAAATGAAATGAATTAAAACATAGAGATAGGAAAACATCACCACTGCTTTAAATCAGGATCCAAAGAAATGTGCTTGTCATATTAAATAGCAATACCAGTCAAGTACAACATTGCCAATAGCTGAATACTCAGTCTGAAATCATATTCCTCAGCCTATCTTACAACTTTACACAGAGACTATGTCTCAAAAGAAACTATTTACAATTCTCTGATAACTGATCAACAACCTTTACAATAATTTTCTCATGAGTTTTATAGCAGAAATATGAGCCGAGGAGGTAGGTGGAAACTAAATGAAGAATTAAAACTTGGAAAAGAAAGAGGGCCGAAGCCCATTCTATTTAAACTCTGCGCATTTATCTCTGGTACTCTCTAGAGGAAAGAATGGTCTTCATCAGGCTTCCATTTACCCCAGGTATGTCTCTAATGTACTCTGGTTTTCAGTACTCTGTAGTACTCTGATGAATAAACAAAAAAGTGAAGTGAATGACGGTGAGGTCCACCATACTTGTGAAAAAAATGCTCTGGTAGCTTCGGATTGTGGTCAAGGCAGAAATCTTCTCTGGAAGATGACATAGACTAAAAACAGTATGGGAACCCCGTCCTTCCATGGAGAAAAACATTCTTCTGATGTAGAAAACCTGCTATTCATTAATTTATGTGCTCTGTATCCTTTGCGGGATCTATGATGTCTTCAAACAGGTACTTTGTCTCTAAACACAGAGTTAAGGCTCAAAGATCTTCATTTTCATGCCTTAGATTATCTGCTGCTCCTTTCTGTCACTGTCGGTGAAAACCTACCACCATATTAAAAACTGTGTAATTATGGCAGAGTTCACCATGGACAACCCTGCAAAACACGCAACTTGGTTATGAAATCCATGCATAGGGGGGTGGCTATGGAGGACGGGAGAAAAATAACGCGGCAGTGGTGAAACGGTGTTTTTAAATGGAACAATGGTGAAATATGCAGTGAAAAGGTGAGAACAACAAATAATAGGGTTTGGTGGAGAAATGCATCATGAACCATTTGATCATGGTCCAGTGGCGGGGATCGACGGAGGAGATTGAACAGCGGGATGATTTATGAACATTGGGTGGAATAAATATGAAACATAAGACTTTAGTGTAAAATACGAAACTTTGGTTATAAGCGGAAATGCAAAGGAATGTGATGAAATGAATGAAATATGATGGGAATGATCGTACGAGGTGGGACCTGGCGATTAGTTCTGAGCCGTTATATCTAACTGATAGATCAATGGTGGAGATGTGGTCGGGGGATCGCAATCGGAGGGAACAAAGGGGTGAAACATTACAAAGTTGTGATTGCGATGGAGCTATTGCTGCGATCATGTGATGGCCGTTGGATATGGTGGAGGGATGGATGGCTCGGATCAGATCGGAAAGTCACAATCAGAAGGAGTGGAAGGGGGGTCGTAACGAAAGTTGCGATTGCGATCGGGTAGGGAGTGCGATTGGCGCTGGACTGTCCAATCCGAAGGGGAGATCGATGGTGGAGAAGGCAGTCGGGAGGTCGCAATCGGGGAACACAACGGGTGGCACCACTGGAAGTTCCGATTGCGATCGGGCAGGGAGTGCGATTAGCGCTCGACCGTCCAATCGGGATAGCGGATCGATGGTGTTGAATACATCGCGAGCCTTATAGAACAACATCAATCGCATCGGACTTTTTTCGATGTTACAAAGGAATTTTCCCCTCCGACAACTCCGATTGCGATTGGTGCTTAAAGTTTAAGCGCTTGGTCTTAGTGCTGGGGTGTATGGGGAAGTGGTTTAAAGGGGCCGGCGGGAAAGGGGCTAAGCCCTATTATAAAGTTTAAAAAGTGGGTTATTGGCCCATTTTAATGAATTTTAAGGGTTAGGAAGGGGAACGATAGGGGAAGAAAATGGGAATTTGGCCGAATAAAGGGTAAGGGTAGAAATCCAAGGGGATTTTGGATATGATTTAGAGGGGAAAGGGGGACTTAGAGGGAAAAAGGGGACTTTGACAAAAGGGGAAAAAGGGGTAAAATGGGACATTCTGCAGAGCTACAAGAGGAAAATGAGGGCCTTTTGGAGCATAATTATTCGCGATCAGTGAAGCTCAAAGACTCAAGAATATCAGAGGGGAAACAATCAAAGGCAGGGAACATGAAAGGCTTCAAGGATGATGTGTTTTCAAGGGAAATGCATTCCCTGAAGACTCATAAAACAAATATCCCCTTGCTTGCTTGTCAAGGAATTTATAGGGGGCTAACACAATGAACATGGGATAAAGCAACAATTTACTATTGAAGGGACACCTCAACAGCATGGAGTAGTAGAGAGACAAAACAGGTATGTACAACAAATTTCCAGAGCCATGATGCAAGAGTGTAATATTCCTCAAACCTTCTTGGAAGAAGCAGTACACACAACTGTGCATATCCTAAACAAAGCTCATTTAATTCCAAGTAGTGACAAGACTCCCTATGAACTTTGGCATGGTAAACCAGCTTCAATCAAGCAATTTAGAATCTTTGGAAGCAAGTGTTACATAAATAATAATGATGAAAATCTGGGGAAATTTGATGTAAGATCAGATGAAGGGATATTTCTAGGATATGCATCCAAGAGTAAAGGGTATAGGTGCGACAACAAGACTCTTCAAAAAATTGTAGAAAGCATTGACGTAAGATTTGATGAAGATGTTGGGAAAAATACTAAGAGGGGGGGTGAATCAGTATTTAGAGCTGACTAAATTTTTTTTACTTTTTCTTTCTATTAAAAACCATATGCTACTTTACTGAACCCAACTCACGTATACACGCGGATATCCTTAAGAAAACTTGCGTATGTCCAGAGATATTATTATGCATTTAATTCTTTACTTAGATCATTGCATCATTCATTCATCAGATGTTTAGTAAGCAGTAAGCATGTGCAGTAATAACAGAATAAACCATCACACATAAGAAACACACATGAACACCAGTATTTAAGGTGGAAACCCAATTCGGGAGAAAAACACCGATGTTGTCATCTCTGTCTTCAATATTTATTATAAAGAAAACTTCTTACAATTTTGTACTGGCACAGACTCATACCAGCACGCAGGCACCTACCTGCAGAAGGCTGCAACCTTCTCTCGTTCTCCAACCACTACTAGAAGGGAGCTCCAACCCCCTCACTGAAGGCTTTGACCCTCAGCACCACCATGGACCACATTTCATCAATTTTCATACTGGATCCAACAGATTTCACACAACATACCTTGTAGGCCACTTTTCATCATATTTTCAGACTGGACCCACTCCATACATCAAATTGAAACTTATAACTCCATCAACCAATCAACCAACAACTGATCTTCAATCAACATAATCAGTAGCATATTCAAAATTCAAACAGCCCAGAACTGTATGAATACATCATTGACAGATAGCAGTAAAACAGATTAGACATTTATTTCCACACACTTCAACAAAACCCTAGATTCCATACGCGCTGTTACTTCACTGAACCTGCATATATAAGTGCTTTCATAGAGACAAACCTGCGTATATGCGCTTTTGCTAAAACAAACCTACGTATATACGTGCTTTTGCTGAGATTAACATGCGTATAGATCTGTAACTTTTCAGAGCTATGCAGCTCTTCAGAACAAATAACTCAGATTTCACCCTCTACTTCAACAAAGATTCAACAGATCACAGATCTAAACATTTCATAAACAGATCTAGAAAATACATAGTCATTTCAGATCTAGAGATCCCTTTTCATCATTTTCTTCATAGGGACATTATTAATTCAGATCAATCAATAGACTGTTACCCATTCCATGCAGAAATACTTCAGAGTGAATTATTCATTAAAACCCAGACTTCAGAATAGATATGCAGATACAAACTCAACCCTGAACAGACATTGATTCAAATATCATACGCTACTTTTCTTTACTGAAGCTGCGTACATACGCGCTTTCCTGCACATCAACCCGCGTATACTTCTGTGTATTTTCTTCTTCAAAAACCCTAACTGCCATACGTGCCTTTCTTGAAGCGAACCCGCGTATATACATGCTTTTGTTGAAACCAACTAGCGTATGGATCTAAAAAAGATAAACTTTGCATAACAGACTAGATCTATAAACTTACCCAGATTTCTTCAATTTCTTCATCAGACTTGCGCCAAGCCTTCATCATTTCTTTTGCAGATCATCCTAGAGATTCATCATTTCCATAGGTGCATCATAGATTTAGATCTATCAGAGTTCAACCATGCAGATATATCTTAAAGAGATTTATTTATTAACAACCCTTACGCCTGCACATTGTTGCACTATGATCTTCTTTTCCTTATATAGATTTAGCCTTTGTCAATACCATGAGTCAAAACCACTCAACTGCTGATGGTATTCCTGGATGGGATCAAATAGATAACCCAACACTCAATACAGTGGGCCAATACCATGGTAATGTCCCCTGGTTTTATAAATTTAGAGTGCAAATAGGCATACGCTACTTGGTACGTACTTTTCTGCGTACATACGCTACTTTTCCTTTACAAACCCGCGTATGATTTGTGACATATCTTGTTCATCATTACTCTGGCACTTACTGGAATTCTTTTCTCTATCACATCTGAACTAATCTGTAGTTACATCATCCTTACATATTAACACATAGGTTTCTTTTCATAAGCAACTCATCAAGTAGGTTTCCATCAAGGACAAATTCATCAAGTAGGTTGCCATCAAGGACAACACATTGCATCATATTTCCAATAGAAGAACTTCCAAACAAGACAAGAAGTACAGACTGCAGCATTCCTTCAGAAAATCGTGACGAAGAAAACCAAGATGATGATGAAACAAGTAAGACAACAGAAGATGCAGAGCTGAGCTCAAAAGTCCCCTCAAGATACACTCAAAATAACCATCTAGAAGATTAGATCATTGGAGACAAGAGTGTAGGAGTCCAGAAAAGAAGGCAGCTAACTGAACAGACAGAAGAGGTATACATAGCTATGTTATCATAAATAGAGCCATAGAAGTTTGAAGAAGCCAGCAAGGACAAGTATTGGGTGAATGCTATGAATGAAGAATTGGACCAAATAGAGAAGAACAATACCTGGGAATTAGTTCCTAGACCCACTAATAAAAATATCATAGGCTCAAAATGGGTATTGAAAAATAAAATGAATGAGCAAGGACAGGTAACCAGAAATAAATCCAGACTTGTTTGCAAAGGATATTCACAAATCGAAGGACTTGATTACAATGAAACATTTGCTCCTGTAGCCAGAATGGAAGCTATCAGAATTTTTCTGGCCTTTACATGCTACCAAGACTTCAAAGTATATCAAATGGATGTGAAATCTGCATTTTTGAATGGAGATCTAGAAGAAGAAGTCTACATGGAACAACCAGAAGGCTTCTCATTAACAGATAAAGAAGACTGTGTGTGTAGACTAAAGAAGGCTCTATATGGACTAAAACAAGCTCCTCGTGCTTGGTACTCAAGGTTGGATAAGTACTTGCAATCAGAGAGGAGGACTAGACAACAATCTATACATAAAAGCCCATGAAAATGAACTCCTGATTGTTGTAGTATATGTTGATGACATTATTTTTGGAAGCAACAAAGATGAGCTAGCAAAAGGATTTGCTGAAGAGATGAAATCAGAGTTTGAGATATCTATGATTGGAGAGCTTAGTTTCTACTTAGGACTCCAAATTTAGCAAAAGAACACAGGTACATTCATCTCACAGGAAAAATACTTAAAAGAAATGTTGAAAAAGTTCAAAATGGAAGACTGCAAACTTGTGTCAACTCCCATGATCACGGGATCCAAGCTATGTGCTGATGATGGATCTGTTGATATAGATCAAAGACTCTACAAATCCATGATAGGAAGTCTGTTGTACCTGACAACATTAAGACCAGACATCATGCTAGTAATAGGACTTGTGGCTAGATATCAAGCAGCACCAAAGCAAAATCATCTTCTAGCAGTCAAAATAATATTTAGATATCTACAAGGAACAATACAGTTTGGGCTATGGTATCCAAAAGGAAAAAGCTTCACTTTGACAGCATACATAGATGCAGATTGGGCCAGGTGTGTGGATGACAGGAAAAGCACAAGTGGAGGTGCATTCTATCTAGGAGAAAGTCTGGTGGCATGGCTAAGCAAGAAACAAACATCTATTTCTCTATCTACAGCAGAAGCAGAATACATAGCAGCAGCAGCATGTTGTACACAAGTCATGTGGATGAAGCAAACCCTCCAAGACATGAAGGTAAGCATTGATGAACCTATCTCAATCAAATGTGATAATACAAGTGCTATAAGCATATCAAAAAATCTTGTGCTTCATTCAAAAACTAAACATATCCCAATCAAGTATCATTTTCTCTGAGAACAAGTAGCTCATAAGGTAGTCAAGCTGGAGTATGTGCCAACAAAAGAACAGACAACAAATATATTTACCAAAACTCTTGCTAGAGAACCATTTGAGTATTTGAGAGATAGACTAGGGGTAGTATCTGTAGATGCTACTCTCTGATATAAAGAGAAAGCATCGTTTTAGGGGGAGAACATAAATGAAAATATCATTCCATGGGGAGATCAGTAAGCAAGGAAAGCATGAAATAGGTCCTCAAGATCAGTGCAACATGGGCGAGAGTTAAAAGCACACTAAGAAATGAGCAACCCCTTGCCATTGATGTCAAAGGGGGAGGAAGAGCAAGCAACAGAAGAAAGGGTCCTAAAAGGAAAATAGAGGAAGTGTATTGCCATCAATGCCAAAGGGGGAGACTGTTGGAAATGTTGTCACTGATGGAAAAGGAGGCAGCAAAGGCAGAGACAGACAAAGGACAACAGCAGAAGCAAAGGAGAAGACAACAGTTTTTTGGTAAATGGTATAGTAAAATTTACATGGAGCATGAGAAGAACAGAGGAGGCATAGCAACAGAGGCAGAGACAGAGAATACAGAGGCAGAGCATGACAAGAACAGAGGAGGTAGAGCAACAGAGGGAGAAACAGAGAATACAGAAGCAAAGTCGTTAACAAGCAGTGAAATGATCAAGTAGAGGTGGAACCAAGGCTCTGTGTATAAGGGGTAATACCAAGAATTAAACAATAAAAATCTAATACAGTCAGGTGTTAAACCTTATGATAGCGTTATATTAAATAACAATGAAACAGGGTTCATATATATCAAAGTGTTGAAGAAAGGTATATAATGAAATCAAGAAGGGTTTATATATATTATAGTTTGAACAGAGCTTATATGTATATGTATATAACGAAGGCGCGAAATTCTTTATTGAAGCAGAACCATGAATTGAAGTGGAAACCTAAGTGTGAATAGTAAAACCAGAGGTAAGCAAACCGGCAGTGTCGCGCGGTGTCAAAAATGGTAAGTGGAATTCTCAAAATGAATGCAATATATGTCATTGATGGCCACGTGTCCTAGAGCGGTTTCCAAGTACAACTTTTTTCGCGTGATTTTGGAAAATTATGTGATGAGCACATAATTTGCGCGATATTGCGTGTCGACCGTTGGATGGGGGTCCAAAGCCCAGTTGGTGCACGAGAGCAGATTGACCATCCGAACAAAGGTGAAGGTGCGGGGAAGAGAATCAAGGATGTGGGTCCTACATTCAGATCTGCGGAGCCAAAGTATTATGTGAATGACTGTGTATTCCGTGTTATGAAAGTTAATAAACAGGCGGAGGTTATAACTTATATTAACATCTGTTGATATATATGATGGGCTGAATGCAGGTTGAACTACATGGTAAAGTGTTCACATATAATTTAAATGCGTGGGTTTATTATAAGGTTCATAATAAATTAAATGGGTTCGTTATATATGTCAATATATTATAATTGATATGCAAGTCACCAAAGGAGTGGTACATATGATAGTCAGCATATAGTAGTACACTGTGGGCCTGAGCGCCTTTACACGAAGTCGAGATTTGATACCTATTGCAATATTAATATGCTACATGGCTAAGGTTATACTAGGAAGTGAAAGCATTAATCAATCTATCGAACCCGAGAGGTTATATATATATATTAGTGTTGGGCTTATGTCTAAGTCCAAGAATTAATATAATGTTGATGGCAGATATTGTGTGTGTAGGGTGGGACCCCCATACAGAAAATTCTGAGAATCATAACCTAAGTTGGAGGATACATTAAAGCTGAAGCGGAAAGTTTATATATATGCAGCACTTTATATATGTTGTGCTTTATATACAAAGGACAAACACACACACACACACATATATATTTATATATTTATATGTAGCGCTCTATGGTTCGAGTTAAAACAAACAAAGTACCACATGGTGGGACCCTTGAGTATCGCATCGGAGAAACTAATGGCAGAGGAACATATCAACAAAAGTTCTGATTGAAACAGTGGACCTGATCCACTTATAAACTGTGAGACCTATATTTTTTTGAATTTTGCATCAAAGTGCATCGGACCAAGTTATCGCATCGGAATTAAAGTGCAATCGAACAATCAATTGAATGTTGCGATCGCAATGGTGTGATTCAATTGCAACCATCAGATCATTGAAGAGTGCAACCGTTGGATCTAAAGAAAAACATAGTGGGGTCTACAGTAACCCATTGCATCGGTGCATTGAAGTGTATAGTAATTGATCACATCGGAGGAAAATAGACCATCGGAACATTAGAGCATCAGAACTCACAACTAGAAGTTGTGATTGCGATTAATCGCAATCGGAAGAATTCAGGAGGTGACTCATCGCATCGGAGAATAAAGAAAGCTCGACGAGTGGGCCCGAAAGGGAATTTTAAGTATTAAAAAGTTTTATTTAAGTTCTCCGTGAGTTGATTTGTGTTACATAAAGGGGCATTTTATATGGTAAAAGCACATCATTATCATGCCGAGAGTTGAATGGCGATATATGAAAATCACAGTTACATATATATAGCAGTTACACTGCGATAGTGAACAGGAGATCAAACAGAGCCGAAAGGGACAAACACAGTCACAGAAAAGACAAGCGCATTGATCCAAGAGGCTGAATGAGTGAGTTGGAGTTCTCATTGTAATTAAATGTAAATGTTTTAATTGGTTTATATTGTTTGTGATGCATTGGAAAGTATCCGGAAGAAAACAAAAATCCCACTGTAATGTTAAAATTAATACATACAGTTATATTTTTTCTGAGTGAGCTGGAAAAGAAATGAGAAGGCAGAAGGCGAAGAGGTATGGCTATCCATTTTGAATTCCATGAGGAATACAAACAGTCATAAGGAAATCTCTATAAATAATATCACCTTGATATGCATAAGGAGGTTAGAGAGAGTAAGGATAGAGAATGTAGAGTATGGAAAATTGAGGCAGAGAAGATAAAGAAGAGAGGAGCAGAAAGAGATGCTCCAGAACAGAGCTGATATCTGAGGTAAATCAACAAACATTTCTTTTTATAAATTGAGGAAGTTGGAGCTTCCCTATCAAGTTGAAGCTTGATAGTTTTCAGTTGCAGCTGACTGAGGTTGGAGCCTCCTATAGGTTGGTGCCTGCAGAAAAACAGTGGTGAGAGGGAGTTGGAGCTTGCCTTTGCATCACAACAATAAAAAGATGTGGTTTTCTCCCTTTATGGGTTTCCACTTATATCTGCTGTCTCTATGTGTGTTGCCTATGTGTTGATATTATCTACCCAATCTGCTTAATGTTTGTTTCTCTCATAATAGGTTTGGTGTCACATTAATTTAATACTTGCTGCAACATATTAAGACTATTCACATATTAAAGTTTGTGATAAAATTAAGCTGTAAATTAGTTGATGAAAAATTTAAAAAGCTTATGTATGTGTTAAACTGATTCACCCCTCCCCCCCCCCACCACTCTCATTTTAACTAAGGATTCAACAATTGGTATCAGAGCCAGTTCCTTTGTACCAGTTTAACCACTAAAAGGAGATCCTAGGTCCCCAGGATGGCTAGTCAAGAAGGAAGATCAACCAATAAAGCCCCTTTTTTCATTGGTGCTAATTATGCCTTTTTTCATTTGGGCTGCTGTGGAATTTGGATATGCCCTAAAGGAAACTGACCCGGAGAGAGAAAATAAACAAGAATTTGTAGCAAATGCAAAGGCCATGAATGCAATATTAAGTGGACTTTGTGAGGCTGAATTTGTCAAAATAATGCAGAGTAAGACTGCCAAAGATATGTGGGATACTCTTGAGAACATCCATGAGGGAAATAAAAAGGTAAAGACAGCCAAACTTCAAGTATATAGAGCTCAGTTTGAAAATTTAAAAATGAATGATGATGAAGATGTTGGTAGCTTCTTCTTAAGAGTTGCAGAGATTGTTAAAAATATGAAAGCTCTTGGAGAAACCATGCCAGAAAGTGTAATTGTACAAAAGATTAAGATCTCTTCCACCTAGTTTTAACCCCAAGGTGTCTGCAATAGAAGAAAAAACTGACTGGGAAACCTTAACCATGAACCAATTACTTGGAAACCTAACAGCCTATGAGATGAGACTCCCACAGAA
Source organism: Pinus albicaulis (assembly GCA_034641835.2). Classification (NCBI taxonomy): domain Eukaryota; kingdom Viridiplantae; phylum Streptophyta; class Pinopsida; order Pinales; family Pinaceae; genus Pinus; species Pinus albicaulis. The sequence goes on along the minus strand of CM076574.1, from coordinate 467,129,500 downwards.
GAAGCCAAGTTCAAGGGAGGAAACTTTTAAAATAGAAAATAAGAAAGAAGAAAAGGAAGATATATGTTCTTGCTCTGATGAAGAAGAGGCCAAGTTTGTGAAGAAGCTGGACAGAGGCTCAAGTAAATATAAAGGTAAACTTCCATTCAAATGCTTTAACTGTGGAAGAGTTGGACACTATGTTGCTAAGTGTCCTGATAAGAAAGCAAGGAATCATGCTCATGAATCAGAGAAAACTTCATCAAAGAACTGGTAGAAAGGAAAGAAATTCTATAGAAAATATTACTATGTTCAACAAGATAGCAGTGCATCTGCAGACTCAAATGAACCCTCAAGTGAAGAAGGAACCTCTGAATTTTTATTGGTGGCCATAGAAGAACTTGAAGGACTCCTTCTAGAAGATGAAGAAGAAGGTGAAGTTGACCTTGAGGGGGAGATAAGAAGTGCCCTAGAGGAGATTGACAGAATCAAACTGAAGTGCAGAAAATAAAAGGACATTCTCCTCAAGTATGGAAGAGAAGAGAAAAATTCAGAAGTCCTCATGCAGCTAAAGGTAGAGCTTGAAGAAGCCAAGAAGATAGAGGACATGCTACTTAAGCAAATCAAGGATAAAACTCAGGAACAAGAGAAGTTGGAAGAAGAAGTAGTATGTCTGAGGAAGATATTAGAAAATGCTCAAAGGAAAGTGTCTATGAATTCTTCTCAAACAACAATCTCTGGTAAGTTGAACGAAATTCTGGATGCTCAAAGATCTTCTTTGATAAAAACTGGAAAAATCCATGAAGGAGAATCAAGTAAAATCAAAGAAAAAGAAAACAACAATATTATTTTTGTAAAAGAAAAGAAGGTTGATGAAGCAGCTCAAATAAATCCTACACAAGAAGAAACATGTAATGAGGGAGACAGAAACCAGAAGAAACCTCTAATAACAAAGAATTAAATAAATATTCAGACAACAAAAAAAGGCTCATATACCCCTGAGTATGTCAAATTTGGAGGCCATCAAAGGAGATTCTTCCCTCCTATGAAAAATGCCACCTCTTATGCCTACCACAAGCTGGGACACATTGCTGCATACTGTCATACAAGGAGGAGTAATTCAAACTAGTAAAAGATGCAAACAATAAAGAGATTGTCTCAAGCAAACAAATGGAGAAAACAACCTCACATCAAGTATGAAAATTGTTTCTATTGTTATTGTTTTTATTGTAAGGAATTTAGCAATAAAATAATTGAGTGCAGAAAATATGGACAAATATTTATGTACAACACCTCAAGGAGGTTTATGAATCAAGGATATTTTACTCATACTCACAATTCTGCAAAAATTATGATCAAATGTTGTGTATGCAATAAAATTGGACATATGCCTTCCAAATGTCCTCTTAGAGGATGTGGTTCATCATCTCACAAAAATTTCCAAACAAAATGATGCTTCTAGTGGAAAAAGAAGGTGAACAAATGTGACCTGGCTCTAACTGCTCAAGAATTGAAAAGCTAATGGTATTTGGACAGTGGCTGCTCAAAACATATGATTAGAGACAGAAGAAAATTTATAACTTTTGATGAAAAGAAATCTGGCAATGTTACTTTTGGCAATGATAAATCAAGAAAAATCAAAGGAAAAGGCTCGGTCAGCCTAGATAATGGCAGAGGAAAGGCCTAAGATGTACTATTTGTAGATGGGCTAAAATCCAACTTGCTGAGTGTCAGTCAAATGTGTGATAAAGGCTGTGAAGTTCTTTTTAGAGCACAAGATTGTGAGCTCATATCAAGCACCACAGGTAAGACTCTGCTCAAAGGTGTTCAAACATAGAGTAATTTTTACATAGTGAAAGACGAAGATGAAGCATGCCATCTTAGAAAACTTGAGGAGTCATGGTTATGGCATAGGAGATTGGGACATCTCAGCTTCGATCATATCATCAGACTGAGCAAGAAGAAAGCTGTCAGAGACATGCCAGAAATAAAAAGGCCTTCCAATACCATATGCAAATCCTGTCAATTGGGAAAACTGACCCTCACATCCTTTAAGACCAAATATGAGTTATCAACAAGAAGACCACTCCAGCTTGTGCACATGGATCTGTGTGGACCTGTAAGAACTAAAACACCAAGTGGAGAATCCTACTTCATGCTAATAATAGATGATTTCTCCAGAATGACATGGGTTGCATTTCTCAATAATAAATCGGAAGCACTGGAGAAATTCAAGATATTAAAAGCATTAGCAGAAAATCAAACAGGATGCAAGCTAAAATGCATCATATCAGATAGAGGAGGTGAATTCACAGATTATGAATTTGCAGACCTATGCAATGAACATGTGATAAAGCAACAATTTACCATTGCAGGGACACCTCAACAAAATGGAGTAGCAGAGAGACAAAAAAGGTCTGTACAAAAAATTTCCAGAGCCATGATGCAAGAGAGTAATATTCCTCAAACCTTCTTGGCAGAAGCAGTACACACAACCATGCATATCCTAAACAAAGCTCATTTAAGGCCAAGCAGTGACAATACTCCCTATGAACTTTGGCATGGTAAACCAGCTTCAATCAAGCACTTTAGAATCTTTGGAAGCAAGTGTTACATAAAGAATAATGATGAAAATCCGGGGAAATTTGATGCAAGAGAAGATGAAGGGATATTTCTAGGATATGCATCCAACAGTAAAGGGTACAGGTGCTACAAAAAGACTCTTCGAAAATTTTTAGAAATCATTGACGTAAGATTTGATGAAGAACTTCCAAACAAGACAAGAAGTACAGACTGCAGGATTCCTTTAGACAATCATGAAGAAGAAAACCAAGATGATGATGGAACAAGCAAGACAACAGAAGATGCAGAGTTGAGCTCAAAATCCCCCTCAAGATACACTCAAAAGAATCATCCAGAAGATCAGATCATTGGAGATAAGAGCGTAGGAGTCTAGACAAGAAGGCAGCTAACTAAACAGACAGAAGAGGTATACATAGCTATGTTATCACAAATAGAGCCAAAGAAGTTTGAAGAAGCCAGCAAGGAAAATTATTGGGTGAATGCTATGAATGAAGAATTGGACCAAATAGAGAAGAACAATACCTGGGAATTAGTTCCTAGACCCACTGAGAAAAATTTCATAGGCTCAAAATGGGTATTCAAAAATAAAATGAATGAGCAATGACAGGTAATCAGGAATAAAGCCAGACTTATTTGCAAAGGATATTCACAAATCGAAGGACTTGATTATGATGAAACATTTTCCCCTGTAGCTAGAATGGAAGCTATCAGAGTGTTTCTAGCCTTTGCATGCTACCAAGACTTCAAAGTATATCAAATGGATGTGAAATCTGCATTTTTGAATGGAGATCTAGAAGAAGAAGTCTACATGGAAGAACCAGAAGGCTTCTCATTAACAGACAAAGAAGACTATTTGTGCAGACTAAAGAAGGCTCTATATGGACTAAAACAAGCTCCTTGTGCTTGGTACTCAAGGTTGGATATGTACTTGCAAAAACAAGGCTTTAAGAGAGGAGGAGTAGACATCAATCTATACATAAAAGCCCATGGAAATGAACTCTTGATTTTTGTAGTATATTTTTATGACATTATGTTTGGAAGCAACAAAGATGAACTAGCAAAAGGATTTGCTGAAGAGATGAAATCAGATTTTGAGATTTCTATGGTTGGAGAGGTCAATTTCTACTTAGGACTTCAAACTCAGCAAAAGAAAACAGGTACATTCATCTCACAGGAAAAATACTTAAAAGAAATGTTGAAAAAGTTCAAAATGGAAGACTGCAAACCTGTGTCAACTCCCATGATCACAGGATGCAAGCTATGTGTTGATGATGGATCTGCTGATATAGATCAAAGACTCTACAGATCCATGATAGGAATTCTATTGTACCTGACAACATCAAGACCAGACATCATGCTAGTAGTAGGACTTGTGGCCAAATATCAAGCAGAACCAAAGCAAAATCATCTTCTAGTAGTCAAAAGAATATTTAGATATCTACAAGGAACAATACAGTTTGGGCTATGGTATCTAAAAGGAAAAAGCTTCACTTTGACAGCATACACAGATGCAGATTGGGCCAGCTGTGTGGATGACAGGAAAGCACAAGTGGAGGTGCATTCTATCTAGGAGAAATTCTGGTGGCATGGCTAAGCAAGAAACAAACATCTATTTCTCTATCTACAGCAGAAGCAGAATACATAGCAGTAGAAGCATGTTGCATACAAGTCATGTGGATGAAGCAAAGCCTCCAAGACACGAAGGTAAGCATTGATGAACCTATCTCTATCAAATGTGATAATACAAGTGCTATAAGTATATCAAAAAATACCGTGCTTCATTCAAAAACTAAACATATCCCAATCAAGTATCATTTTCTCCGAGAACAAGTAGCTCAGAAGGTAGTCAAGCTGGAGTATGTGCCAACAAAAGAAAAGACAAAAAATATATTTACCAAACCTCTTGCTAGAGAACCATTTGAGTATTTGAGAGATATTCTAGGGGTAGTATCTGTAGATGCTACTTTCTGATATAAATAGAAAGCATCGTTTCAGGGGGAGAACATAAACGAAAATATCATTCCACGGGGAGATCAGTAAGCAAGGAAAGCATGAAATAGGTCCTCAAGATCAGTGCAACATGGGTGAGAGTTAAAAGCACACTAAGAAATGAGCAACCCTTTTCCATTGATGTCAAAGGGGGAGGAATAGCAAGCAACAGAAGAAAGGGTCCTAAAAGGAAAACAGAGGAAGTGTATTGCCATCAATGCCAAAGGGGGAGACTATTGGAAATTTTTTCATTGATGGAAAAGGAGGAAGCAGAGGTAGAGATAGACAAAGGACAGTAGTAGAAGCAATGGAGAAGCCAACAGTTTTTTGGTAAATGGTGTAGCAACATTTACAAGGAGCATGAGAAGAACAGAGGAGGCAGAGTAGGCGGAGACAAAGAATATAGAGGTAGAGCATGAGAAGAATAGAGGAGGAAGAGCAGCAGAGGTGGAGACAGAGAATATAGAGGCAGAGTCATTAACAAGTAGTGAAATGATCAAGTAGAGGCGGAACCGAGGCTCTGTGTATAAGGGGTAATACCAAGAATTAAACAATAAAAATATAATATAGTCAAGTGTTAAACCTTATGATAGCGTTATATTAAAATAGCAATGAAACAGGGTTCATATATATCAAAGTGCTGAAGAAAGGTATATAACGAAATCAAGAAGGGTTTATATATATTATAGTTTGAACAGAGCTTATATGTATATGTATATAACGAAGGTGCGAAATTCTTTATTGAAGCAGAACCATGAATTGAAGCGAAACCCTAAATGTGAATAGTAAAACTAGAGGTAAAAAAACCAACAGTATCACGCGGTGTAAAAAATGGTAAGTGGAATTCTCAAAACGAACACGATATATGTCATTGATGGCCACGTGTCCTAGAGTGGTTTCCAAGTACAACTTTTTTCACGTGATTTTGGAAAATTATGTGACGAGCACATAAGTTGCGTGATATTGCGCGTTTACCGTTGGATGGGTGTCCAAAGCCCAGTTGGTGCGCGAGAGTAGATTGACCGTCCGATCAAAGGTGAAGGTGCGGGCAAGAGAATCAAGGATGTGGGTCCTACATTCAGAGCTGCGAAGCCAAAGTATTATGTGAATGACTATGCATTCCGTGTTATGAAAGTTAGTAAACAGGTGGAGGTTATAACTTATATTAACATATGTTGATATATATGATGGGCCGAATGCAGGTTGAACTACATGGTAAAGTGTTCACATATAAGTTAAATGCGTGGGTTTATTATAAGGTTAATAATAAATTAAACGGGGTCGTTATATATGTCAATATATTATAATTGATATGCAAGTCACCAAAGGAGTGGAACATATGATAGTCAGCATATAGTAGTACACTGTGGGCCCGAGCGCTTTTACACAAAGTCGGGGTTTGATACCTATTGCAATATTAATATGCTACATGGCTAAGGTTATACTGGGAAGCGGAAGCATTAATCAAACTATGGAACCCGAGAGGTTATATATATATATATATATATATATATATATTAGTGTTGGGCTTATGTCTAAGTCCAAGACTTAATATAATGTTGACAAAAGATATTGTGTGAGTAGGGTGGGACCCACCTACATAAAATTCCAAGAATCATAACCCAAGCTGGAGGATACATTAAAGCTGAAGCAGAAAGTTTATATATATGCAACGCTTTGGAGCACTTCAGTTAAGTGCACAGATGTGGCACAGGAGATTACAAAAGGAATTACACTATTCCTGAGGGTTATGTGGAGCTATTGCATGAAGACTTCAGTTAGAACTCATGTGACAGAGTTTGGTGGAGTTGATTGAGGAAGTTAGTGGAGTTGTATTCAGTTTAACTAATCTAAACATAGTTGAGCTATTTGTATTCAGTTTAACTAATTGATACAATTAGTGAGAGTGGTGTGAATTAATTATTAATTAATTCACTAATTATAAACTCATTAATCAACTAAAGAATGCATTAGTTAACTTCAGTGCATGGACAGTTTCAGTGGAGACCAGTGCAGAAATAGGTGAAAGAGCAGGTTAACTATCAGTTGTGACTATACAGTTGTTGTTTGCAACACACAGATAGGTGGAGAAGCCCATGAGGATTGCACAGTACAATCCAGGTGTTTTATCTATTTAATGAAGCCATCCCATAGCATTGATAACGCAATAGAGGCTGGCTATCAAGTGGCAAAAGATTGGAGCATGTGTTTTGCGAGGTCTAGCTTGATAGTGTGTAGCAATTAGAGGTTATGCTGAGAGCTTGTGAGGAGCTTTGTACAATGATTGTTGCATGATCTCCATGACATATAATATACAGATAGTTGGGGTTTTCAGCTTTAAGATTTCCCATTAAATATTGTGTTCATATGTGTGATTGTTTGTGGTTTTAATATGTGCATGCAATTGATTTTATTTCCGCAGTTAATGATCAATGGTAGAAGAGATTTTGTATTATGCATGAAGATAAAATAGTGTGTGATGGTGAATAATATATTAGTTATTCAAATTTCTATAGGAGCTTCCCTATCAAGTTGAAGCTTGATAGTTGTCAATTGTAGCTGACTGAGGTTGGAGCCTCCTGTAGGTTGGTGCCTGCAAAAAATACTGGTGAGTGGGATTTGGAGCTTGCCTTTGCATAAAAACAATAATAAGATGTGGTTTTCTCCCTTTATGGGTTTCCACTTATATCTGATGTCTCTATGTGTGTTGCCTATGTGTTGATATGATCTACCCAATCTGGTTAATGTTTTCTGCTCTCATAATAAGTTTGGTGTCACATTAATTTAATACTTGCTGCAACATATTAATACTGTTCACATATTAAAGTTGCTTATAAAATTAAGCTATAAATAATTTGATGAAAAAATTAAAAAGCTTATGTATGTGTTAAACTGATTCACCCCTCCCCCTCTCATTTTAACTAAGGATTAAACAAATTACCTTAATTTATTTCCTCGTTTCACAGGGGAAGATGATATCTCAACAGAGAAACATATTGTTTCTTTGCGCCTTTGTAGGAAATTTGAATGTTGAGTATTTGTGAAATCTTTAGATGGAGATGCTAGAAAGTTGTTCAAGACACTTCAGGCAAATTCAATTAATAATTCAGAAGAAATGGAGACTAGTTTCACTCAGAGATGGGGTGAAAATAAATATCATGGATATTTATTAATTGAATTCAATGCTATCAAAAGAAAACAAGATGAAAATGTCATTGATTTTATTAAAAGATTTAATAAATTATATGATAGCCTTCCAAAAAAATTAAAACCCCCACCAGCTAGAGCGAAGGTTGTATTTGCTAGAGCTTTTGAATCAGGCTTTGGTTTCACTCTGAGGGAGAGGAGGTCTCCCATTTTAGATCAAATTAAAACAGAGGCCTTGGAGATTAAGGAAAATTTGACTGCAACAGGAAAATATAAAGGAAAGCAATAGACATAAGATAAGGGGAAAGGAAAGGAAGAAGTTTCACATGACCAAATATTGGTAGATATGACTAAGGTCATAAAAAATTTATCAAATAAATTAGTAAAAATAGAACTGGAAAGTAATAACCCTCCCAGAAATGGGCAGCAAGCCCAAAATTGAAATTTAAATCCACATTTCAGAAAACAACCCTTGTAGATCCTGCAAAAGGAAAATAAATATCAACATGCGATCCAACCTCATTTGTATAGAGAAGATGGAAATGAAGAGAAAGACGAAGAAAGTGAAAAGGAGCAAGACAACCAAATATCAACATGATATGCAAGTGACGTAGAAGATGATGATAATGATTAAGTCAATTCTAAAGTAGAGAAATCCTTGACTGAAAAATAAACTGAAAAAAACTGTAAACAAGTGACTAGCCATATGCAGGTTGAATTGCACAAACAATATGATTTGAGATCGAGGAAGAGATCTAGATCGTTTAATAAAGATGAGGTGTCAGAAGATCCATCAACTCAAGATATGGAAACTCCACAACAACCAGAAAAAAAACTTGATAGAGGGAAGCAACAAATTGATTCAGTAACAAAAACTACTTTTCAACGAGGGGAGAGTTCACAAAGGTAGTTGAAAGGTGAGAATTTAAAAAAAAAAAATTGTTTCATCTGAACAAATTTCACATGTGAACAAGAATAATGAATATCCCGAGAAGTTAATAAAACCAAGTAATCCTTTTAATTTGAAAAAAGGATTGGAGAAGATAAATATACCAATTCCTCTGAATGAGTTGGACAAGACTCCAATGTATAAGAAGTAGTTTTTAGATTTTATTAATCTTTCTCAAGGTGACAATGTGGCAGACACTGTGAATTTTAAAGAAGATAAAATAGTAGTGATGTTTGGTACTCACATGGAAGAGGTGGATTCATCTACTCCTCATGTTTATATTTATTTATTGGTGCATTCTTTCACGTTACAAAATTGTATGTTGTATTCTGGAGCTTCTCATAATTTGATACCATTATCTGTAATGAAGCAGTTGAATTTACAAATCACCAAACCTTATAAGGATCTTTATTCATTTTATTCCAAAACATTTAAGTGTGTAGGGTTGATTAAAGATCTGGTTTTCTCATTGTTACACAACATTTTTTCACTGTACCTGTACTCCCTGTTCCCAAATCTTTGAGAACCCCTACAGTGTTCCTTGTGTACTTTTTCCATCATAAAAACATGCCTTTGGATCCCTTACAGTTTGAAGATCATTCTATCTTTTTTCATTTTTGAGCAGCTCCCTCAAAAACCACTTTTTTGGAGCGACGTGGCCCTTCTATGTCTCACCAACGCTGATGGCACATCCTTAACATGTGACTAGCACTGATCTGCGCTAGTATGGACCCCATAACCGCATCGATATACTTCTGGAATATTTTTTAAAATGGAAACGAAGCTTCATGTCCTAGAAGCTTCGAGAGAAGACAACTAGATTATTTTTTGATCAGGATATGTCAGAGCTTCCTCCTTTGGGTCTCTTGTTCCTACAAAAGAGGAACCACCCAAGGAGATAAGCCTTTTTCCCATCATAAGTCGATCCCTGTCCCCTCCTCAAACATTATAAATTGATCAAATTCCATTGCCTCTGCTAAATAGAAGAAAATAGAAGGGAAGAACAACAGAGAAAGGTTTGAAGATTGTCATAGGCATAGAAAAAGAAAGTTGAGACCCTTAGCCTTCTCACACTGAGTTGAAAAAGAGTGCTTTGGAGACATGCCCGGATTCAAACCCATTGAAGGATAGCTTCGACATCAAGGCGTAGGTTGTAACTCCCATTTTATTAATAATATGATACAACTAATATTTATTTTCCATTCTTTTACATGGTTATGATAAGAATTCTAGCATTCCTTGATTAGTTAGATAGATTATTTTTGTTACATGAATGTTGCACCTTATGTTTTTTGTTGTGTTTTGGTCACTTGTTCAGGTAATCGAACGCTAGTAGCAGAAAAGATCAAGCTTTGAAGAGAGAAAGACCAAAAGGCTTTGAAAAGGAGCAACATCACAACATCAAATCGAGGTAGGCCATCTTCTTTGTTCTATGTTTCATTTATAATCTAGAAAAGTAGATATTTGCTTGTTCCCTTTGTAGCTACACCCACCCTACGGCTAGAAGGATCGTCTCTGTCTGCAAAGAGGATTTACCTAGACAAAAAATTGGCGACTCCAATGGGGGAGTCATTGCCTCTAGTCTCTTTCCACTCTTTGAGTTTTTAATTTTTCATCCATATTTCATTGAATTTCTATCTCTCCTTTATTTCTGGCTTTTGTGATTAATTATAGTCATCAATCTCTTTTTTGAAGTGATAAGCCTGGATTTCTTTGAGAAATTTTTTTATTTTATTTTTATTTTCCATGATCGATGTTGTTAATTCTCTGACAGACGTGCTAATCAGTGCTAAATGTTTTAACATAGAGGCGCTTATCCCCTTCCAGCGCAAGGTGCAGCCTCACAGGTGCGCTAATTTTTGTGTAAATGTTTTTAGGATTTCCCTCCATTTCTTGCCAGTGTGTCTTATCTTTATAGGCTCCCTTCTCTGTTAAATTAATCTTGTTCTCTTTTGTTCAGAGACTTGATTGTCTCAATTAGTTCATATTTGGTCTCTTTTCTTTTGAAATTTTGCATCCTCATCATCCTAGGATTTCTAGGTGCTTTGAGTCATTTGAATGGTTTCATGATTCATTAGATTCTAGACCTACTATTGAGTCAGTTTTGTCTTCTATTTCGAACCTTTTGGTTTGGTTTATTTTTGTTTTTTAGTTGATTTCTGTGATTAAAGCTTTCAAGTGTTCATTTTGTGTGCATTTTGTTCTCTCTTCCATCAATAAGCATAGATTAAATTGCTTGTCTTCAAATGAAATATCTTTCTTTGTGTGTCGATCACTGTGAAAAGTGAACAATGTTTTTTTTTGAGGAAATGATTTGGGATTTCTCTTTGATATTTTGATTATTGCATCTTGTATCATTTTGAGGAATTTCATTGGATAAGTACTCAAATCAAGTGATTACATTTGAAGTGTGCTCCACATCTTTTTTCATTGTGCTTATATATATAAAAAAAAAGTTGCATTCATTTTGCATCTAAAATGAAAAACTTCATTTCAATTTCTTCTAGTGCATTTAGTGAAAACTAAGAAAGTGAAAGATATTTTCATTTTTCTTTAGATTGTTGAGATTGCAACAAGATGATGAGTTTAGTGGAAAGGAGTTGCCTATGAGTTGCAGGATCATGTTCTATGAGTTGCAGGATGCTATTTGTGGATGGTTGGTCAAGTCGGAAGAAATAGATGGACTTCTATTTTTAGACATACTGGGTGGAATCTATTTTTAGATTTCCAGTCTAAAAATAGATATGTCGAATATTATTAGCTCTTAATAATATTTGGACTCTAAAAATTATCTTATCCTCTTAGAGAAATTCAGTTTGATGCCTGGATGTGGAACATGTAGCTGACAGAAGGAATTACGCTATTCCTAGGGTTTAGTGGAGCTATTGCATGGTTGAATTCAGTTAGAGCTCATGTGACAGTTTGGTGGAGCCGATGAGACAGTTGGTGGAGTTGTGTTCACGAATTTAGTTGAGCTAGTTGTATCTAGTCTAACTGATTGATACAATTAGTGAGAGTGGTGTGAATTAATTATTAATTAATTCACTAATTATTAACTCATAAATCAACTAAAGAATACATCAGTTAACTTCAGTGCATGGACATTTTCAGTGGAGACCAGTAAAGAGGTAGGTAAAACAACAAGTGTGACTATCAATTGTGACTATACTGGTGCATGAGATTTGCACACACATTGATGGAGAAGCCAATGAGGATTGCGCAGTACATACTGGTGGGATTTGAACCTTGATCTAAAAAATTATCCATATTGGATTGCGTAGTAGAGGCTGGCTAACAGGTGGAGCAGATTGGAGCAAGTGTTTTGTATGATCTGAGCTTGTGTAGTGTGTAACAATTGGAGATAGTGTTGAGAGCTTGTGAGGAGTTTGTACTATGATTGTTACATGATATATATCATTATAATATATAGATAGTTGGGGTTTTCAGCTTTAATATTTCCCATAAATATTGTGTTTATATGTGTGATTGTTTATGGTTTTAATGTGCGCATGCGATTGCTTAATTTCCGCAAATTGATGATCAATAGTAGAAGAGGTTATGTATTATGCTTGAAGCTCAAATAGTGTGTGATCAGGATAATCTTGGTGAATAATTTAACAGTTATTCAAATTTATACATGGTATCAAAGCAATATTGATCATTGGAGCAATTGAAAAACATTGAAACGGTTGAGTTTTGTGCTGGTGGAATTCGAATTTGCAACAGTGTTTTCTTGGTGTCGAAGTTGAGATGTCTTTCAACGGATTGCGATTGGAATATGCCCTTGAGGGTAGCTCAAATTATATTGCATGGAAGGACAGGATGGAGGCGGTGTTAGATGACAATGGGTTGAAGGAGTTCATATATGCTAAAGTCCCAAAGCCTACTTCTAGCGATGCTACCGTAATTGAGGCTTGGCAAAAGAAGATAGCAAAGTGTCGAAGGATTCTATTGGAGGGAATGAAGGATCACATAGTGTCCAGCCTACATGGTAAGGCTTCTCCATTCTTGATGTGGAAAGCCTTGACAGATTTATTCCAAAGCAAGAGCGACCAGAGGAAGTTGGCGCTCAAGGACAAACTCAGAAACATAAAGATGGAGAAAGGCGACAGTATGCCCAAGTACCTTACGAAGTTCATCCAATGCAGTATTTACCGGGAAGTGTAAGCATCACATGATGAGTATTAGTGAGCTTGGCTCTCCTTGGGCTTCCGAAGAGTTGGCATTCCTATCAGGACTTTGTCAATGGTTGGGAGAAATTGCCAGGATGGGAGCGACTTTGGTCGGATCTTGTGCAAGAGGAGATAAGGCAGAGTACCAGGGACAGATCTTCATCAAGGAACTCTAATGAAGAGAATTGTGCTTTGGCTACCAAATCAAAGAAGGGGAAGAGCAAGAAAGCTTCTCATTCCGGTGCGAAAGGCAAGAAGCAGGACATGTCCAAGGTGAAGTGCTTTCACCGTCACCAACACGGACATTATGCCACAAATTGTCCGCAGAAGAAGAAAAATAAGCAGGCTGCTGGATCTGCAGCTGGAGAGGCCTTAGCCTCGCAGTTTGAGCTGGATTTTTCACTGATCTCATGCTTGGTCTCAAGTGTGATGGGTTCAGTGTGGTTTCCGGATGTTGGTGCCTTTTTTCACATGACACGAGATCGAATGGCTCACGATCCGGTGGAGAACATTCCGATGCACATCGAGATGGGCGATGATGGTAGATACATTGCGACTGGTATCGGTACCATATCCTTTCAGAGGGAGTCTGGTAAACCCTTTGTCTTGAAGGATGTCATGCATGTACTTGGATTGAAGAAGAATCTTATGTTTGTGGCGATGTTGGAAGACAAGGGATATGATGTTGTCTTTAGTGAGGGAAAGGCTTTCCTACGCAACAAGGCACCGGGGTGGAGACCTGTGAGGATAGGGTTCAAGCTAAGAACCTTATAAATTGTAGGTAGATGGTCGCGTGCGCAACGGCGTGCACAGTATGAGTGGTGAGTCGGGGTTGATGGCGAGTTGCTGCACCCCCGAGATTGGGCCACCCCCGTTCTTGCGTGAGCTAAGATACCGCAAAGACATTTCTACCGGGCTTCCAAAGGCACTTTGATAAACGCATCACAAAAAGGGATGTAATTTGGGAAAATTTGTGAAAGCCACCTTTCATGAGAAGGATATTCGCGCCACGATGATCCTTGAGAGAATTCACACAGACGTGTGTGGACCTTTCTCAGTAGCTTCGACAACAAAGCATAGGTATTATGTGATATTTGTTGATGACTTTTCTCGTAAGTGTTGGATCTTCTTCATGCAAAAGAAGAGTGAGACATACTCAAAGTTCTATGAGTTCAAGGCACTAGTTGAGAAAGAATCGGAGAAGCAGGTGAAGGCTCTTAGGAGTGACAATGGTGGTGAATTCCTCTCTGGAGAATTCAAGGAATTTTGCAGTGCAGAAGGAATTCGAAGAGAGCTCATAGCACCTCATAACCCACAGCAAAATGGGGTTGCTGAGTGGAAGAACAGAATGATCGTGGGTGCTGCATGGGCAATTTTGCATGATCAGGGCCTACCCATTCACTTGTGGGCTGAGGCACGCAATACTGCAGTATATGTGCAGAACCGTTGTCCTCACAAGATACTTGGCATGAGTACACCCGAGGAGGCGTTTTTTGGTAAGAAGCCTGATATTTCCCAATTGAGGATTTTTGGTTCACCTGTTTACATTCATTTGACGAAGGATGCCAGGAAGAAGCTGGAGCCGACTGTAGAGGTTGGGATATTTGTGGGGTACACTGATACGCCCCACAACTATCATGTGTATTTGCCAGAAATTTGCAAGACTGTTGTGCGACGGGATATCAAATTTCAGGAGGAGAAAGCGATGAAGTGTTTGCTTGAGAGGGAGCCACACTTGCATGCAGAGGAGGAGCTATTAGTTCCTAAGGATGAGCCTCAGGACGTGGATCAGCCACAAGAGGAGGTTCATGGAGTGGAAGAAACCACTCATGTAGTGCCAACCATTAGAGGGCGGAAGCGCACTACAGAAGCTGAGAGACTGGCTCAAGATGCAGAGAAGGTTGTAGGAGCACCTACATCACAGCGCAGACAGAGATAGTCACCTGACCTGTATACTGGATACATGGCTCTTATGAGCAAGTGTATCATGACAAAGCCATCCTCTTTTGAGGAAGCTGTGGAGGACCCCGCATGGGTAGATGCCATGGTGGAAGAGTATGATTCGATTGTCAGAAACAGTGCATGGGAGATTGTCCCAAGGCCGGAGGGGAAATCAGTGGTGGGTTCGAGATGGATCTACAAAGTGAAGCAGGCAGCTGACGGGAGTGTGGAGAAGTACAAGGCAAGATTTTTTGCTCGAGGCTTTTCACAGATTGAGGGGATCGATTATGAGGAGACCTTTGCACCTGTCGCAAGGTATTCTTCCATACGGACGATTCTTGCTCTCTCAGCACAGATGGGATGGCACATTCATCAGATGGATGTGAAGACTGCATTCCTCAACGGAGTCATTGAGGAGGAGGTGTACATAGAGCAGCCCGAAGGTTTCGAGATCTTCAGCAGTGAGTCGCATGTGTGCATACTTAAGAGAGCACTGTATGGGTTGAAACAAGCACCTCGTGCTTGGTACACACGGATAGACAGTTATTTCACCGGACTTGGATTCTCCAAGAGTGAGGCGGATCCTAACCTATACCAGATTGTGGTGGAGGGTAAGTTGCCGATCATTGTACTTTATGTAGATGATTTGATTTTGACAGGTGATGAGCTGTTGATACTCTCATGCAAGGAGGATCTTGCAAAAGAGTTTGAGATGAAGGACTTGGGCCTCCTTCATTATTTCCTGGGATTGGAAATTTGGCAACGCAGTGGTGGACTATTTGTTTCTCAGGGTAAGTATGCCCGGGAGATACTGGAGAAGTTCAACATGCATGGCTACAATCCTGTTGATACTCCTCTTCCTAGTGGTTGGAGGAAGGAGGATGCTACTTCGGCGGAGGTAGTGGATGCCACTATTTATCGACAGTTGGTGGGGTCGCTTATGTATCTGGTCAATACACAACCCGATATATGCTATGCAGTTAACCAGCTTTCACAAGCTATGGTTAAGCCTACCAAGATCTTTTGGAATGTGGGGAAGCATGTATTGCGTTATCTTAGAGGCACATCGGGATATGGATTGTGGTACAGACAGTCATATGAGGTGAAGCTGTGTGGCTTCACATATGCAGATTGGGCAGGGAGCCCAGCGGACAGAAAGAGCACATCTGGAGGGATTTTCAGTATCGGGTCGACAGCATTTTCTTGGTACAGTAGGAAGCAGAGATCCATGGCATTCAATTCAGCAGAGGCCGAGTATATGGCAGCGAGTTTGGCTGCATGCGAGGCTATATGGATGAGGAAGATCCTGGTCGGGTTGTTCGGTTCACACTTAGAGCCTACTGTGATTTATTGTGATAATCAGAGTTGCATCAAACTCTTGGTTAATCTAGTATTTCATGATATATCTAAACACATTGACATCCGGTATCATCATATCAGAGATTGTGTGCAGCGGAGAATCATGTTACTTTCATACATTCCTACGGAGGATCAGGATGTTGATATCTTGACGAAGGCGCTCACCAGGAGCAAATTCGAATACCACAGAGGTAGGATAGGGGTTGCAGATAATCCATATCTTGTTGAGAGGGAGTGTTGAGATTGCAACAAGATGATGATCTTAGTGGAAAGGAGTCGCCTTCACTAAGTGGGCCCGCAGGCTATTTTTGGCGCAAAGTCTATTTTTAGACTATGTCTATTTTTAGACATATGGATCATGTTCTATGAGTTGCAGGATGCTATTTGTGGATGGTTGGTCAATTTGGAAAAAATAGATGGACTTCTATTTTTAGACATACTGGGCGGAATCTATTTTTAGATTGCCAGTCTAAAAATAGATATGTCGAATATTATTAGCTCTTAATAATATTTGGACTCTAAACATTATCTTATCCTCTTGGAGCACTTCAGTTCGAGTCACGGATGTGGCACATGCAGCTGACAGAAGTAATTACGCTATTCCTAGGGTTTAGTGGAGCTATTGCATGGTTGACTTCAGTTAGAACTCATGTGACAGAGTTTGGTGGAGTTGATGAGACAGTTAATGGAGTTGTGTTCAGTTTAACTTAGTTGAGCTAGTTGTATCTAGTCTAACCGATTGATACAATTAGTGAGAGTGGTGTGAATTAATTATTAATTAATTCACTAATTATTAACTCATAAATCAACTAAAGAATAAATCAGTTAACTTCATTGCATGGACAGTTTCAGTGGAGACCAGTGAAGAGGTAGGTGAAAGAGCAAGTGTGACTATCAGTTGTGACTATACTGGTGCATGATATTTTCACACACATTGATGGAGAAGCCAATGAGGATTTCACAATACATACTGGTGGGATTTGAACCTTGATATCATAATTATCCATATTGGATTGCGCAGTAGAGGCTGGCTAACAAGTGGAGCAGATTGGAGCAAGTGTTTTGTATGATCTGAGCTTGTGTAGTGTGTAACAATTGGAGATAGTGTTGAGAGCTTGTGAGGAGTTTGTACTATGATTGTTACATGATCTCTATCATTATAATATACAGATAGTTGGGGGTTTTCAGCTTTAATATTTCCCATAAATACTGTGTTTATATGTATGATTGTTTATGGTTTTAATGTGCGCATGCGATTGATTAATTTCCGCAAACTGATGATCAATAGTAGAAGAGGTTATGTATTATGCATGAAGCTCAAATAGTGTGTGATCAGGATAATCTCGGTGAATAATTTAACAGTTATTCAAATTTCTACATAGATTATGCACTTAAATAAGTATTTAAAAATTTTCATCTAGTACATTTTCTTTGCTGCTGCATTGATTGTTCAAACCTCTTTCTCTCAATCAGTGTAGTCCTTCATTGAAATGAACAGTTGTATTTTTTTCTCATATAGTTTCGTTTTATGGATTCAGGTGACATTGGTAAGACCTTAAAACTGATACATAAATTTAAGATAAACTTTAAAATTTATTCAATGAATCTAAGGATCATTTGAAACTTAACACAAAACATTTATAGGTCTAGGCTAGAGATGTGTTCCGACATCTATAAACCTAGCTTTTGTCGCCAAAAACCTGTGTTGCATCCCAGGAGTGAAACCCAATCCCATGTACGGAAGTATATAGCACTTGAATAATGTATGATAAGTATATAGGGATGCTCTCACTGAACGGTTACACATTAGACAACGCCAAAATAGACTTGTGCTCCTCGTACCGTCGAGTATATAATGAGAGACCCCACAAGGTTGATATTTTTTAGCCACAAGTAATTGATTCTACCACCTTGTAAATGTGATACACCGAACACAACATTTGGGGAGATTGTCTACCCTTACTTCTTGGCTCACCAAGAGGTATTCTGCAGTTCACAAATACTTGGTAAACCCTCTTGCCTAGATTACCCCTTTCTATTTTATTTTGTGTTTAATTTCTAAAATTCATTGTCCACGATAACATTTTACCCGTGATCATCTCCTTAGTAGATCTTAGGTTTGTAATAATGGAAATAGTTCCCAAGTTTACCAATCAAGGAATCTCCTCAGATGGGAATCTTGACCCTCTTCCTTCTTTTGGAAATGTTGGTGCTCCCTATATGGTATGTTTGTCCCTCTCGGGATTAACCATTGGTTTTCTAGTTTGGTTATTTTCGACCCATGTGATTTCGAACATCCAAGATGCTTCTCAACCATGTTCTCCTCCACCTTAATAGTGTCAAACCCATGTTGCTCCTAAATTTGACCCCTCGCCTTCTTCTCCTATTTCTTCACCTTCTTCTTCTTCTTCTCCTAGTGAAAGTATGGATTCTAGTAACGAGGAAGCTAAGAATAAGAAGAAGAGAATGAAAAAAAAGAAGCAAAATAAGCAAGGGGGAAACCAAGAGACCATCGCCACTAATGCAACTGATCTTGAAAAACATTCCAATTAGTCTCACTAAATCAAGTTCCCTTGAAAGCTATGTAAGGGTGACCACTTTATTAGAGATTGTCCTGGTATTCCCAAGGTGTTAGAAGTATGGTCGGCTAGTCTGAACCAGCCTTCATCATCAGTCTCTGGAGATCGTGCTGGTGATGAACTCTCAACTAGTGGTAATAAGTTTCATAAGAAAAAGGCTAATGTCAAATTTCCATGTCAGTTATGTGAAGGGAATCATCCCATTCACCTTTTTCCTCATATGGATGAAGCCTCCAAAGTGTTGCATACCCTTGCGATGTCTTAGCCCTGCCTTCCGGTTGGTTACTAGAAGTTTTCCCCTAATTCTCCACTAGTTGATCAAGTGATTGGTAAAAGTTTATCCTTGGTCAATCCCACTCTCTCGGAAAGTCAATCTCATGAGTCCCTTCTTGACCAACCATTGGTTGAGGAAAGGGTCGACCTAGTTCCCCCTACGATTGATCAGTCCTTTCCTGTAAAGAGTGAATCTCATACCCCTCGGGCTCTTTTTATTCCTTCAAATTCCCATGAATTGGAGGGAAATACTCTCATTCCCATGGTACAGGAAGGTGATCTTCCTATTCTTGTAACACAAGGGGGCAGTTCTCTTGCTCCCATGACACCCCCTCCAAGTAGTCTGGTCACTTCATTTGATTGGAGTCGACTAATAGGATATCGTCTTCCTCCTTACATGCCCTTTGAGATCATTCTAAAGGCCTATAATGCGGTTGTAAGGAGAAAAATAATAGATGAATGTGCATATGTTAGTATTTTGCCTTCAAATACTTGGAAAGCTTTCGGTTATCCACAACTTGTGCCTGTTACCCAGAATCTGTTAGTGTTTAACAAAGGAACCATTCGACCCTTACGGATCCTTCATGAATTACCTATTACTTTGGGAGGAAAGATTGTTTATATAGATGTGATGGTTATCCAAGGCCCTTTGGAATTTAACTTACTCCTTGGGCATGAATATACTTATGCCATGGGAGCTCGTGTCTCCTCTCTCTTTCGTGTGAAATGTTTCCCACATGAAGGAAGAATTCTGACCGTTGATCAAATTTCTTTCATTGGTCCTAATCTAGCTCCAAATCAACCATTATCCCTTAATGGTTCTTACATTCCAATGGTGTCTTCGATGTCATAGGTTAATTATGTGGCAACCTGTTCCATGCCCTTGTCTACTAATAATCCATTCAGTGATATAGTGCACCATGTACTGGGGGCATCATATCCTTATTTCCAGAGTATTTTTCTCCCATCTTATGAGAACCTCTTGGAATCCAGGACCTCTTATGGGTCATGATAGCTCTTTGGGGAAGAGTTCCTTTTCTTGTGTCAAGCTCCTTAAAAAATGAAACAAGTTATTTGGAGCAAAGTTCCTTGTCTTGTGTCAAGCTCCTTAAAAAATGAAACAAGGTGTCATGAGGATAGTTATTTTACTATGTCAACCTCATTAAAAAATGAAATAGGCCTATGTGAGCATAGTTTTTTTACTGTCTCAAGCTCATTAAAAAATGAAAAAATCTCCCCTTTGATTCGAGTCTTTGATTTGATCTCGTAAAATCCCAGTAGAGTCTTTCATTTGATCTCGTCATTGAACCTTTGTTCTATCCACCTATCAGCAACAAGTAGACTACTTAGGTGAATGAGATGAAGCTCAGGGGGCATGCACCTATAATTGATTCACCATGCTGGGGGCATGAAATTTTATTCCAAGCATAGTTTTCCATGTTTTCAAGCTTGTGTAAAAATGAAACCATTCGCATTTTACCTCTCGTGATTTCCATTGTATCAACCTGTTTTACCATATGAGCCTTGGTTTTCTCATTCCATCGTCACCAACTTCTTGGCCAATCATATACATTCACTTGGTTGTTTGACCCATTCCTGAGGAACTACTGCAATGAGTTGTCTTGTTAGCTAGCGTCTTGACCTTTACATGTTTTGAGCAGTTCCACCATAACCAGAACCATTTTCTCTCCTTTATACCACTCGTTCCTTCAGGCAGAGTCATATTTAAGATCATTTATGACTCTTGAAATATGAAAATATTGCTAAGTAATTTTCGCTTTTAACTCGTTAAAGTAAACGAAACATCATTTACCCAGTATACGTTTACCCCTTTTTCAGGCTGGGAAAACTATTTACGAAAAAGGAATACCTTAGTCAATCACAACTAAGAGTTTCTCTCGAACATTGTTTTCTACCTTTTCATATTCGAGGGAGTATTTATGAAACAAACCCTATGGATTTTTCTTTTCAACCTCTTTTCAAACTCTCTAAACATGAAAAGGCGTTGAGTTCCACCTTTGTCGAGCTCGTTAAAATTTAACGACATTGGACTCGTCACCATGATGATACCAAGTTCCTCCTTCCTATGGCTCGTAAAATGTACTAGGATGGATTTGTCCGAAGGAAAAACTTATATGGAAAGCATATTCTATCCCCTTCAAGCTTGAATTAAAAAATAATTGGGGTACTCGCCAGAAATGGTGGGGGAAAATGAAAGTATTTATCAGTTGCGTCGACAGTATGTCTCTCCCGAACATGACACCTCTTATTTTTTGTGTCGGGTTGGGTACATCCTGCGTTCGTCATTTTTCCTCCATGGGTTTGGGAAATATGCTTTCCTCTCATTCAATTACCAATCTTGTCAACATGACCTCTGATTCCATTTGAGTCAAATACTGCCAAACTATAGAGTTGTGTC
This sequence comes from Pinus albicaulis, assembly GCA_034641835.2. NCBI lineage: Eukaryota > Viridiplantae > Streptophyta > Pinopsida > Pinales > Pinaceae > Pinus > Pinus albicaulis. The sequence continues at coordinate 467,108,110 of CM076574.1, read as the reverse complement.
GTTCATATGTTCAAGGGTAGTTCCTTCTGCGATTTTTTCATTGCCTAATTCTCTGTTCAGTCTTGATTCACAACTATATTCTTTCCTCTATCTCATGTCGATGATGTGGGATACAGCATGTCCATCCTTTAATGGGTTGCTTCTTGTCGACTTCAGCTCATTATCCAGAAAGTTGATCTAGAGACTCCTTTCCAATACCTTAGAGCCTGCATGCTCTAATGGTAAGTTGTTCGCATTCGATGACAGGTCCACATAATTGGCCTTTGATTGGATTATTTAATGAGTGTTTGAATTCACTTCCTTATTCACATCTCAAGGATTTTACTGATATTACCTTGAGAGCCATTGTCATTATTAGTGGTCTCTCTCGCTCCTGTTAATAGTTTACATCATTACCTGGTTCAAGCGATTTTCTTGCATGTTTGACTTCATCTCACTCATTCACATGCCTGAATTTGTACTTGATTGGGTTGTGACAGAGTACAAGACCCTGTATTTTGTATTATAAAATGCAAGTTGCGAGGAGATATCCATTATTCATGATTTTATACATGACTCTTCTATTTGGATGGTTGCAACCATACCTAAGTCCATATTTGTGATCCTTCTTATTGCTGGATGGTTGTGTCCATACCACGGATCCTATTACATGATCTCTTTTACAGATGGTTGCATCCATGCCTTATGTTTATTTTTTTATATCAAATATTTTAGTTATGTATATATGTTCTTGATTCGCAGGCTTTCTGACAATGGTGTCCTAGTTCTGGCACGTACTCGTAAAGAATTTCACCCCTCACTGTCGTTCTGCTTTCACACTTTAGGGACATAGAATTTTTTCAGTGTCCCTGTACTCCCCATTCCCAGATCTTTGAGAACCCCTATATTGATCCCTATGTACTTTTTCCATCATGAAAACATGCCTCTGGATCCCTTAAATTCTGAAGATCATTTCTTTTTTGATCATTTCTAGATTAGCTCCCTAAAAAACCACTTTTTTGGAGTGACGCAACTCTTCTGTGTCTCACTAGCTCTGATGGCCCATCCTTAGCTTGTGGTCAGCGCAGATTGGTGCTAGTATGGACCCCATAACTATGCCGATCTACTTCTGGAAACTTTTTTAAAATGGAAATGAAGCTTCATGGCCTAGAAGCTTCGAGAGTGGATATTTGAATGTTTTTTTATCAGGATATGTTTGAGCTTCCTCCTTTGGGTCTCTTGTTCCTAAAAAAGAGGAACCACCCAAGGAGATAAGCCTTTTTCCCATCATAAGTGGATCCATGTCCCCTCCTCAATCATTATAAATTGATGACCTTCCAATTCCTCTACTAAATATAAGAGAATAGAAGGGAAGAACAGCAGAGACAGGTTTGAAGATTTTCATAGGCATAGAAGGAGAGAGTTGAGACCCTTAGCCTTCTCACACTGAGTTGAAAAAGAGTGCTTTGGAGACATGCCTAGATTCAGACCAATTGAAGGAGAGCTTCAACATAAAGGAACAGGTTGTAACTCCCCTTTTATTAATAATATGATACGACTAATACTTACTTTCCATTCTTTTCCTTGGTTATGATAATAATTCTAGCATTGCTTGATCAGTTAGATAAATTATTTTTTTTACATGCATGTTGCACCTTTACATTTTCCATTGTGTTTTGGTCACTTTTGTAGGTAATCGAACACTGGTAGCAGCGAATATCAACCTTGGAAGAGCAAAATACCAAAAGGCTTCGACGAGGAGCAACATCGCAACATCATATCTAGGTAGGCCATCTTCTTCGTTCTATGTTTCACTTATAATCTAGGAAATTATATATTTTCTTGTTCCCTTTGTAGCTAGACCCACCCTAGGGCTAGAGGGATCATCCCTGTCCGCGGAGAGGATTTACCTAAACAACAGTCATTGGATAAAATTCCTTCTAGGAACCTCTTGATGGATGTGGTGGTGGCATATATCCCAGATCGTTTTGGGCTGCTTCTTTCCAGATATTGGGGGGCTAAGTTGGAGAGGTGTTTTGAAATTGGATTTCACTTATCCCATAATACCAAATTTTGGGGGAGAAGAGAGAGGATATATAGAGAAACCAAGTTTGTAAAAATTATTACAGAGGAGAACATCATTAATTATCCTGTGTACAACTAGGAAAAGGATGATTTTTCCTATTTCATGCTACAATAAGTTGAAAAATTGTTGAATATAATCAAGTTCAGTTCCCTTCAGTAGTTGAGAATAAAGAGCTAGCAAAAAATGTAGTCTAGAAAATTTATTTTGATAGTGCTTGTTCAAAAGATGGTACCAGAGCAGGTATTATTTTAATCACTCCAAAGGGTATTTAATGCTTTTTCATATAAATTATAATTTGATTCTACAAAAAATATCTCAGAATATGAAGCTCTAATTCTTGGGTTGCAAACTGCCAAACAATTAGGAGTAAAACATATATATGTTTTTTGGAGATTCTGAACTAGTGGTCAAATAGATTGAAAATCATTGTCAAGAAATACATCCAAGATTAAGAACTTACAGGAATCAGGTATGAGATTTAGTGGAGAATTTATTTCTTTCTTTTCATATAAAATGTCTCCCTAGGGAAGGGAGAAGGCTGACAGATTTTCTAGCAGTTGCAGCCAACACTTTTAAACCCCCTCTAAATCCAAAGCTGAGATATGAAGCAGAAATAAGACACATACCTTCAATTCCTGATAATGTGAAGCATTGGCGAGTTTTTGAAGATGAAGAACAGATTATGCAGTTTTTGTAGATGATAGGAGAATTTTCAAATTTAGAAATTAACGAAGATGAAGATGTTGGAAAGAAACAAGAGGGAGAAATTTCTTTCAAAGATTCAATTAGTACTTAGAAGATCTTACAACTCAAAGATAATATAATACCAAAAGGATTGGTACCCGTGGAAAAATTATTTAATGTTGATGATGTTGCTAAGAATCCAAAGAAAGCAGACCTTGAAGAGGATTTAGAAGATTGCAATATGGGTACAGATCAATAACCTAATATGGTGAGAATATTTAAAGGTGTGCCTGGAAATTTTAAACAAAGATATATAAGCATGTTTAAGAAGTTTGTTGATGTTTTTTCATGGTCATATGAAGACTTGAAGACATATGACACTAATATCATCTAGCACAAAATCCATTTGAAGCCAAGAGTCAAAGTTTTTAAACAAAATATAAGGAAGATCAATCCCTTGTTATTTCCTTCAATTGAGAAAGAAGTCAAGAAATTATTACAGGCTAAAATAATTGTTCCTTTAAGGTATACATTTCGAGTGGAAATTCTTGTACCAGTAATGAAAAAAAATGGTGAAATAAGGTTATGTGTGGATTTCAGGAATTTGAATAAGATATCGTTGAAGGATAATTATCCTTTGCCCAAGATGCACCACATTTTACAAAGAGTAATAGGTTAGTATATATTTTCCATGTTTGATGGCTTCCCGGGCTACAATAAGATTGCAATAGAGAAGGAGGATCAAAATAAATCAACATTTACAACTCCTTTGGGCACGTTCATGTATGGAAAAATTCCTTTCAGATTTATGATGTTGGCACCACATTCTAGAGAGCTATGGATATAGAATTTGTAAGAGAAAGGGATAAGTTTGTGGTGATTTGTCTAGATGATGTAACTATCTTTTATAAATCATATGAATAACATTTGGAACATCTACAAAAGACTTTTGAGACGTGTAGGAGGTATGGTTTATCTTTAAACTCAAAGAAATATAAGTTTTCTTCGAAACAGGGAAATGTTTTGGGACATATTGTTTCAAAAGGAGTGAAGATAGACCCTGTGAGAGTGGAAGAAATAATTAATATACATTTTCCAAGAAGCAAGAAAGATATTAAAATTTTTTTGGGAAGAATTAACTTCCTCATGAGGTTTGCTCCAAATTATGTTGAAATTGTCAAAGAAATCACTGATATGTTGAAGCAAGGGGTAAAAGTGAAGTGGAATGCATCTGCAAGGGATTCCCTTTCAAGAATTAAAGTAGCTTTGCATGAAGCTCCGATTTTGATAATTCCTAATTATGAAAATCGTTTTCATATTTTTTCTTTTGCTTCTGACTGTACTATTGCAGTTGTAATTTTGCAGAAGAATGAGCAGAGAGAACAACCTGTAGCCTTTTTCAATAAAGTTTTGAGAGATGTAGAGCTGAAATATAATATTTTGGAAAAGAAGGCTTATGCCTTGGTTAAAGCCCTCAAAGCTTTCAAATTTTATGTTCTTTAGTCCCAGGTGGTTGCATATGTGTCGAATATTTTTGTTAAGGATGTTTTGGTTCAGAGTGATGTAGAAGGTAAACGAGGTAAGTGGATAGATAGGATACAAGAATATTATTTAGACATAGAACCAACAAAGCTAATAAAGGGTCAAGGTTTGGATAAAATTATGACAGAAACAAGTTTTCAAGCTTTGGGGATTAATCTGTTGGCTGAAGTGGAAGAGATAGAAGATATAGGCAAACAAACAAAGTATGAATCAGGTGATAAAATTCAATATAAATTACTGTGCTCTGAATGGTACAGATATATTGTACGTTACTTGTGTTTTCTTTGCTTTCCTCCTACCATGAAGAGAACTAAATACATAGCTCTAAAAGTAAAATCTCAGAAGTATGTGATTGTATATGGGAAGTTATATTGTAGAGATCTTGTGACTATCTTACTGTTTTTCCAAAAGAGGGAGAAGTTTTTGATATAATCAAAGAATACCATGATAGCCTATATGGAGGTCATTATAGTTGGAAGATTACAACTCATAAAATTTTGAAAGCTAGTTTCTATTGGCATTCTATATTTTTAGATGTTTTTAAATCAGTGAAGAATTTCCAAAAATGCCAAAATTTTTCTGAGAAGAAGAAGCTGGCTCCACTTCCTTTAATTCTTGTGTTTATAGAAGAGACTTCATGAAATGGGGACTAGATTTTGTTGGAGAAATTAACCCACCATCCAGTAGTCAATGCAGGTGGATTCTGACAAGGACAGGTTACCTTAAAAAGCGGGTTGAAGCAATGCCAACAAGAAAGGAAAATGACTTGGTGGTGATTAAATTTATAGAATAAAATATTTCCAGTATATTTGGTTGTCCAAAGAAGTTAGTAACTGATAATGCCCAAGTGTTTAAATTTGCTAAAATGATTGATTTTTTCCAAAAACACAATGTTATTTTATCACATTCAACTACTTGCCATCCTTAAGGGAATGGGTTCTAAAAATCTTCAAATAAGACATTACTAAGGATTTTAAAGAAGACAATAGCAAAGAATAAGAAATATTAGGATTCAAAATTGAATTGTCTCTCTGGGCAAGTCGAGTAAGTACTATAAGATCAAATGGCAAGTCTCCATTTGAGTTGGTGTATGGTATCGAAGTGTTCTTCCATAGTTAGGTTATAAAGCCTATGGTAGCATTGATTCAACATGTCCAGGAAGAACCAAGGCCTCTAATTAGAAGGATGAACAGGTTGGTGGAGCTTAATGAAACTAGAGATAAGGTCATAGAAAATATAATCAACTATCAAGAGAAGATGAAAAAACAAATTGAAAAAAAATCCAAATATGTTCTTTTCCAACTAGGTGATCTTGTTTTGAGATGGGATGTTAGAAGACAGATAAAGCTAAGCATGGAAAATTTTATCCCCTTTGGTATGGTCCCTTCAATATTACTGAATCCAGAAACAATAACACTTTTTTCTTGGAAAATTTGAATGGTGAAATGCAATGAATGGACAGTATCTAAAGCACTATTTCTAGCACTGAAGTTTCATTGCATCATTGAATATATTTGTTTGACCATTTTACATAGGTCGGTGAGTAACTCATTGCAATTTGTAAGTGACCTTTTGACTCCATGCCCAAGGTGAAGGCATTGATTTACAGTTCTTAGTGTTCTCTTCCAAAGAAACAATATCCCCAGGCGGAGTTAGATGTTGTGGCTAGTTTTAAACTTCTTGTATGTTGTATATAGGAGAATGTGTACTTTGAAACTTCTAAAAAATATATATATGCACAAAATGAAATTTTGAAGAAAGGGCACTAAGCGCTATTTGAAGTTAATGTGTCAAATAGCGGGACCAGTTTGGCGCGTTGTGTTAAAAGATGAGCACTTCACTTCTTGGAAGCTGCCATTTTAAAAATTTTCCCATGATGGATTGTGAGCGGAGTCATAAAGTGATTAGAGGTTAACTGACGGGGTGCCTCCGCTAGAACCTTTGACCCCCATTGGTTGATTAGAATGTGTGGCCCAAATCATTTGCGGGGGCACTACTTTGTGATCGAACCTATACGATGGATTCCCCCCACAATGACGACAACCTAACAATGGTCGATGAACCCCACGATGCTAGTAAGCGAGCCAGGTCACCTTCCATTTCATCCACCACATCATCCATAATTGTTTATCAATCAATTCATCATTTAATTCGTTTCCATATGTTTTTCTCCTGGCCATTAATTTTCTTTAACTATAAAAGGGATGTTTGTCCTCATTTTCATCCACGTTTTCCTCTTCAGCCACTAAAGTCTTCCAATTTTCATACCAATGTCAAAATTAGAAGCCAATTTGACACAACTAGGTAACCCGTGTAACTATTCTCGTACAGTTGTTCAAAATTATGAAGAAATATTTAATTCTCAGGTCTTCCACTCATATTCCACTGATGGAAAAATAAACAAACATTGTAGATATTGTTTGCACAATAGACCACCCTCTTTTCTATCAGCATGTCATCCAAAACCAAGCGAGGTCCCCAATTTACTATGCTTTGATTAAGTTTGGAGTCCTGTCAATGTTTGTTCCACAGACCTACTTGTTTCCAGAGTTTATCCATTGGTTGTTTTCTTCCATGTACCCTAAAAAGTGCTTCGTCATGAACCAATTGGGATAAAATGTCTTCCAAGTGTCAGCGCAGTTGATAACGCAATAATTTTTTTACCCTTCTGAAGATTCATATGTAAGTTTCACTTATGAATCTCTTTCTTCATATTTTCAACAATTGTCACGACCCGAGTTTACCCAAATTGTATTTTATCTCCTGCCTAAAAAGGAAAAATTCTCCTTGGAGTCAAACAGTTTTCCTTTGAGTACCTTTGCTGAAGATGTACGACCAATTATTAAAATTTTGGCCAAAGTCCTAGGGAGAGAATATTCCATGGTGATAGATAAGTCAATTTTGGGAATGTTTTCTTTAATGATTAAGCCTGGAGTAATTTTGGATATTCCCACTTATCTAGAGAATGTTATGAATAATCAATTTATGTGCTTGTCAATCACTAGCAGTTTCAGGTTTCCTTATTTGGTGACATATTTATTTCTTTACATTAATGTGGATATATTTACTCAATTGGAATTTAGTATTGTAGATGTAAATAAGAACAAGAAATCAGTGGTATTTTGGGCAGACCTAGTGATAAAGGAGGTGGGAAATGAAGGATTGTTTTAATTTACCTCCTCTTTCCTTCCTATTGTATATGCAATTTTAAATCGAGTGTTTGCACCAATATTATTGCATAAAACTTAGTCCTTTTTGAGGTTAAGTAGAGATGTGAGATATGGATATTGTTTTTATCATGAAGACCATACTGAAATTATATTATTTGGAGCTGATATAGAGCCTTTTATATTTCCTTTATTTTTTCCCATGAGTTTTTTCACCGTCGAGTTCATCGAGAAAGGTATTAATGTTGACTATGTCCATTTTGTATTAGTGAAGAAGGGTCATATGTTTAAACTACTTAGGATAGTAGGGCCATCCATCGTAAACACCATGCAGGCCCCGGAATCAGCTCACAAAATTTTGTTTGTCATGCATTTTTCATTGGAGGGGAAATGGGCTTATGAACTATACCATGTGATTTCAAATGGTAAAGTGGAGAATGGTTATTCTGCATTTGTTCAGGAATCAAGGAAAAATATGGAGAAGTTGGAAAATGGAGGACAGAATTCTGTGTCTGAGTAGATGGAGGTGGAAACCCCTCACCCTAATGAGAAGGGACTAAAAAGATGAAGAGAGGAAGTAATTTATTTGGAAAGTGATAGAGGAAGTGAAGCTAGGCCGGAAAAGGCCACTGAGGAGGGTAACTCTTCATCTTTGGTTGCATATTCCTTGCAATTGGGAGATATTTCTTGCACTCCCTCATCTTCTCTTCCATAGGGTACAAGTCATGACTCTCTGTCAAAAATTAAGAAATTTTTCTCACATATTGAAGAACGAAATTAAAGGATAAGAGAAAACATTGAGTCTCGGATTGAGGCTCAAATTTCCCTTGAGAAGACAAGATTATTGACGGCAATGGAATTAGATAAGGATGGGCTGAAGATATGTTTCTCTCATCCTTTAGCCATGAATGTGGCTTCTACTTCTTCTTTCAAAACTGTCAACTTAACAGTCGATGCTAAGAAAATTCCTCTTCCTGATAAGATTAATTTACATATGCAAACAAGGCAGTTAATTTTTAAGGATTTGAATAAGACTACTTTAGATACTGCCAAAGATGAAAACTTGTTGAGTAAAGTGATCAAACAACTGAAGTTGGAAAAAGCTAACTCAATAGCTTATTCGACACAGAATGAGGAATTGAAGAAAATAATTGTTAAAGTTGGTTTTGATCCAGAAGATAGATCAGCAATTCAGAAACTGTTGCAATCTTTTGAATTTTAAATTTAGATTTTGAACAAGAATCTTAAGCTTCCAACAAGTGAGCATCCTAGGCTACAAAAGTAGCCCCATTAGAGACAAAGAAAGAGCAGATATTGCAAGCTCTGCTGGCCAAGGATCAAGAAATTACTAAACTGAAAGAGAAAGGTGAGATGTTGTAGAAAAGAATTGATTTTCATGTCTGTATAGTAGTTATTTCATCAGATTCAGAAGACCCTACTGCCCAATTAACTCAAGTCTCAATTGATTTAATATTGGAATAAATTGATTTAAAGAAATCTCAAATGGATTTGGAAGGAGCTTATAAAGTGCTGAAGTGTTGAAGGTTATAGAGAATGAATTACACGTGACCAAGGACATTGCAGAAAACTATAGGCAGGATTGTCAGAATGCCTATCAGGAGATCAAAGAGTTGAAGGAGAAATTGAAGGAAAATTTGTCCCTTATACAAGATAGGGATATTATTTGGAATAACATCATTGATGTTGTCAAGAACATATGGGATTTACTGATTATTGTTGGGGAAGAAAAGAGTATAGTGAAGGACATGGAAAGTGGTATTGCTGCAAATAAAGATAAATTGGAAAACATGGCCTTATATGCCAAGAGATTGATTGATTTTATTAATTCTAAAATTTATCAAGAACTGGAGGATTTTGGAATTGAAGAAAAGGCTCTATGAATGTTGGAGTTTAACAAGATGATCATGAAAAATTCATACAGGAAGACTACAGAGAAAAAGTTGAAGGAAGTCAAGGAAGCAGTGGTAAGATTTAATATGTTGTTTGATAAAAGAACCAGAGTTGGTTTTCCATGCGGTTGGGACTAGCAAGGGAATCTTCTCCCTTGGGAGACATTTGAAACATTGTTGGTTGAAGAAAAGAGTAAAATTGGAAACACACATGAAAATATTGTTATCCTGAAGGGACCCACTATTGTGAATTTTCAACATAAAGATTTTTAGTTATTATGGATGATGAAAACTTTGTTTTCATAAAGACCCTCATATTCCAGGATCACATATTTTGGAATGGCTCATGTCAATTTTTCTAACTGTCCTAGCCTAAATGTAGAATTGTGGAGAAAATTCAAGAAATGGATGTCTCCACAAGGAAATGATGCAGACACGGGAACTTCTTCCATTCCAGGATCTCATGAGGCAACTTCCACCTCATGATCAAATGATTTTTCAAATTCACTTTAATTTTTTTTACTACATATGTTTTAATTTTGTACTTTTTATTGTAATGGTAGAAGAAAATAGTTTGGGAAGTTGAAAATTTTGTAACCGTCTATTTTGTAATAATGTGTTTAAACTTCTTTCAAGAAAGAAAGGGTGTTCTAGATTTTGGGCCTCAGAAGTTTTGGAAATTTTTTACTTTGTCTTTATGAAATTAATAAATATTTTTAGAGAATTTTCCAACAATTGATGAATGTGTTGAGTTTCTCTGGTTCCATCTTATGTATGTCTCTTTGGTTGGAATAAAGTAATGGAGTTGCTGGTGTCTAATTTACATCTGTGAGTTAGAGTAAATTTCCTTAATAATGTTCTTATTTATTCTGAAGTCATTTCTTCCAACCATTTTCTTCTAAAACCAGAGATAATAGTTTGTGTGATTTACATCATATTGTTAATGGTTTTTCACTATCAATTCATCTTATTATGTTCATGCACATTTATCATTAAAGGCACTTTGAAGAGTTTTGTTATCAGTAAAGATTAAAGGGTTTAAGATATAATTCTGGGGTTACCATATGAAGGGAGAACCATTAATTTTATTTTCAAGTGACAATGAATGTCTTGGGCACTGATCTCCTAGCAGCTCGAGATTGTCTCCCAAGGAACAACATTTTTTTGCGTCATTGCCCAGGAATGAAGACACGAAGTTATTTTTCCCAGGGTTATTTTTCATAAATCATTTCTTTGGTTGGTGAGCAAAGAAAGTGATTTGGATGTGTTTTTCATCAAAGTATACTTGGCTTCTAGAAGACCACACACAAGGTCAAATACCTTGCAGCAGAATTTTCCACTCTTATTTAACCTAGAAATACTAGTATCAAGAAGGGCTTGGAAAGCCAAGTCCATAATTACTCCAAGTCTTACCCTTTATGCTCCAAGAAGCAGTTATAATATACAAACTCTAGTTTTCCACTCAGAAGAAATATCATAAATATTCAATTCTTGGAATAGGGACCTGTGTCCTCTCATTCAGTTTTTCCTGAACCCACTTTGGAAGAAAAATATTTTCAGTTAGTTTATTTTACATTCCCTGATTTTCAAGAAGTCTCATCACTTCATTTTGGAACTCCACAATAATCTGTCTCTGCAATAAGTCATCTTGTCCCTATATCAGTATTACCTCCTCCACCATCTATTTTTCAAGCAGGAATTAATCAAAACCACAGTCCCCAATATGGATATTCATGCTTTTCTTCTAAATATATACGCTCCATTAAATTTGGCCCAGCCGATGAATGCAATGCCACAATATTACCTTGATTTATTGCCTTGTTTCATAGGGGAAGATGGTATATCAACATAGAAACATATTGCTTCTTTTGGCACCTTTGCAGAAAATTTGAATGTTGAGTATCTTGATGTTGTTTTAAGGTTATTTATGCAATCTTTAGATGGAGAGGCTAGAAAGTGGTTCAAGACACTCCAGATCAATTCAATTAATAATTTGGAAGAAATGGAGAACAGTTTCACTCAGATATGGGGCGAAAAGAAAGATCATGGATATTTCTTAATTGAATTCAATGCTATCAAAATAAAAAAATATGAGAATGTCACTGATTTTATTAAAAGCTTTAATAAATTATATAATATCCTTCCAACAGAAATAAAACCCTCACCAGCTAGAGCAAAGGTTTTTTTTATAGAGCTTTTGAATCAGAAATTAGTTTCACTCAGCGGGAGAGGAGGCCTCCCCCTTTAGATCAAATTAAAACAGATTCCTTGGAGATTGAGGAAAATTTGACTGCAATAGGAAAATCTAAAGGAAATCAACAGACACAAGAGAAGGGGAAAGGAAAGGAAGAAGTTTCACATGACCAAATATTGGAAGATGTCGCTAAGGTCATAAAAAATTTATCAAATAAATTTGTAAAGCTGGAAATAGAAGAAAATTAAAACCCTCCCAAACAAGGGCAGCAAGCCCAAAATTGAAATTCCAATCCACAATTTAGAAAAAAATCCTTGCAGATCCTGTAAAGGGAAAGAAAGATCAAGATGCAATCCAACCTCCTTTATATATAGAATATGGAAATGAAGAGAAAGAAGAAGAAAGTGGAAAGAAAACGAAAACCAAATATCAACATTATATGCAAGTGAAGTAGAAGATTATGATAATGAGCAAGTCAATGCTGAAGCAGCGGAATCCTTGACTGAAAATGAAATTGAACGATATTGTAAACAATTAACTGACCATATGTAGGCTGAATTACATAAACAATATAGTTTGAGATTGAGGAAGGGATGTAGATCGTTGAATAACGATGAGGTGTCAGAAGATCCAACACCTCAACATATGGCGACTCCATAACAACCAGCAAAAAAACTTGAAAGAGGGAAGAAAAAAATTGATTCAGTAACAAAAACTACTTCAACAAGGGGAGATTTCACAAATTAAGTCAAAAGGTGAGAATTTAAACAAAATTGTTGTTTCATCTGAAAAAATTTCACATGTGAACAAGAGTAATGAAGATCCTAAGAAGTTAATAAAACTAAGTAATCCTTTTAATTTGACAAAATAATTGGAGAATAGAAATATACCAATTCCCCTGACTGAGTTGGTCAATAATCCAATATATAAGAATTAGTTTTCATATTTATTAAACTTTTTCAAGGTGAAAATGTGGCAGAAACTATGAATTTTCAAGAAGACAAACCAGTAGTGATGTTTGGTCCTCACGTGGAAGAGGTGGATTCATCTACTCCTAATTTTTACATTTCCTTATTGGCGCATTCTTTCATGTTACACAATTTTATGTTGGATTCGAGAGCTTCTCATAATTTGATGCCATTATCTGTAATGAAGCATTTGAATTTACAAATCAGTGTAGGGTTGAGTCTGTCAGTGTTTGTTCCACAAACCTACTTGTTTCCAAAGTATACCCATTGCTTTGTTTCTTCCATGTACCCTAAGAAATTATTTGTCATGAACTAATTGGGGGGGAATGTCTTCTAGGTGTCAGCTCAGTTGATAAGGAAATAACTTTCTTACCATTTTGCAGATTTATATGTAAGATTCACTCATGAATCCATTTCTTCATATTTTCAATAATTGTTAGAGACTGAGTTTACCCAAATTGTATTTTATCTCCTACCTCAAAAGGAAAAATTATCCTTAGAGTTAGACAATTTTCCTTTGAGTACCTTTGTTGAAGATGTAGGACCATTCTTCAAATTTTGGCCAAATTCCTAGGGAGGGAAGATGCCATGGTGGTATGTACGTCAACTTTGGGAATGTTTTCTTTAATGATGAAGCCTGGAGTAATTTTGGATATTCCCACTTATCTGGGTAATTTTATCAATAATCAGTTTATGATCTTGTCAATCACTTGGAGTTTCAATTTTCCCTCTTTTGTCACATATTTATTTCTTTATATTAATGTGGATAGATTTACTCAGTTGGGGTTGAATATTGTAGATGTAAATAAGAACAAGAAGCCAGTGGTATTTTGGACAAAACTAGTAGAAAGGAGGTGGGAAATGAAGGACTCTTTGAATTTACCTCCTCTTTCCTTCCTATTATATATGCAATTTTAAATGGAGTGTCTACACCAATATTATTGCCTAAATCTTAGTCCTTTTTTAGGTTAAGTAAATATGTGATATATGGAGATTGGTTTTCTTATGAAGACCATACTGAAATTAGATTATTTGGAGCTGATATAAATCATTTTAGATTTCCTTTTTTTGTTCCCATGAGATTGTTTGCCTTTGAGTTCATCAGGGAAGGTCTTAATGTTGAACAGTTCCATTTTTTACCAGTGAAGAAGGGTCATATGTTTAAACTACCTACGTTAGTAGGGCCATTTATTGTAAACACTGGGCAAGACCTAGAAGCTTCTCATAAAATGCTGACTCAAATGAATTTGTCATTGGAGGTTAAATGGGCATATGAACCATACCACGTCATTCCAAACCGCAGAGTAGAGAATGGTTACTATGCATTTGTTCATGAATCAAGGCTAGAGATGGAGAAGCTAGAAAATGGAGGACAAACTTCTGTGTCTGAGAAGATGGAGGTGGAAACCCACCACCCTACTGAGAAGGGACTTAAAATAGGAAGAGAGGAAATAATTGATTTGGAAAGTGATAGAGGAAGTGAAGCTAAGAAGGCAAATGCCATGGAGAATGGCAGTTCTTCAGCTTTGGTTGCATATTATTTGCAATCGGGAGATATCTCTTGCACTCCCTCATATCCTCTTTCATAGGGTACAATTAATGACTCTATTTCAAACATTAAGAAATCTTTCTATCAGATTGAAGAAAGAAATAAAAGGATAAGAGAAAACATTGAGTCTCAGTTTGAGGCTCAAATTTCCCTTGAGACTCACAATATTATTGATAGAAATGGACTTAGAAAATGATCAACGGAAGATAGCTTTCTCTCATCCTTCAGCCATGAATGTGACTTCTACTTCTTCTTTCAAAACCGTTAACTTAATAGTGGATGCTAAGAAAATTCCTCTTCCTCATAAGATTAATTTAAATATGTAAATAGGACAACTAATTTTTAATGATTTGAATAAGACTACTTCAATTGTTGCCAAAGATGAAAACATGCTGAATAAAGTGATAAAAATTTCGAAGTTGGAAAAATCTAACTCAAGAGCTTATTCCACGCAGAATGAATAATTGAAGAAAATAATTTTTAAAGTTGGTGTTGATCTGGAGGACAGATCAACAATTCAGAAATTGTTGAATTCTATTGAATTTGAAATTCATAGTTTGAAAAAATAATCTTATGCTTCCAACAGGTGAGCATCCTATGGCTACTAAAGTAGCCCAAGTGGAGACAGAGAAAGAGTATTTGTTGCAAGCTCTATTGGCCAAGGATCAAGAAATTTCCAAACTAAAAGAGATAGGTGAGATTTTGTAGAAAAGAATTGATTCTCATGTTTGTATAGTAGTTATTTAGTCAAATTCAGAGGACCCTACCACCCAATTAACTCAAGTCTCAACTGAGTTAATATTGGAAGAAATTGATTTAAAGAAAGCTCAGATGGATTTGGAAGGAGATTATAAATTTTTGAAGTTTACAGAGAATGAGTTACACATGACCAAGGACAATGCAGAAAAGTATGGGCAGGATTATCAAAATGCCTATCAGGAGATCAAAGAGTTGAAGGAGAAAGTGCAGGGAAATTTTTCCCTTATACAAGCTATGGATATTATTTGGAATGTCATCATTGATGTTGTCAAGAAAATATGGGATTTACTGATCATTGTTAGGGTAGAAAAGAGTATTGTGAGGGACCTGGAAAGTGTTATTGTAGAAAATAAAGAGAAATTGCAAAACATGGCCTTATATGCCAAGAAATTGATTGATTTGATTAATTCTAAAACTTATCAAGAACTGAAGGATTTTGGAATTGAAGACAGGATTGGATGTGTGCTAGAGTTTAAGAAGATTATCATGAATAATTCATACAAGAAGACTACAGAGAAAAAGCTGAAGGAAGTCAAGGAAGTAGTGGTAAGATTTAATGGGTTGTTTCATAAAAGAACCGGATCTAGTTTCCATCCTATTGGGATCAAGAAGGGAATATTTTCCCTTGGGGGAAATTTGAAACATTACTGGTTGAAGAAAAGATTAAAATTGGAAACACACATGAAAATACTTCTATCCTGAAGGGAGCCACTATTGTGAATTTTCTGCATAAAGACTTTCAATTATTATGGATGATGAAAATTTTGTTTTTAGAAGGACCCTCATATACAAGGATTGTCGATTTTAGAATGGCTCATGTCAAGCCTGATAATTGTCCTAGCCCATATGTATAATTTTGCAGAAAATGCAAGAAATGGATGTCTTTGCATGAAAATGTTGCAGATGCAGGAACTTCTTCCATTCCAGGATCTCAAGCCGCTGCCACCTCATGATAAAATGATATTTCAAATTTACTTTACTTTGTTTTATTGCAGATGTTTTAATTTTCTACTTTTTATTGTAATGGGCGAATAATTTTTTTTGGGAAGTTTACAATTCCATAATTTCCCACTTTGCAATAAAGTATTTAAAACTCTTTCAAGAAATAAAGGGGGTTCCAGAATTTTGGCCTTAGAATCTTGGCAATTTTGTACTGTCTTTATGAAATTAATAAATCTTTTTAGACAATTTTCTAGAAATTGATGAATGTGTTGAGTTCCCCCTATTTCATCTTATGTATGTCTCTTCTATTGGAATAAATTAATGAAGTTGTTGGTGTCTAATTTACATCTACGTGTTAGAGTAAATTTCCTTAATAATGTGCTCCTTTATTCTGAATTCATTTCTTCCAACCATTTTCTTCTAAAACTAGAGATAATAGTTTTTGTGATTTACAACATATTGTTAATGGTTTTTCACTATCATTTCATCTTCTCATGTTCATGCACATTTATCATTTAAAGTCACTTTAAAGAGTTGTGTTATCAATAAATATTAAAGGGTTTAAGATATAATTTTGGGGTTACCATATGAAGGGACAACCATTAATTTTATTTTCTAGTGACAGTGAATGTCTTGGGCACTGATCTCCTAGCAGGCATAGATTGTCTCCAAACTAACAACGTTTATTGGTGTCGTTGTCGTGGAACGAAGACACCAAGTTATTTTTCCCAGTGTTATTTTTCAGAAATCATTTCTTTGATTGGTGAACAAAGAAATTTATTTGGACGTGTTTTTTTATCAACGTAGAATTAGCTTCTAGAAGACCACACATGAGGTCAGATACCTCATAGAAGAAGTTTCCAGTCTTATCTAACCCAGAAAAACTAGTATCCAGAAGGGTTTGGAAAGGTATGTCCCTAATTACTCCCAGTCCTACCCTTTCTACTCTAGGGAGCAGTTCTAATATACAAACTCCAGTTTTCCACTCAAAATAAATAGTCAGAAATATTTCATTCTTGGAAGGGGGACCTATGTCCTGTCATTCAGTTTTTCCTGAACCCACTTTGGAAGAAATATATTTTGAGTCAGTTTCTTTTACATTCATTGATTTTCAAGAAGTCCCAACACTTCATTTTGGAACTCCACAACAGTTTGTCTCTACAATAATTCATCCTGTCCCTATATCAATATTACCTCCTCCAACATTTGTTTCTCAAGTAGGAATTAATCAGAACCCCAATATGGCTATTCCTACTTTTCTTCTGAATATATATGCTCCATTAAATTTGGCCCAACCGATGAATGCAATGGCACAATATTACCTTAATTTATTGCCTCATTTCACAAGGGAATATGATATCTCAGTAGAGAAACATATTTCTTATTTTTTTTCCTTTGTAGAAAATTTGAATGTTGAGTATCTTGATGTTGTTTTAAGTTTATTTGTGCAATATTTAGATGAAGAGGCTAGAAAGTGGTTTAAGAGACTTCAAGCCAATTCAATTAATAATTGGGAAGAAATGGAGAACAGTTTCACTCAAAGATAGGGTGAAAAGAAAGATCATGGATATTTCTTAACTGAATTCAATGCTATCAAAAGAAAGAAAGATGAAAATGTCACTAATTTTATTAAAAAGTTTAATAAATTATATAATAGCCTTCCAAAATAAATAAAACCTCTACCAGCTTGAGAAAAGGTTTTTTTTGCTAGAGATTTTGAATGAAACTTTGTTTTGAATCTGAGGGAGAGGAGGTCTCCCACTTTAGATCAAATTCAAACAGATGCCTTGGATATTGAGGCAAATTTGACTGCAGCAGGAAAATCTAAAGGAAAGTAATAGGCACGAGAAAGGGGAAGGAAAGGAAAAGTTTCACAAGACCAAATATTGGAAGATATGACTAAGGTCATAAAAAATTTATCAAATAAATTAGTAAAACTAGAATTGGAAAATAAAAACCCTCCCAGGCAAGGGTAGCAAGCCCAAAATCGAAATTTCAATCCATTGTTTATAAAAAAACCCTTGCAAATCCTGCCAAGGGAAAAGAAAGATCGAGATGCAATCCAACCTCCTTTGTATATAGAATATGGAAATGAAGAGGCAAAAGAAGAAAGTGCAAAGGAGCAAGACAACCAAATATCAACATTATATGCAGGTGAAGTAGAAGATAATGAGCAAGTCAATGTTGAAGCAGAGGAATCCTTGACCGAAAAATAAATTGAGCGATACTGTAAACAAGTTACTGACCATATGTAGGCTGAATTACACAAACCATATGATCCGAGATCAAGGAGTAAATCTAGATCATTGAATAATGATGAGGTTTCAGAAGATCCAACACCTCAATAGATGGTGACTCCACAACAACCAACAAAACAGCTTGACAAAGGGAAGAAAAAAATTGATCCAGTAACAAAAACTACTTTTCAACAAGGGGAGATTTCAAAAAGGAAGTCAAAAGGTGAGAATTTAAACAATTTTTTTTTTTCATTTGAACAAATTTCACATGTGAAAAACAATAATGAATATTCTGAGAAGTTTTTTTTTTTTTTCTATGTAAGCTTAATCTATTAATCAGAAAAAATATGTACAGCAGGTCTCAACCAGAGCCATGTCCGATTTGGAGACATTTTGAACAAAAGATCATTGTTGAGCACTGCCCTCCCCGAGGGAAACCAGTGCTGAGTGTTTTCCAGAAAAATCCCACGCAGGGGAAGCCGATAGTTTTGATTATATATGTCATATTTAACAAAACCCAAAACCAAAACATGAACATAATAACAAACATGAACAATCTCTAGATTACTGATAGAGACAGAGCCAAAACCAGAGAAGGAGGGAAGTGCTACTCGTCAGGTGCTTCCTCAACGACCCTGCACCAGAGTTCATACGGTTCTCCTTCTTCCGTGTACAAGTCCTCAGTAGAATGAATCACCTTCCCAATAGCAGATGGAGCCTTCACCGCGCTTGCTTGATTTCCATTTCTCAGCTGCTTGCTATCACTCCCAATTTCCCAGTTTTCATTGAGCTGCTCTCTCTGTGCTTGACTAGTGTCATTTTTCATCTCAAGTAGCTGCGAGCTAGGCTGAACAGCCTCACCAATGCTGGCGCCGTCCTGGTCATCTTTAACCGCCACGTCTTGCAGGTTCAAGCAGCCAGCACTTTGCCTCGGAGCCTGAGCATCTGCATTGCTTCCATCCATCCTTCCAGAACTAGGAACCATGTCCTGAGGTGTTTCCCGAAAGGCAATCGTGACGGAGGCAGTGACTCTAGGATAGTTTAGAGAGTTGTTGAAAGAGTAATGCATAGTTTGGGAGTGAACCAAAGGATGCAGAGGAGTTGGGGAGTGAAAGCTTCGCCCAGAACGATGAAGACGACCCCTATTTTCTCTGGAAGTGCTATCGAAATTTGGGGAAGTCGCAGCAAAGGTGCTGGAGGAGGTGGGGGAGCGCCTCGTCTGGCACCTGGAGGAACCTCATCTGCACCTCATTCGGTGTCTAAGATGCGTCATGTCCTCAGTCAAGTTTGCAGATTAAGGGTGCGAGAGCAGGGCAGGAGATAGGGGCAACTGTGAAGGCCAATTCACCATGGCCAACATGCAAGAGCCGACAATGGAGTAGTGGAAACTGTCACTGAGCTCCAAGCAGCAATTGAGCTTAGTTCTTTTTCCCGTAATAGTTCGCTCCGAAGAGAGTCGAGTATCTAGGGTGCAGTAACTCTTTACAGGCCTGGGAATTCTGCTAGAGCTATGATCGCTCTCCATCCTTTTACCAAAAAACCCCGTGCTACCGTAAATCCTTGGCATTAAACCATCATAAATATGAGCAAACGACATGGCCAGGTCGTAGCGTGTGGAGTGGTCTCAAATTTCGAAGGCCTGGTTGTGATGTGCGCTGGGTAGTAAATGCATTAATCTCTGATCTCGTCTGTAGATACGCCGAAGGACCGTTTCAAGGCAGTTTGGCATATGTCTGCCCATAATGCCTCCTAACCATCCCATCACCTTAATGCTCTTCAGAACCACCCGCATCCGGGAGAAGATTCTGAGAAGTTAATAAAACCAAGTAATCATTTTAATTTGACAAAAGAATTGGAGAAGATAAAAATACCGATTCCCCTAATTGAGTTGGTAAAGAATCCAATGTATAAGAAGCAATTTTCATATTTTATTAATATTTCTCAAGGCGAAAATGTGGGAGACACTGTGAATTTGCAAGAAGATAGACTAGTAGTGATGGTTGGTCCTCACGTGGAAGAGGTAGATTGATATACTCCTCCTTTTTGCATTTCTTTATTGGTGCATTCTTTCATGTTACACAATTTTAAGTTGGATTCAGAAGCTTATCATAATTTTATCCCATTATCTCTAACGAAGCAGTTTAATTTACAAATCACCAAACCTTATAAGGATCTTTATTCATTGTATTCCAAAAAGGTTAAGTGTGTAGGGTTGATTAAATATATGGTTGTGTCATTTTCTCAAATTCCATCTAGGAGCCTTGTGATCGATTTCAGGTGGATATTGGTGTCCAACCACCTATGCCACTTGGACCCCCACCATTTTTTCTTTCATTTTTTTGATTTCAACACAGTTTACTATTTTTAGTAGTTTTTTGGGTCCTGAACTTCTAGAGCCGTTTTGAGGCCTTAAACGGTGTTTTTTGGGGAAATCGGGAGCAACATGGAAGTTCCTTTAATTTTTATCTCACCAAAAGTTGTATTCCTTGGACATATATTTCTAACTAGGTATTGTGTGCGTCAAACAAAGATCACATGCCAAATTTACGTCCCTCGGGAAGTTGATGTACCCGTTTACCCAAACGGGACCCATAGTTTTGGCGTTTCATCTCCTAGGGTTAGGTTTTTTGGATTTTTAGGGTTTTTCGTTGTTTCTAAATAATAAATATGCCCTTGAGCCTCATTGTAACAGATTTCAAAGTCTTGTAGCCACCACGTCGCTTCTCAGAGATAAGCTACCTGTGCCCTAGCTAGTTTATTTCCATTCTGTCTGTAAACAAATTTCAATTCTTTGATATTAATGAAATGAATTTTTATTTCTGTTGTATCTCTATCTACCACATCTCTTATCATAGATAAGCTACTAGCACCCTAGATATTTTATTTCCATTCTGTTTGTAAACAAATTTTAGTTCTTTGATATTAACAAAATGAAGTGTTATTTCCATCGCATCTTTGTATTTATGGCTATATGTGTATTATGTTGCATTCTTGCATAAATCTGAATCAGTGGTGGCAGATATCCCAACTCGCTCTCGAATGCTTCTTTCCAAATCTTGTGGGGCTAAGTTGGGAGGTGTTTTGAGATTGGATTTCACTTATGCCATAATACTAGTTTTTGGGGGAGAAGAGAGAAGATTATACAGAGAAACCAAGTTTGTAAAAATTGTTGCTGAGGAGAATACCAGTAATTATCCTATGTGCAGCTAGGAAAAAGATGATTTTTTGTGTTTCATGCTGCAATAAGTTGCAGAAATTGCTGAAGATACTCAATTTCATCTCCCTTCAGTAGTTGAGAATAAAGAGCTGACATAAAATGGCTTATGGAAACTTTATTTTGATGGTGCTTGTTCGAAAGATGGTACCAGAGCATGTATTCTTTGAATCACTCCAAAGGGTAGTTTAATGCATTTTTCATATGAATTATAATTTGATTCTACAAATAATATCCCATAATATGAAGCTCTGATTCTTGGGTTGCAAACTTCCAAACAAGAAAGACATCCAAGATTAAGAACTTACAAGACCGAAGTATGGAATTTAGTGGAGAATTTATTTCTTGCTTTTAATATAAAATGTGTCCCTAGGGAAGGGAACAGGCTGGCAAATTCTTTGGCAGTTGTAGCCAACACTTTTAAATCCCCTCTAAATCCAAGGGTGAGATATGAAGTAGAAATCAGACACAAGCCTTCAATTCTTGATAACATGAAGCACTGGAAGGTTTTTGAAGATGAAGAACAAATTAAGGAGTTTTTGGAGAAGATAGGAGAATTTTATAATTTATAAATTGGCCAAGATGAAGATGTTGGAAAGAAGTAGGAGGGACCAGTTTCTTTCAAATATTCAATTGGTAATCAGAAGATTTTACAACTCAAAGATAATGTAGTGGTGGATTTGACGCACGGGTGTACGAAATCGCACCAGTTTAAGGGGTGTGGTCTACCCCTATAAAATATTGGTAACAGGCAGAAAGTGGTGGAGCTCAAAAGCATATAATCTAGAGGGAAAAATATGCGAATGTATGCTCAAAGTAAACTAAAACTAAAACACAAATATACAGAAGCTATTGAAGAGAGTGAAAAAAATAATAATGTAAACGATGGTTCAAGGCCTCTTCTTATTAAATGTTTGATATGGAGAAGAAATTTTACCCACTTGCCAAAGGGCCCCTAGACAATGGTTCTAGGTCCCGATGCTAGGATGTTTTTTTCCAAGCTCTGCCTCTGATGCATTCTCCCTCTCTCTCCATTATGATGGACTAGGATTTTTGGGTGGCCAATAATCGAGTCCCCTCTATCTCCAGCTCTGGATCAAACACTATTGGTATTTCTTGGGCAATTTTGGCCAGCATAATAATGTGATCACCCATTATTCATGTCTTGGTGGCTTCATATAGGGGATTTGAAATCCTCCTTCCCTCCCTTGGTACATGATGGATGGTGACCCAAGGGAGAGGTATGATTCCATTGTGTGCTCCAAATATTCCTTTGTGTGCTCACATAGTGTCTAAGGAGGCGCTGGTGGATGTCCTTAGGCAGCTTCATATAAGGAGTAACTATCCTTTGCTTTGTGTGGTCCCAGAAAGTGAAATTTTTCCATTTCCATGAATGCACACTTATCGAGAAAAAAGGCGTGCAGAAGGCACTCTTCTCGAAGGATTAAGTGCGCAATTTAGCATTTAAGACTAGTTCAAATCTGATTTTCTCAAAACCTTAGAGATTTTAAATACTTCTTGATTCCATAATGTGTTCCTGCCCTTTAAATCCTTAGGCTTGACATTAATTAATGTCATCTTCTGTCGTACAATTTTCTAGTGTTAACAGATAATATAATACTAAAAGGATTGGTACTCCTATAAAATTATGTTCCTAAGAATCCAAAGAAATCAAACCTTGAAGAGGTTTTAGAATATTGCAAGCTGGGTACATATCAACAACCTAATATGGTGAGAATATTTAAAGGCACGAAAAATTTTAAGGATGGAAATTTATTTAAAGTTTAGAAACCTTGGGGAATCCCACTAGTACTTAACATGCAATTGTAAAATGTTTGGAATTTTTTTTGTAAAAGTATTCAAATTTATAATAATTTTATATAGTCTCTATATAAAATTTTGGCGAATTTTATTTAAACTATAAAATTTGGGCGAATAGTATTTTAAAAAAAAAACAGAAATTAACGAATATTTTTTTTTTGAAAAAGCATGGAAAATTAGCCCACTTGTGAATATTAGCCCCTAAAATTCTCCCTGTTTAAAGGTGTGTCTGAAAATTTTAAACAAATATATATAAGCATGTTTAAGAATTTTTTTGATGTTTATGCATGGTCATATGAAGGCTTGAAGAAATATGGCACTAATATCATCTAGAAAAAAACCCCTTTGAAGCCAAGAGTCAAAGCTTTTAAACAAAAGCTAAGGCATATCAATCCCTTTTTTGTTGCCTTCAATTGAGAAATAAGTCAATAAATTATTACATGCTAAAATAATTTTTCCTTTAAGGTATACAAATTGGGTGGAAAATATTGTACCACTAAGGAAAAAGAATGGTGAAATAAGGTTATGTGTGGATTTCATGAATTTGAATAAGATATCGTTGAAGGATAATTATCCTTTTCTGTTGAATATTGCAACAAGAAATAGTGAAGGAGGCATCCTAAAACATCATTTCTGATCCTAGTTGGAAAGTGATCAACTAAACTAGGTGGGGGCCACACAGGTGATTTTTGTCGCAAAGTCTATTTTTAGACTATGTCTATTTTTAGACTATGTCTAGTTTTAGACTATGTCTATTTTTAGACATATGGATCATGTTCTATAAGTTACGGGATGCTATTTGTGGATGGTTGGTCAAGTTGTAAAAATATATGGATTTCTATTTTTAGACATATTGGGTGAAATATATTTTTAGATTGCCAGTCTAAAAATAGAAATGTCGAATATTATTAGCTCTTAATAATATTTGGACTCTAAACGTTATCTTATTCTCTTGGAGCACTTTAGTTAAGTGCACAGATGTGGCACAAGAGCTGACAGAAGGAATTATGCTATTCCTAAGGGTTAAGTGGAGCTATTTCATGGATAATTCAGTTAGAACTCATGTGATAGAGTTTGGTGGAGTTGATTGAGGAAGTTAATGGAGTTGTGTTCAGTTTAACTAAGCTAAACATAGTTGAGATATTTGTATCTAGTTTAACTGATTGATACAATTAGTGAGAGTGGTGTGAATTAATTATTAATTAATTCACTAATTATAAACTCATTAATCAACTAAAGAATACATCAATTAACTTCAGTGCATGGATAGTTTCAGTGGAGACCAGTGCAAAGATAGGTGAAAGGGAAAGTGTGACTATCAGTTGTGACTATAAGTGATGCATGGTTTGCATCCAAAAATTAGTAGATATGCCTATAAATATTGCGTGAGAAAGGCTGGGGTAATTCATTCTCATCAAGAGGCATTCTTCAGTAGGGATTGCACAGTAGAGGCGGGCTAAAGGTTAGCAAAGATCGGTGTGTGGGATTTGCAAGATCGGGCCTGATTAGTGTGTAGCAAGTGGAGATTATACTGAGAGCTTGTGAGGAGCTTTGTATGATGATTGTTACATGATCTCTATGACATATATAATATACAGATAGTTGGGGGTTTTCATCTTTAAGCTTTTTCCATTACATCTTGTGTTCATATGTGTGAATTTTTATAGTTTTAATGTGTGCATGCAATTGATTTTATTTCCGCATGTGATGATCAATGGTAGAAGAGATTATGTATTGTGCATGAAGATAAAATAGTGTGTGATCGGGAGAATCTCGATGGATAACATATCGGTTATTCAAATTTCTACATAGTATCGAGAGGTGATATTGATCATTGGAGCAATTGCAAAGCATTGAAGCGGTTGAGTTTTAGGATAAACTCAGGAAAATAAAAATGGAGAAGAATGACACTATTCAGGTATACTTGACAAAGTTTTTCCACTGCAGGGATGAGCTTGGGAGTGTAGGATTTAGTGTGGATGAAGAAGGACAATTCAAGAAGGTTGGGATTCGAGCAAAGAATCTCTATAGACTTGAAGTAGATGGGATGTCTATGGAGCTTCCTACTGTTGGGAAGTGCGAGAAAGACATGAAATTGATGCTTGAGAGGGAGAAAGTTTTGCATGCAGGTAATAGTGAACCTCGAGATGTGGAGCAGCCACAATATGAGGATCATGGAGTGGGAGCAACCACTCATGCAGAGAAATTTCGTGCCAAATGGACAGAGGGAGTGCATGCAGCTATACCACCAGGTGAGCGGTGGGGCGACATGCATGATTAATCCCAAGAGGATATTTCTGGGCAGGATTCATGAGATGGTGTGGATCTCATGATTTGAACCTAGCTACGAGTTGCCCACAGCACAACAGTAGCATGATTAGTTGGATTGATGCAGGCAGATCAAAGTGACAGTGTCGGATACTGGAGCATGGATCAGAGTTGACAGCAAGTGCAAAGTGCATGGGTGCAAGAGCTCAACAGCGCAGTGGTTCCTAATGACATGTGTAGTTGGGCCCAGCAGAAGTCAAATACTTTGATGATATATGCATCAGACTGATTGAGTTGTTTGGATCCTATTCAGTTTCAGAGGAGTTGCAGAGCAGATACATGGAGTTGCATGGCACTTGTGAAGGTTGCAAGGCGAATGCATGGAGTTGCATGTCGCATGCAAAGACAGTCCTTTCTTGTTGAGAGGGAGTGTTGAAGATTTCAAAAAGAAAGAGTGAAGGAGGCATCCTGAAACATCATTCACGATCCTAGTTGGAAGTTGAAAAGTGATCACCCAAACTGGGTGGGGGCCACATAGGTGATTTTTGTCGCAAAGTCTATTTTTAGACTATGTCTATTTTTAGACATATGGATCATGTTCTATGAGTTGCAGGATGCTATTTGTGGATGGTTGGTCAAGTTGGAAAAAATATATGGACTTCTATTTTTAGACATACTGGGCGGAATCTATTTTTAGATTTCCAGTCTAAAAATAGATATGTCGAATATTATTACCTCTTAATAATATTTAGACTCTAAACATTATCTTATTCTCTTGGAGCACTTCAATTAAGTGCACAGATGTGGCACAGGAGCTGATAGAAGGAATTATGCTATTCCTGAGGGTTATGTGGAGCTATTGCATGGATACTTCAATTAGAACTCATGTGATAGAGTTTGGTGGAGTTGATTGAGGAAGTTAATGGAGTTGTATTCATTTTAACTAATCTAAACATAGTTGAGCTATTTGTATCTAGTTTAGCCCAGTTGATACAATTAGTGAGAGTAGTGTGTGAATTAATTATTAATTAATTCACTAATTATAAACTCATTAATCAACTAAAGAATACATTAGTTAACTTCAATGCATGGACAGTTTCAGTGGAGACCAGTGCAAAGATAGGTGAAAGGGCAAGTGTGACTATCAGTTGTGACTATAAGTGATGCATGGTTTACATCCAACACTTAGTAGAGATGCCTATAAATACTGCATGAGCAAGGCTGGGGTAATACATTCTCATCAAGAGGCATTCCTTAGCAGGGATTGCGTAGTAGAGGCAGGCTAAAGGCTGGCAAAGATCGGTGCATGGGATTTGCAAGATCGGGCCTGATTAGTGTGTAGCAATTGGAGATTGTACTAAGAGCTTGTGAGGAGATTTATATGATGGTTGTTACATGATCTCTATGAAATATATAATATACAGATAGTTGGGGGTTTTTAGCTTTAAGCTTTCCCATTACATATTGTGTTCATATGTGTGAATTTTTATGGTTTTAATGTGTGCATGCAATTGATTTTATTTCCGCATGTGATGATCAATGGTAGAAGAGATTATGTATTGTGCATGAAGATAAAATAATGTGTGATCAGGAGAATATCGGTGGATAACATATCAGTTATTCAAATTTCTACATTTTCCCAAGATGGACCACATTTTACAAAAACTAACAGGTTCATATAGATTGTTCATGATTGATGGCTTCTCTGGCTATAATCAGATTGCAGTAGAGATGGAGGATCAGGAAAAAAACATTTACAACTCCTTGGGGCACGTTCACGTATGCCAAAATTCCTTTCGAATTGATGAATGTTGGCACCACATTCCAGAGAGCTATGTATATAGAATTTGTAGGAGAAAGGTATAATTTTGTGGTGATTAGATGATATAAATGTCTTTTCTAAAGCAGATGAAGAACATTTGGAACATCTACAACAGAACTTTGAGAAGTGTAGGAGGTATGGTTTATCTTTAAACCCAAATAAATATCACTTTTCTTTGAAAGAGGGTAAGTTTTTGGGACATATTGTTTCAAAATAAGGAGTGAAGATAGACTCTACGAGAGTGGAAGAAATAGGTAAGATACCTTTGCCAAGAAGCAAGAAAGAGATTCAAATTTTTCTAGGAAGAACTAAATTCCTTAGGAGGTTTGTTCCAAATTATGTTGAAATTTTCAAAGAAATAACTGATATGCTGAAGCAAGGGGAGAAAGTGAAGGGGACTGCATCTGCAAGGGATTCATTTTCAAGAATTAAATTAGCTTTGCAAGAAGCTCTAGTGTTGATAAGTCTTAATTATGAAAATCATTTTCAGATCTTTTCTTTTGCTTCTAACTGTACTATTGCAGCTGTACTTTTGCAAAAGAATGAGGAGCAGAGCTGAAATATGATATTTTGGAAAAGCAGGCTTATGCCTTGGTTAAAGACCTCAAATATTTCATATTTTATGTTCTTCAGTCCCAAGTGGTTGCATATGTGCCAAATATTGTTGTCAAGGATGTTTTGGTTTAGAGTGATGTAGAAGGTAAAAGAGGCAAGTGGATAGCGAGGATACAGGAATGTGATTTAGACATAAAACCAACAAAGATAATAAAGGGTCAAGGTTTGGCTAAAATTCTGATAGAAACAAATTTTAAATCTTTGGGGATTAATTTGTTGCCTGAAGTTGGTGAGAAAGAAGATGTTGGAAATCAAACAAAGCCTGAATCAGGTGATAAAATTCAATATAAATTATTGTGTTCTGAATGGTACAAAGATATTGTACATTACTTGTGTTTTATTTGTTGTCCTCCTACCATGAACGTAACTAAATACAAGGCTGTAAAAGTAAAAGCTCAAAAGTATGTGACTGTAGATGGGAAGTTATATTAGAGAGATCCTATAGGTATCTTACTGTTTTGTTTGACAAAGGGAGAAGTTGTTGAGAAAATTAAAGAATACCATGAAAGCCTGCGTGGTGGTCGTTGTAGTTGGAAGATTATAGCTCATAAAATTTTTAAAGTTTGTTTCTAATAGCCTTATTTATTTTCAAATGTTTATAAATTAGTGAATAATTTCCAAAAATTCAAACTTTTTCTCAGAAGAAGAAGTTGGCTCCACTTCCTTTAATTCCTCTGTTTATAGAAGAGCCTTTCAGGAAATGGGGACTACATTTTGTTGAAGAAATTAACCAGCCATATAGTGGTCAATGTAGGTGGATTCTGACAGGGACAAATTGTATAAATTATAGAAATGGATTTGATCTAAGCTTGTGATGTATTAAAACAAGATATTGAATCCTTCTACAATATTTGCGGAGTATAAAACATGATCGATCAATCACATGCAAGTAATAGAAAGAGGTAAATAAATCACACAACACGGTATTTTATTGGGGAAAGAAACTACTCAAAACCTCACTATCATGTATTATATAAAGTTAAGGAATCATGAAACAATACAATGCTTTCTCACACTAAGAAAATCATGCACTTTCTTGACTATCTCACTCTGATCCTGCTCAAAACTGGCTTGCAATGCTCAAGAAAAATTGATAAACACTAAGCCAATTCTCAACCTCTACTAAGCCCAACCTTTCTCATGCAATCCCTAGGGAATTAAGCCCTATTAAATAGGATATCAACCTTCCTTCATTGGGTAATCCATCAAGGCCTTCTCAAGACTTTATAATTGCACCCATGCAATTTGCTAATAATACAACTAATAGTTATGTTCCCTTTAACCTCTGTCTCAACTGGGTCTTCCTGATAACTGACATGCATGTAGCTATTAATAGTGAATCATCAGTTATCTGATTGATCACTACTTTTGAATTAATTCTAATTTAATTCACTAGACCTCTCACTAATTCTTCATTCAATTAGAACTAGTTAAACTGATTTTAACTCAATTAATTTGAGTTAACTGATTACACTCACACCACACTAGTATTACAACTGAAAATAGACCCCCAAAATATTAGAATCACTCTACATCCCTCATCTTATACCCTCAACTAGAATTTCTTGAGCTAACTCATTCATCGTGACTTAGTTAACACATACAAGTTGTTACGATATGAAATTACAATTTATCGTCCAATTTATTTAAGGGAAAAATAAATGAGATGCCCATATTTAGCAATAATGTGTAATTGAACTCCTCACTAATGAGTGACTGGAATCCCACACTAGTATGTGGTCAATTTTTGTCCTTTCTGGTTGCCAATTTCACTTTTTCTTATTGCAAATTTTCAACACTCCCTCTCAATAAGAAAGGAATTCAATTTATCCCGATCCGGTATCTTTGAAATGTTCTGCATGCAACACTTCTCTAGTGTTGTTTGCACCTACAACTCCTGAAACTAAATAACCTCTGAAAAACTGAATCAGTATCTGTCATCGGAGTCTTCTAACTGCTGGATCCTATTGCACCTGTCTACTAGACTCTCTGCACTACTGCTGACATATGCATCAGTGCCCTCTGCATTGCTTCCAACTTTGATCTACACTCTAGTATACAACATCTATCACTCTGATTTATGTCTTCCTGACATCTGACTGAATTAATATAGCCAATCCTTCTTGTAATTTTTGTAGTGTGGGCTCCTCGTAGCCAGGTTTGGTCCATGAGACACACCATATCAATGGATCCCTGAAAAAATTAATTCTTGCGATTATATCTACACATTGACCCACATCTCACCTAGAGGTATAGCTGCATGTAATCCCTCCAAGAGGTCTCTACTCAAGTGGACGCTTCCACTCAGTCTCCTCTATGGCTCTCCAATTGTGGTTTCTCCACAACCTTTTGAGATTTCTTCTGAGGCGACATGTTGAGAGATAATTTTTTCTCCCTCTCAACCACCAAGTCTCTAACCTCTACTTTTATCCTCAAATATTTTCATGCATCTTGTACCTCAAGTGCATGCAGGTTTTTGACTTGCGCACATTGTAATTGTCCTCGTGTCACAAAATTTTCTAAAAAAAAGAGCCGATTTTAAATCGACGATATCACCCTCATCCGAGCTCCGATTCGACTGTTTTTTTTTTCAATTTGGGAGTTTTTTCACAAGGAATCAAAAAATGCTATTTGTTTTTGAAAATTTTGATCAAAATTTTCAGATATTTTCTACAAACTCGCTTCCCAAAAAATTCCTTCTCTAATACCATGTAGAAATTATACCAATGGATTCAATCTGACCTTGTGAGGTACTAAAACAAGATATTGAATCCTTCTACAATATTTGTGGAATATAAAACATGATCGATCAACCACATGCAAGTAAGAGAAAGAATTAAATCAATCACAAAGCACAAGATGTTATTGGGGAAAGCAATTGCTTAAAATCTCGCTATCATATATTGTATAAAGTCAAGTAATCATGAAACAATACAGTTCTTTCTCACACCAAGAAAATCTTGCACTCTCCTGATTGTCTCACTCTAATCCCGCTCAAAACTAGCTTGCAATGATTAGGAAAATTTTACAAACACTTAGCCAATTCTCAGTCTATGTTAAGCCCAGCCTTGCTCACGCAATCCCTAGGGAAATAAGCCAATATTAAATAGGATAAGCAACCTTCCTTGATTGTGCAATCTATCAAGGCCTTCTCATGACTTTATAATTGCACCCGGGAAATTTGCTAATAATAAAACTGATAGTTATGTTCCCTTTAACCTTTGTCTCAACTAGGTCTTCCTCGGAACTAACATGCATGCATATTTTAATAGCAAATCATCAGTTATCTGATTGATCACTACTTGTGATTCACTAGACCTCTCACTAATTCTCTATTCAGTTAGAACTAGTTAAATTGATTTGAACTCAATTAATTTGAGTTAACTAATTACACTCACACCACACTAGTGTTACAACTGCAACTGGACCCCAAAAATATTAGAATCACTCTACATGCCTCATATTAGACCCTCAACTCAAATTTCTTGAGCTAATGCAGTCATCATGACTTAGTTAACTGATACAAGTTGTTATGAGATGAAGTTAAAATTTATGGTCCAATTTATTTAAGGGAAAAATAAATTAGATGCCCACATTTATCACTAATGTGTAACTGAATTCCTCACCAACTGTGACTGGAATCCCACACTAGTGTGTGGTCAATTTTTGTTCTTTTTGGTTGCCAATTTCACTATTTCTTGTTGAAAATTTCAACACAAGTTACTTTACAAAGTGGATTGAAGCACTGCCAACAAGAAAGGAAAATGACTTGGTGGTGAAGAAATTTCTAGAAGAAAATATTTTCAATAGATTTGGTTGTCCAAAGAAGTTAGTAACTGATAATTCCCAAGTGTTTAAATATGCTAAACTGATTGATTTTTTACAGAAATACAATGTTATTTTATCGCATTCAACTGATTACCATCCTCAAGGGAATGGGTTAGCATAATCTTCAAATAAGACATTGATAAAAATTTTGAAAAATACAATAATGTATAATAAGAAATATTAGGATACAAAATTGAAGTTTTCTCTCTGGGAAAGTGCAGTAACTACTAGAATATCAATTGGAAAGTCACCATTTGAGTTGGTGTATGGTACCGAAGCGTTGTTCCCTAATCAGTTGATAAATCCTGTGGTAGCATTGACTCAAGATGTCCTGGAAGAACCAAGTCCTCTAATTAGAAGGATAAAAGGGTTGGTGTAGCTGAATGAAACTAGAGATAAGGTCAGAGAAAATCTAATCAGTTATCAAGAGAAGATGAAAAAAAAATTGAAAGAAAAGCCACAGATGTTCTTTTCCAGCCAAGTGATCTTGTTTTAAGATGGGATGTTAGAAGATAAGATAAAGGAAAGCATGGGAAATTATATCCCCTTTTGTATGGTTCCTTCAAGACTATTGAATCCATAACCAATAACACTTTTTTCTTGGAAAATTTGAATGGTGAAATGATGCCATTACCAGTGAATGGGTAGTACCTGAAGCACTATTTCCAACACTGAAGTTTCATTGCATCAATGTATATATTGGTTTGATCATTGTACATAGGTAAGTGAGTAACTCATTTCAATATGTAAGTCACATTTTGACTCCATTCTCGAGGTGAAGGCATTGATCTGCAGTTCTTAATTTTATTTTTCAAAGAAACACTATCCCTAGGTGGAGCCAGATGTTCTGGCTAGTTTTAAATTTCTTGTATGTTGTACATAGGAGAATTTGTAATTTGAAAATTCTAAAAATTATATATATGCACAAAATGAAATTTTGAAGAAAGGGCACTAAGCAGTATTTGAAGTCAAAGTCTCAGATAGCTAGACCACTTCGACGCGATGGGTTAAAATATGAGCACTTCACTTATTATATGCCACCATTTAAAAAAAAAATCCCACAATTGAGTGTGAGCAGAGTCACAAAGTGATCAGAGGTTAACCAGCGGGGTGCCTCCACTAGAATCTTTGACCCCCACCAGTTGACCGGAATGTGTGGCACAGATCATTTGTGGGGGTACTCCTCTGTGATCGAGCCCATACTCTAGAGTTCCCCCATAGTGACAACAACCTAATGATGGTCGATAGACCCCATGATGCCAGTGAGAGAGCCAGGTCACCTTCCACATCATCCTCCACATCATCCCCAACTATCTATCAATCACTTCACCATTTAATTCGTTTCCGTGTGTTTTTCTCCCACCCTTTCATTTTCTTTCACTATAAAAGGGATGTTTGTCCTCATTTACATCCACGTTTGCCTCCCGAGCCACTAAAGTCTTCCAATTTTCGTAACAGTGTCTAAATCAGTAGCCACTTCGACACAACCAAGTAACCCGTGTAATTATTCTCGTACAATTGTTCAAAATGATGAAGAAATGTGTCATTGCCGAGTCTTCCACTCATATACCCCAAATGGAAAAATAAACAGACATTGTGGATATTGTTTTCATAGTATACCACCCTCGTTTCAATCATCATGTCATCCTAAACCAAGCCAGGTCCCCAATTTACTCTGCTTTGATCAAGTCTGGAGTCTTGTCAGTATTTTTTCCACAGACCTACTTACTTCTAGAGTTTATCTGTTGGTTGGTTTCTTCCATGTACCCTCAAAAAAAATTTTCATTAACCAATTGGGGGAAAATGTCTTCCAGATGTCAACTTAGTTGATAAGGCAATAATTTTTTTACCCTTCTGTGGATTCATATGTAATTTTCACTGATAAATCCCTTTCTTCATATTTTCAAGAATTTTTAGGGCCTGAGTTTACCCAAAATGTATTTTATCTCCTTCCTAAAAAGGAAAAATTATCCTTGGAGTCAGACAATTTTCCTTTGAGTACCTTTGTTGAATATGTACGACCAATTCTTCAAATTGTGGGCCAAATTCCTAGGGAGGGAAGATGCCATGGTGGTAGATAAGTCAATTCTAGGAATTTTTTCTTTAATGATGAAGCCAGGAGTAATTTTGGATATTCCCACTTATCTGGAGAATGTTTTCAATAATTAGTTTTTGAGCTTATCAATCACTGGCAGTTTCAAGTTTCCTTCTTTGATCACATATTTATTTCTTTACAGTAATGTGGATATATTTACTCAGTTGGGGTTGAATATTGTATATGTAAATAAGAACAAGAAGTCAGTGGTATTTTGGACAGAGCTGGTGAGAAAGGAGGTGGGAAATTAAGGATTGTTTGAATTCACCTCCTCTTTCCTTCCTATTGTATATGCAATTTAAAATGGAGTGTCTGCACTAAGATTATTGCATGAAGCTCAGTCCTTTTTAAGGTTAAGTAAAGATGTGAGATAGAGATATTGGTGTGTGTCGAACCTCAAAATTGTTCTTTCTCTAACACCATTTTTCATCACTTCTTCCTACCTTTTCATAAATCCATTTCTCCAATCAATGATAAATGACATATTTTATCTCATAGAATGCATTTGAATGGTCTCTATTTTATATTTTGATGTTTCTTTTTATTTAAATAATTTTTTGTAACTCAACTACAAAACATGTGTTATTCTGCGATTAATTGTTGTTTCCGCAACTACTTTGATGGTTTGACAGGTTTTGAGGAGCGAATGAAGGAATGAGTCACATGGACATCTTTGGAATCATCCACACATGGATCCCATCCTATCCACCTGTTTCAATTTGACAGAAAAAGGTGCCTATGCTCGTGGTCAAAGTTCGGTCAAAGGAAGTGATCTGAGAATGAAAGAATCTTGATTTTCTCTGACGTAGAAAATCGAGAGTTAGCTACTTAGATTTTGCTTCTATGTTTCAATTATAGTTTTCATCTGTAGGAGGAAATACCTCAAGACAGTTACATTAAAATTTGTTTAAATACCGGTCGTTTTGAAACCGGAAAACAATCTTAATTATTGTGAATGTTGTGTACATATTAAGACTCTATTTTTGATAATACGAAGACCGTGTTTGTTTGTTCCAGATCCTTGTTGATGCATGCATAATCTGCTAGGATTTCAACTAATTCTGTTGTAGAGGACCCTTGCACAGAAAGGAGGTTTCAGTAGTTGTTTTTGTTTGAATTTTATTAGCATTGTTTTTTCAATTCTTAGTTAAATTTTCATTAATTTTATAGTTAACTTGCAATTTATTCTTAGATTAAATTGTTTACTATTTCATAGATTAAATTCATGAATTATTTCTTAAGAATTATTTTTAAATTAACAGTGTAATCTTATTCTTATCGAAGCATCTCAAGAAAGTAATTTTTCTATTTTCCAAAATTGGATTGTGTTTGAAGAATTAGAGCATACAGTTATATTAGTTTTCTTTTACATGTTTTTTACAACACTTTCCTAGATTAAATTTTCAATTTAAATGTATAATCAAATGCTTATTAAATCATCTCAAGAAAATGGCTTTGTCATTTTCCAAAATTGAATGATATTTGAGTATTTGGGCATACAGTAGTTTAGTTTCCTTTTGACATTTTTTTTAATTTATTTCTTAGATTAAATCTTTAATTAAATGTATAATCAAATGCTTGTTCAATCGTCTCAAGAAGATGGCTTTTTCATTTTCCAAAATTGAATGATATTGGAGTATTTGGTCACACATTAGTTTAATTTCATTTTTGCATGCTTTTTAAACAACTTTCTTAGATTAATTTTATAGCTTAAATTTATAATCATGTACTTGATTAATCATCTCAAGAAGGTGATTTCATCATCTTCCAATTGAATGATATGAGTATTTGATCATGCAATAAACCATAGTTGCCTTTCAATTGCTTTGAATTTTCTTTCCATTTAGATTAGCATTATAATTTCAATTCTGAAATCATAGGATTTATGTTTTCAATCCATGGAGTAGGATTAATATTAAGATAGAATAAAATTTAGCTTTATAAGGTCAAATTCATTAGAATAAATGCTCCATTTTTTTATTAGGTTCTAACCATTCAAAGTTTGATTCATTTTTATGAAATTTAAAATAGTTAAAGAACACTCCCTTTTCTTCCTTCTTTCAAAATTAGTTTTTAACATTAAAATTAATTATATTTAGTTGATCATTAAAATAGTTATCATTTATTACATTAATTCCTTTAGACAAAAAGAAAAAAAAACCCCCAAAAAAATATAAAAACATACACAACAAAGTAAGAAATAAGGTTAACTAAGCATATATAGTGCACCACAGTTCATTAGATTACTAACCTTAGTTGATGATTTATGATAGCAATTTAAGAGATTAAATTGACTAAATAGTTTTCTGATGAAGACCACACTAAAATTAGATTAGTTGGAGATGAAATATAGCCTTTGAGATTTCCTTTATTTGTTCCCATGAGATTTTTCTCCTTGGACTTCATCAAGGAAGGTCTTAATGTTGACCAGGTCCATTTTGTACCAATGAATAAGGTCATATGTTTAAACTACCTAGGAAAATAGGGATATTAATTGTAAACACCAGGCAGGCCCTAGAAGTTGCTCATAAAATTTTGATTGACATGCATTTGTCATTGGAGGGGAAGTGGGCTTATGACCCATATCATGTGATTTTGAACCATAGAGTGTAGAATGGTTATTTTTCATTTGTTCATGAATCAAGGCCAGAGATGGAGAAGCTGGAAAATGGAGGACATACTTTTGTGTCTGAGTAGATGGAGGTGGAATCCCCTCACCCTACTGATAAGGGACTTTAAAGAGGAAGAGAGAAAGTAATTGATTTGGAAAGTGATACACGAAGTGAAGCTAAGAAGGAAAAGTCCATGGAGGATGGTAGCTCTTAAGCTTTGCATGCATATTCCTTACAATTGGGAGATATATCTTCCACTCCCTCATCTCCTCTTCCAGAGGGTACAATTCATGACTCTCTCCCAAAAATTAAGCAAGTTTTCTCACAGACTGAAGAAATAAATGAAAGGATAAGAGAAAAAGTTGGGTCTCAGTCCGAGGCTCAAGTTTCCTTTGAGCAGAAAATATTATTGACAAAAATGGACTTAGAAAAGGATCAGTTGAAGATATGTTTCTCTCATCCTTCATCCATGAATGTGACTTCTACTTCTTCTTTCA
Organism: Pinus albicaulis; assembly: GCA_034641835.2. Taxonomy (NCBI): domain Eukaryota; kingdom Viridiplantae; phylum Streptophyta; class Pinopsida; order Pinales; family Pinaceae; genus Pinus; species Pinus albicaulis. The sequence goes on along the minus strand of CM076574.1, from coordinate 467,071,321 downwards.
AAATTGTTAAGTTAACAGTGGATGCTAAGAAAATTCCTCTTCCTAATAAGATTAATTTACATATGAAAACAATACTATTAATGTTTAATGATTTGAATAAGACTAATTCAATTGTTGCCAAAGTTGAAAACATGTTGAGTAAAGTGATCAAATAGCTAAAGTTGGAAAAATATAACTCAAGATCTTATTCCACACAGAATGAGGAATTGAAAAAAATCATTGTTAAAGTTGGTGTTGATCCGGAAGATAGATTATCAATTCAAAAATTGTTGTAGTCTGTTGAATATAAAATTGAGAGTTTGAAGAATAAGCTTAAGCTTCTAACAAGTGAGCATCCTATTGTTACAAAAGTAGCCCAAGTGGAGACATAGAAAGAGTAGTTGTCGCAAGCTCTGCTTTCCAAGGATCAAGAAATCTCTAAAATGAAAGAGACAAGTGAGATGTTGCAGAAAAGAATTGATTCTCATGTTTATACAGTAGTTATTTCATCAAATTCATAAGACCTTGGTGCCCAATTTACTCAAGTCTCAACTGAGTTAATATTGGAAGAAATTTATTTAAATAAAGCTCAGAGGGATTTGGAAGGAGATAATAAAGTATTGAAGGTTACAGAGAATGAATTACACATGACCAAGGACAATGTAGAAAATTATAGGTAGGATTGTCAGAATGCCTATTAGGAGATCAAAGAGTTGAAGGAGAAAGTGAAGGGAAATTTGTGCCTTATACAAGCCAGGGAGATTATCTGGAATGACATCATTGATGTTTTCAAGAACATATTGGACTTATTCATCATTGTTGGAGAATAAAAGAGTACTGTGAGGGACCTGGAAAGTGTTGTTATTTCAAATAAAGAGAAATTGCAAAATAGGGACTTATATGCCAAGATATTGATTGATTTTATTAATTCTAAAATTGATCAAGAACTGAAGGATTTTGGAATTGGATACAAGACTCGATGTGTGCTGTATTTTAAAAATATGATCATTAAGAATTCATACAGGAAAAATACATAGAAAAAGATGAAGGAATTCAAGGAAGCAGTGGTAATATTTAATGTGTTGTTTGATAAAATAACAAGAGCTAGTTTTCCATTGGGACCAGAAAGGGAATATTAGCCCTTGGGAGACATTTGAAACATTCTTGGTTGAGGAAAAGAGTAAAATTGGAAACACTACTATTGTGAATTTTCTGCATAAAGACTTTCAGTTATTATGGATGATGAAAACTTTGTTTTCAGAAAGACCGTAATATTCCAAGATCACAAATTTCAGAATCGTTCATGTCAAGCTTGCTAACTGTCCTAGCCCGAATATGTACTTGTGGAGAAAATGAAAGAAATGGTTGTCTCCATAAGAAAATTATGCAGACGCAGGTACTTCTTCCATTCTAGGATCTCAGGTCATTTCCACCTCATGATCAAATGATATTTCAAATTCACTTTACCTTGTTTTACTGCAGATGTTTTAATTTTCCACTTTTTATTGTAATGGTCAAAGAAAGTTTTTGGGAAGTTCATAGTTTCATAACTGTCCATTTTGTAATAAGGTATTTAAGACTCTTTCAAGAAATAAAGGGGGTTCTGGACTTTGGGCTTTAGAAGTTTTGAAAATTTTGTACTTTTTCTTTAGGAAATTAACAAATCTTTTCATAGAATTTTCCAGCAGTTGATGAATGTGTTGAGTTCCTCCTATTCCATCTTACGTATGTCTCTTCTGTTGGAATAAAGTAATGAAGCTTCTTGTGTCTAATACACGTATGTGATTTAGAGTAAATTTCCTTAATAATTCGCTCCTTTATTCTGAAGCCATTTATTCCAACCATTTTCTTCTAAAACCAGATATAATAGTTTCTGTTATTTTCAGCATATCGTTAATGGTTTTTTACTATCATTTCATCTTCTATTGTTCATGCACATTTATCATTTAAAGGAACTTTGAAGATTTGTGTTATCAGTAAATATTAAAGGGTTTAAGATATAATTCTAGGGCTACCATATGAAGGGACAACCCTTAATTTTATTTTCAAGTGACAGTGAATGTCTTGGGCACTCATCTCCTAGCAACTAGAGATTGTCTCCCAAGGAAAAAAAGACCCTATAAATCATATGTAAAGATTAAATTTGATGACTGGTGACTCATAGACACTAACATTGGCTCTATATTGGGATGAAATATCCTTTAGGAGGTGTCAAGAACACCGTAGACCAAGTTTCCTTGTTCTTTGGGAAATGGAGTCGATCCATAAGTGATATGATCAAGTGAAGTCGAAGATCCAGTGTAGCCATGAAAGAAAATGGCTATCTAATTTCTTTCTCCTCCTACTTACATCAAAGGAAAATTGTTGTGGTAATGAAAACCCCAACTGAAAATTGAACCCATTCTATGTGTTGGTGAAGAATACAAACTCTGCCTTTTATGATGCTTCCAAAAGACTTCCCAAGGAGTCTTTAAAATCATGAAACACTACCTCTTGTGGATCAAAAAAAAGAAGGGAGATGCCTTCGAATATAATGGTTGATTTTTCTTCTTCATTTGGTTTTTCCCTCTTAAATAGAAATGTAGCAATGTGATCTTCCATGTCATCTAGATTAGAGACAAGATTTGTATGCTCTTGCAGAGCTTCAATTGAAGTAGCCAAATCAACATCAACACAAATATATACAAGTGTCTTTTTATGTATATCAAAAAGATAATTGTCTTGTCTTTGAAAAAAATATAAATCTTTATAATTTTAAGGCTACTAAACATGTTCATCAAACTCAAGAAAAAAAAATGTTGTACATTATTTTTTACCTCAACAGATAAATCATGTCTCTCTAGAGTTTCTATACAGGTAAACTCAAAATTATGATTTTCACATATTTCTTCCTTAATTAAAAACTCAGAAGAGGAAAGGGATGAAGGGTAGCTGGAAAGAAAATATTCATATATATTTTGATCGCTTGAAGATGAGAAAGACTACTACAAATTATCATCAACTTCGAAAGATGGAAGATCAATGTCATATTTTTAGAATTCTACTCAAGTTCGTTGTCATCCAGGGTAGAATCCATGATCTTCTCATGTTAATGAAAATGGTTTTTATTCAAAGCATCCAAGATTTCATCATCCATAAACTCTTCATCGCCATAAGAAATTTCCATCTCTTGAAAAAAATTCTCAAAGTGATCATAGAAATCCTCAATCAAAAGAAAAGAAGGATAGGTTTCTCTATACTTCTCAAAAAATACCGAGTGAAAAAATTTGAGAGAATAAATACAAGCAAGAGGCAAGCTTTCATACCAAATCCATGATATTTCTTCTAATGTGATCATGAAAATATTCATTAAATAATCTTCATGAAAATTAATACTCAAATTACACACATGCATATGCATAAGCTAGTTATAAGCTCTGTAGGGTTTTTTATTTAGGTTTGATTAGGGTTTGTTGGACAAAGAAGCTCTAGATTTGGAAACTAGGCAAGATATCCCAAAACGATCAGCTGAAAATATAGTATGAGACAAGGTAGATGTGATTCAGTGACACAATTGTTTTTTTAATGTAGTGTAGCAAGGAAGAAAACATATAAGGAGTTAAGTGTGCATAATGAATTCACTTATTTCAAAGGATCAAACACTTAGATTCTTATCTTAAACAAAAAGAGACCATAAAAGCACGATTTATGTTTCAAAACTTAAAAGATAAAACATAGGAAGAAAGTAGATGGATGCTTGAAAACATTGATCACCATATGCATAAGAAATGTAGAGAAAAAAATAATTACTAACCACATCACAAGAATCCAACAAAAATAGCTACAACTACCTATAAATTTCTTCTACAAATTGTCAAATACACTAGTGCCAAAGAGTGAGAACTTTAGATATCCGAAATTTTCAATGACTTGAGTTTGATTCCATATAGAAAATAAAACAATATTCCACCTCTATGGGTTGAATCCTAATCCATAGCCACTAATTAATGAACCTAATGACTCATAGCCTATTCCTAGGGGACTTAGAAACAACATTCCCCCTTTTTAGCTAACTAGTTGAGCTTTTATCTCAAGTCATTAAACATAAGATTATTTAAAAAATATGACCATTAATAGGCCTATTAACCATCAAAAATTGCATGAGCCATTTTTTACATCTACCAAGTTGACCATTGACCTCCATGTGTCAAGAAAAATATTCAAACCCATAAAGGTAGCAACATTAGCAGAAGCACAACGAAAGTTTGGAAGGTGATTTCAAGGCCTTCCCGAACGGTTTTTTGGTTGAAAATGGTATGGTTGGAAATATAAGGATGTATAATACATAATGGAATCATAAATAACTAGAAAAAATTTCTCCAAACCTCTAAAAATTTCCTTGAAGTCAAGTTGTCCGAGAAACACAACGAATTATCCAGAAGTGCAAAGAACAAATAAGGGTCAAATATGAACTGATATTTTTTTATCCATAACACATTTTCCAAAAATGGGAGAGGTTTATGTAGATACGATGGGTGTGGAGAAAAACCTGTCTCTATTTTTTTCAATTCATTTCCATTTTATCATAATCCGTGCCACAAAATGATGACTAAAACAAACAAGAAAAATTGGAGAATTTGATTTTCTAAAATAGGTCTCCAATAAAATTGAATATCTCCCAATATATGATACTTGTGTAGGTACTGAAGGAATTTATTGTTATTTGTTCTTTCCTTAACAAAAACCTCTTTTTGTTTCCAAAATCCATCTTCATTTGGTCAGAAACGTCTTTTGAAAATGATGACCAAAAACAGAGTCAGAAGCGCAACAAATTTAAAAGGAGGAAAATTAGAGGGAAAGGGCGTAGGAAAATTTTTGAAAAAATTATGGGAGGTAGGGATAGATGTTAGGAAGAAAATGAAGGTGAAATTTCTTTAAATTAGTGAGAAAAAAGGGGTGAAAATTTCAAAACACATGCCTAGGGTAAAAGCGCAGAAAAAAACTAGGTTTTTTGGGAAAATGGTGAAATGAGAGGGTAGGGGGATAGGAAAAATTGTATAAAATTTATGGGGGGTAAGGGAATATGTTAGGAATAAAACGGTAGTGAAATTTATTAGAATGGGTGAGTAAGTAGGGGAAAATGTGGAAAACACAGCGAAAACCTAGAGACACAGCAAAAGTGCAATGTGGGCTTGGGTTTTTTGGTAAAAGTAGTGAGATGGGGAAAATAGGTATGGTAAATAGTTGGGGAGGGTCTATGAAGTTTATAAAATGGTTTTTAGGCATAAAAAATAGCGATTTACTCCTTGGAAGAAATAAAAAACCATGTAATCTTAAAAACAGAGCATAAAACCCTGGGAGAGGGATTTCATCACTTTTTAACAGATATCACTGCATGAGAGGGCTGATGAATGCTTCATTTATGTGTTAAGGGGTGTTGAAAACTTATTGGATGAGAAATTAATTTTTTTTTCTTGCTTTTACCTTCAAACTCAAAAAATTAGTGAGTGTCCAAAATCGAAGCAGATGTACAACATAAAACAACGAGTTGATGGGCAAGGTGTTTAGTGATGAAAATCGATGGTTTGATGGTTGAGATGAGGCACACTGGTGGAGAAGAGCTCTTGGAGGATGAAATGAAGTTCTTGAGTGATTGGATTCTCTTTTATTGGCTTGAAACTCAATTTTTTTCTTTGATGGTGGTGCAACATCATATGTACTTTTGAGAAATGACTTGATGAGGTGATTGTACTGCAGCATAATTTCTTGAAAAGGAAATATTACCTTTTTTACTTTATTCCCTAATTTTCTAACTCCCATGATGGTGACCCAAATCATGGACATTACTCTCTTTTTGATTTTGATGGCTGACAACATAATGATACTAAAATTTAAATCATAAACCATGACCTATATGATAGCACAGTAACTCTTTTGATGACCTTGAACAATGATGACATGACCATGATGAGTGATGATGACCATTAGAAAGTGGAGGGAGTAGCACTAAACTAGACAATAACAAATGATTATTTGAAAATGAACATATGCCAAATTGTATTTAAATATATAACAATTTGACCTAATGACCCTATCAATCATATGGAAATAGTACATTTGATCATTGGTGACTCATAGACACTAACAAGTCCCTCTATACATGAATCCAAAACAAGTTGCTGACTTAATATTCCATCAATGGATCCAAGTGGATCCCAAAGCCACCATGTCCAATCATCGTCGCCCATACCCGATGTCTCTATATTTGATTTATCTTTGATCATATATGTTGTTCCACCAAAAAAATACCAACTCATCACTTCTCTCCAATCTAACCCTTAGCATAGACCGAGGTAAACCCCACTATGTTGATGTTGAGCTAGCGCTACTGGAATGTAGATGAACTTTCGACCTACATCTGACTACCAAAAAAAACATGTAGTATCCCTCACATCTAAGGGCCCATGCTGCACTATGTCTCTAACTAAAAATATTTCCCCATCAATAGGATACCAACTCATGATCTCTCGCTAATCCATCCTATGGGAAGGATCAAATGCATAAACACCTCTATATGGAACACGTCCATTATGTTTCACCATGATCAACTCATCTAGCTATGCTTGGTCCATCAACCAGATTTAACTAGGAAACCCTGACCTTTTCTCTGGAATGGAACAAAGTGCGAAAATCGTGTTGCAAGCCCTGTCTATGTACTCCTGGAGAGGGTTTTTGTCTGGAAGTACTACAACTCCTCCAACTTTTTGTGCATATTTATGCTCCTCATCAATGACTAAAATGAAAAATGGTTTTTTATCCTACTCCATCATGGGCTCAACATGAGCCTCCAATTGGCTCTCCAAAATTTGACTCATCATGCACAATGTGGATATTATTCTCCCTGACTCACGCTCCTCAATTTTCTCTCCATGTTGAATCTTCAACCGCACATCTCACAAATATAATCCCAGATCTCCTTCCCTCATGGGGAAAATATTATTCTCATCATACTCATCAATCACACATGGATGCATATTTGGGATTTTGTCATCAAATCCACATCACTGCTCCTACTCTTTAGAGTTATCCTCATAAAAACCTATGGAATCTATTATAAAAAAGAATCCTCATCTGGACACTCAGAAGGAATCTCCTACTAATCTACCTTTGTCATCTCAACTATGTCACTCAAACATGAGTGTTTGGGAACCTAAGTTTCCTTGTAGAGGAAGCAAATAACATTCCTCCTTAACTCATTCTTAATGTATGGCACACAAATCCTAAGTAAGTTCTACCTGGTCAACTGTCTTCTAAACCATTTTATGCTTTTCTCAACCAACCTTTTGTGTAGTTCATAAGAAATACGTGATACTATCTATAGCTTTATCCAAATGACCAAAAAATTAGACTGCAACTTATTGCAGATGGCATCATGGTCTCCCATAATTAAAGAAAAGATGGAATGCATGTGTGCTTTGACTGTGTCGCAATGATGTTTCTTTATGTTGAAGGAGTATTGGAACATTTTAAGAATAAGATCATCACACTCTAGATAAAACATTATTTCATATGATCCAATCATGTCCATGGTTTCTAAAATCTTGAGCTTCTTCCTAAAGGTAAGGCCATAGTGTTATCCAAGTCCTGAAAGGTCTCTACTACTAGCTTGAAAACTCCACTCATAATATCATCATTGTAAGGGGGTATAGGTGCAGTTAGCCTCATGATGTTACTGAGATAGGATGCCACTGGAAGTTTGACCCCTTCACAAGGGTACTCTAATAACTTGTGTTGTATTAGTAAATCATGGATGGGTTTAAATCCTGACTTAGATTCCTCCCCTCTGACTAGCCTACCTTATAAATGAGTGAGTTTATATCTTCTAATTTAAGAATGGCTTTCACTGTGACCCTCATGTGTTTCAAATCTATCCCAAGTACAAATATTTTGTGTCCTATTCCCAATCCCTTCTAAAAATCTTTTTGTTTCTCTTGTTGAATAATAACATAGAACCCTCTTGAGAAAGTTTTTTTTTTCTTTGGTTCTTGGTTTAATGATGAATGGTGGTCCAAGGAAATAACTTTTGTATTGTTCAATATTTTCAATTCATTCAGGATTTATGTTAATTTCTCCATAGTTTATGATAATTACATTAGGACGACTCCAAGAATTTAATTAACAGCATCACTGTGATATGAACAATTGTCTAAATATGTAGATTTATAACATCAAAAACATAAATCTGAACTCATAGACAAGACTCTATTAAAAAATGTAGATTATAAATTTTCTTTCAACACATTAACAACAATACATGCCTCAGTAAGATATCTCACATAGACATATCACGTAAAATACTAGTAGTATGCTATTCACTGGAATATAAAATTTTCCTTTCACTCAATTCATACGGCTTAAATTTAAGATACATGGTGTACTCATCAATAATTTTAAACACTAGTGATACACAATAGTCAACCAATAGTACAACCAATAACCAATTCAATTCTAGTTGTTAGTGTCCAATAGTCACAGTGATCAAAATTTACTCTTTTCACTATAGTTGGAGTCTTATGGTCAATTTTTTATATTTTCAAATAAATTTTGATATCTCTCTTCGTTTTCAAATTGTAAATTCATTTTCTATGTGTGATGCTACTCTCATGTCATGGTAATCAAGGTCAATTCATAATCAGTTTCATGAGTCATTAGTCACCAAAGCTCATTTTTCCTTCATTAAGTGTCATTATTTATAATCTGAAAAGGAAGAGTCATTGTGTCATAAGGTTGATCATGAGAGTATCATGAGTGTCAAATTTTTCACTTCGATTCATGTCATCATCATCCAAAACTAGTAGAGTGTCACGAGAGTTAGCACTTATGGAATAAATCACAACATAAAGTTATTTAGTTAAAAGTACATGGTGTCACTGCACTATCAATGCTAAAAATTGAGTTTTTTAAGTTATAAAGGACCACTAAAGCGTTTTAAAGCTTCAATGTATAGTTTCAAGTTCCAAAATATCCTCTCCATCACTTTGAAGAGCTGGCATATCCATTCAAACTGTGAATTTCACCATCACTGTAATCTTTCATCAGTTTGCTGCGTTTCTGGAGGGTCTAACTGTGCTTTTGATTTTAAGGCCAAATGGAGAAATAAAGGGTTACATTATCATCTCAGTGCTTCAAAGGTTCTTTTGACAAGTAAGTCTAACCTTGAAAACCCTCTATGCAGTATTTTTATTTAGAAAATTGATCAAACTCAATCCCTAGGATTTTTTTGTGTTGTCTCTTCCAATGTTCTATAGCTTCATTAAGAGGGAAAATTCCTTGTTTTTGGGTTCATACATCCTTCATTGTCCTCATTAAACATTCCCCACCCTTCCCCTCACTAAAATTACTTCATTTCACCATTTCCCTTATCAAACCCATCTTGTTGCTGCGCTTTTGGCACAAGTCTATGTTTTCCCTCCCCCCCCCCCATTTCTCACTCATTTTGAGAAATTTCACTTTCATTGTGTCCCTGACACCTATCCCTACCTCCCATAATTTTTTCATATTTTTTCCTACCCCCCATCCCCTCCATTCCCTTCCCTCACTTTGTTGCATTTTTAGCCATGTTTTGTAGCTCAAAGTCCCTTGCCCTCTCTTGTTTGAAACTAGGATTTTCTATCAAAAGTGAACCCAAAAACATTGTGAAGACCAGTGAAAGGAGGAGGTATAAGGTAGTATATTTCTCTAGATATGAGCCAGCTCATATGCAAGAGTTCAATGCATCAAAATTTATTAAAATATCATTTGAGTAGGCAAGCTGCCTAGGGTTTTTCCTAAAGGTGCAAGCGGTAGGATATCATCATGAATTAACAAGCCTCTTTGCCATCAATTTCAAAAAGGATCAGGAAATTATAGTAGGGATTAGTTTTCCATTGTAAAAAGAGGTCATATCTTCAACAACTACTATCCCTAATCAAGGTGAAATTTGGTTCAAGGGAATGGATTTAGACCTATAACACTACAAAATGTTCTTGAAACCACAGTACAAGGAGTCTCCTTCTCATGTTTTTTCCTAGCAATAAATTGTTGGAAAATTACAACCCTTTGATGAATATTATTATGAATTATTTCACTTTTGAGGGCGGGTTTAGCAGGCTATATCAGTATCACATCAGGTTATTGATGCATTTTACTTCTAAAAAGCCGCTAAACCTACCTAATTATATGTTTAGAATTTTGGGGAAGATGTAGAGAAGGTGCCGTCTAAAATAAAATATCATCAAGAAAGCCTCTTTCATCATGCTCTAGTTAAGGTAATAGTTCTCCACCAGCTGACACGGATTAAAATGTGATGGGAAGCTTTTTGGGAGGGAATTTCTCTCTTACTTGTCTCCAACCATTAAAAGAGTCAAAAATATCCTTCATCATCATCCATACCACAGGGTGTATAGACATCAATCATGCCATCAGTGACAAAAAATCAGCCTAGAATAGAGATTTCAAGGACGTATAAGAAACGTAAGAAGTCGTTCTTTGTTCCTGAAGAAGAAGATGAGATGCCTAGGTCTAAGACAAAAACTAGATCTCAAGGAAAAAGACTATCTAAGGAGGTTGTTAGTGAAGAGGCAGTTCAGACTGAAACCATGAAAGAGAAATCACCTCTAAGCAAACATGATTCACCATTGCATAATGAAGAATAGGTACCTCTAGAATCTGAGATGGATGAAGTATGAGAACAACATACAAACAAGGTAGCATAAGATATCATCAAGGAAAAAGAGGCACATATTAGAGAGCTGAAGGATGACATATACAAATCTAATTTCATGGTGGATTTCTTGCAATAAAAGAATAGATAGTTGAGGAAAACCATAATGCAACGTAACAAGTCACAAGAATATTCTCCATCAACAAGTAAAACAGGCGTTTTGACAACAAAGGATAAAGGTAAGGCCATTATTGATGTTGAACAACTAGAAGAGAAGAACATTCAAACACAGCCTAGGATATCTAAGGCAAGAGCAATTGCTAGGAACGAGTAGAATCTAGAAGCTCCATCTCCTCCTCAAGATCAAGAAACCATAGCTGTTGAATTTGACAACGACGGGGATTATTCTCTTAAAAAAGTGAATGTACACTTGGAGAAGCTAATAGAAAAATAAAACAGGGATACCACCATGCAAAGAAATATGTCAAGGCATTATTATGCTAGGAACATGATTTGCAAGTTTAGGGTGAAAAACATGAAGAAGAAACTCAAAAGAACCCTAAGGAGATTAAAAATGAATAAAATCATAGAACTATTCGTTGATTCATCATTGGTGGTATGATGGAAAAATAGAAATCAAAGGAGAGGAGACAAAATTTTGAAATTTTGAAGTTTTTTGTGCACATAGGGAAAAAGCATCCTACAGAAACACAACTAGTTGTTGTGCTTTTTCTCATAGGGTCTAAATAAAAAATTTCAAGCATGGTTGGGTAGATAATGACATAAGGATATCCGAAAATGACTTTAGGATGCTTGTAAAGTCATAATTTTGAATAAAATGATAAAAAAGTGCCATTTTTACATCTTTCTGCCATCTCTTCTGAAATTCACTGTGTTTTTGGACACTTGGTATTAAAATCAATTTTTAGGGGGATAAAATCTTAGTTCCCTATATTACTAGTATATTCCCTTATTGTTGTTAGTGGTACATAACCCCCTTATTGTTATTATTGTACCCCTGTAACCACCATATTGTTATTATTGTGCCCTTAAATTATTATTGTTAGGTCGGATATAATTACATTGTGGCCCCATGGACTCCTATATATAGAAAGGAGGTTTTGTAATTTGTAGCATCCAAGAATTTTTCATCCATGTAATGTATTGGAGGTTTCCCCCTTGAAGTGGCTTATTTCTAAGGCATTGACATCTCTTTTCTTCTATTCTTGGAGTTGGTTTCACAACATTTGGTATCAAAGATTTGGATTCTAGGGTTTTCGCTGCTCCAAACCGACCATCGTGGAATTTTCGCTATAAATTTTGTTCTACAAAGATCAGAAGCTGAAATTTTTAGAGTGCGAAGCTGAAATCCTAAGGAACATCGTCGCAAAATTTCAGAGCTTGGTTCGCAATATTTTCGGAGATATGATCTGTGGAATTCAGGGTTTTTTGCAGGCTCCTGAATTTAACCTAAATAGGTCATCGCGGCATTTGTGCTATAATTTTTTTTCTACCAAGTTTCAAAAGCTGAAATGTTTAGAGAGCAAAGCCAAAATCCTAAGGAACAATGTTTCAAAACTTCAGAGATTGGTTCGCAATATTTTCGGAGATATGATATGTGGAAGTTAGGTCTTTTTCAGGCTCCCGAATTTCATCTCAAAGAGGTTATTGTGGGACAATCTTCAAAACCATCTCTCTGAGCATCGGATGGGAATGTTGTAAAAAGTGACTACAAGTAAATGGATTGTAGTTTCTTGTCTATAAATTTCAGAGCCAAAGGAGGAAACAGTGACACGTGGCAAGTAGTATAATTTCACTCTACTGAACCAGTCCATAATTGGGTCATTGTGGGAGATTGCACATAACTTTGTCTTGAAGAATCCAAATCAGGTCAGACCTATGACATTTGAAAGAAGATTCAGAGGGCTAATATAAGGCCGAATTTCAGATATTGAGGATCTTCAATTTTAGATATAATTCAATTTCAATATAGAGCTCCTCAAAAGTAAGTAAAAGGTGTGTTTTTTTTTCCCGAATTTCATAAGTCTTGTATGAAGAATTAAGTTGAATTGATTCCAAGGGCATATTGTAGAATATATATCATTATTGGATTATAAAATGGCCCCTAAAAATAATTCAACACCCATTAAGCCTTTAAAAGGCTCTAATATGACTCATGAAGATGAAGAATGGAAACATGACATATCAAATTTACAAGAGCAAGTGCAAAAAAAATTTCTCTCGCAAAGAGCAACAAAAAATGACATGGAAGTTTTGAAGAAAGGCGTGGAAAATAAGATGGATGGTTTGAAGAAAGGCATGGAATCTAAGATGGATGGTTTGATAAATAAGAGAAACACCTTCTTTAGCCAATTGATAAATCTAAAACAAAAGGGTTTAGTAGGGGAGCACATTGAGGACTTCCAAAAATTGAATATAAGGGTAACTCATATTCTAGAGGAAGACATGATTGATCTCTTCATAGGTACTTTAAAGGATAACATCCAACATGAAATTCGCGTTTTGGAACCTAATTCATTGGAGAAGCCATTCAGGTTGGCAAGAAACATTGAATGTAAAATTATGGCGACAAGGAAGCCTACCACTCACTTCTATAAAGAAGGAAGTGTTTCTACTCCTAGATTTCCACAACCTACAAGGTTGACACCAAAAAAATTGGAAGAAAAAATATAAAAAGGGCTTTGCTAAAATTGTGATAGAAAATACACTAAAGGTCATAATTGTGCTGAGAAGAAATTATTTTACATAGATTGTGAAGAGGAAGAAGAAAATGAACAAGAAGAGGATATACACCAGGAACCAACCCTAGAAGAGGAAGAAATGAGTCTGACCATATCGTGTAATGCATTGTCAGGAATTACCACTCATCAAACTCTTAATATATAAGGACATATCAAGAAGAAAAATGTAATAGTGTTGATTAATTCAGGTAGTACCCATAATTTTATTCATTGTAAGGTAGCCAAGGAATTGAATTGTTGCCTATACCCAACACCAGAATGTCAAGTGATGGTTGCAAATGGAGGAACTATAAATTACTCTAGAAAATGCCATAATATCAAGCTAACCATGGGGGAATATGTATTAAATAGTCCAATTCTTTCCATTCCTATGGGAGGTGTTGATGTTGTACTAGGAGGACAATGATTACAATCTTTGGGGATGGTAGCTTTTAATTTTCAAGAACTTTTCTTGAAATTTTTTTCAGAAGGAAAGGAATTCGAATTACGAGGTATTGTAGGGAATCCAAGAAAGATAATAAGATCTAATTTCATGACAAAGCTTATAAATAAATAACAATGAGGCGTAATTTCACAATTATGCTCACTAGAAGTTCCAACATCAAAATCTTCTATTTCTGTAGATCTCCGAAAAGTCTTGGACAATCATTCCAAGATTTTTGAAACTCCAAAAGGACTCCCACCTATTTTTCATCATGATCATGCTATTTATTTGATTCCAGGAAGTGTTCATCCAAAAATCAAGCCTTATAGATATCCTTATGTCCAAAAGAGTGAAATTGAATGTATGATTACAAAAATGTTAGAGGGTGGTACAATTCAACCTAGTCAAAGTTCTTTCTCTGCTCCTGTAGTATTGGTACACAAGAAGGATGGATCAGGTGCATGTGTCCGAACTATATGGAGCTCAATAAGCTCACTATTAAAGATAAATTTCCCATTCTTGTGATTGATGAATTATTGGATGAATTACATGGAGCAATTTATTTTACCAAGTTGGATCTTCGTTCAGGATATCATCAAATTAGAATGAAGACAGAAGATATTCCAAAAACATCATTTCGAACTCATGATGGTCATTATGAATTTTTGGTCATGCCTTTTGGCCTTACCAATGCACCTTCTACATTTCAAGACAATGAATTCCATTTTCAAACCCTTCCTTAGAAAATTTGTGCTAGTATTTTTTGATGATATACTAATCTATAGCAGGTCTTGGAAGGATCATGTTCAACATGTTGACAGGGTGCTCAAACTATTGCAGAAGAAACAATTATATGCAAAAACATCCAAATGTTTCTTTGGAGTACAAGAGGTGGAATATCTGGGTCATATTGTATCTCACGAGGGTGTTAAGGTAGAACCTAACAAAATTAAAGCCATTAAATAATGGAAATTCCCCACAGCCATAAAGTAGTTGCAAGGATTTCTCGAGTTAATAGGGTATTATCACAAGTTTGTTAAGAATTATGGGAGAATAGCAGCACCTCTAATAATATTATTGAATAAAGATGCATTTTCATGGACTCCTGAAGTAACTAAGGCCTTTGAACATCTTAAAGAGTCAATGTGCCTAGCACCATTCTTAGCTACGCCGGACTTCACAAAAACCTTTATTTGGAATGTGATGCCTCGGGAAATGGAATTGGTGTTGTTTTAATGCAAGAAGGAAGACCCATTTATTTTGGAAGTCGTCTAATCAAAGGAAATTATTTACAGAAAGCTATTTATGAGAAAGAAATGTTAGCAATACTGCATGCACTAAAGAAATGGCGAACTTACCTAATGGGAAGACACTTCAAGGTAAAAACTAGTCATGATAGTCTTAAAAACTTTTTGGAACAAAGACTATCTTTAGAAGAGCAGAAAAAATGGGTCACAAAGATGTTGGGTTATGACTTTAAAATATACTACAAAAAAGGGAAGTTGAATGTTGTTGTAGATGCACTCTCAAGAAATAATGAAGAGGTGGAAGCATTGCTTTGTGCCATTTCTATTATCCAACCAAATTGGATAACCGAAGTAAGGGATGAATGGAAGAAGGAAGAAGAAGTGTGGACACTCATTCAAAAGTTGCAGCAAGATCCAAGTACATTTGATAAATTTCATTGGAAAAATGATTCCTTATGGTACAAAGATCGCTTATATCTTTGTAATAATTCCCAACTAAAACAAAAGATTCTTTTGGAATTGCACACTTATCCTTTAGGAGGACACTCAGGCTTTTTAAAAACTTACCACAGGGTGAGGAAAGAATTTTTTTGGGATGGTCGTAAATCTGATATTCAAAATTTTGTGTTGGAATGTTTGATTTGCCAAAAGAATAAAGTTGAGAAAATTAAGACCCCGGGTCTTCTAGAAACTTTATCCATTCCAAGTCAATGTTGGGGGGATATTTCAATGGATTTTATCACAGGTTTACCTAATTCGGAAGGAAAGAGTGTCATCATGGTGGTAGTTGATAAACTTACCAAGTATGCACACTTTTGTGCATTATCTCATCCATTTAAATCAAGTACAGTTGCTACTACATTTATGGACACAATTCAAAATCTACATGGAAACCCAAGGGTTATTGTGAGTGACAGAGATCCCATTTTTACTGGAAATTTTTGGTCGGAGTTATTTTCTTGTTTGGGTACTCAATTAGCTCATAGCTCATCTTATCATCCTCAATCTGATGGTCAAACTGAGATAGTAAATAAATGTTTGGAAGGATATCTTCATTATTTTGTATCTGATAAACAAACAACATGGTTCAAGTGCCTACCTCTCGTTGAATGGTGGTATAACACTTCCTTCCATAATGCAGCAAAATTGACCCCATTTATGGCACTTTATAGATATCGTCCACCATACATCACATCATATTTAAGAGAAAATTTGAAGGTTCAAGCAGTGGAAGATCACATCGAGCATCAACAAGAAGTTCTCCAGCTCTTAAAGGATAACATGAATTTGGCACTAAATTGAATGAAACAACAGGCAGATCAACATCGCAGCGAAAGAAGTTTTGATGTAGGAGACTGGGTATTTTTACGACTATAACAATACAAAAAAATGCCCCTCAAGCAAGCTAATAAGGATAATAAATTATCACCAAAGTACTATGCTTCTTACAAGGTGTTGCAAAATATTGGTACTATGGCATACAAATTGGAGCTTCTTTCTTCTTCACGAGTGCATCCAGTTGTCCATGTTTCATTCTTAAAGAAGGTTATAGGTGAAAATATTCCAATTCAAACAACATTGCTAGAACTTGATGAGGAAGGAAAAATCATATTGGAACCTGAAGCGGTCACGGAAACAAGAACTTGACAGCTACGAAATCGATCAATTTCAGAGTATCTCATCAAGTGGAAGAACTTACCCACTAAATATTCTACATGGGAGGATGATAATTTTATACAGAAGCACCCAGAGCTACTCAAGTGTTGAGGACAACAATTTTTTGAAGGAGAGGGGCATGTTAGGTCCCTATATTATTATTATATTCCCTTATTGTTGTTAGTGTAACCCCCTTATTGTTATTATTGTACCCCTATAACCCCCATATTGTTATTATTGTGCCCTTAAATTATTATTGTTAGATCAGCTAGGATTACATTGTGGCCCCATGGACTCCTATATATAGAAATGAGGTTTTGTAATTTGTAGCATCCAAGAATTGTTCATTCATGTAATGTATTGGAGGTTGCCCCCTCGAAGTGGGTTATTTCTAAGGCATTGATATCTCTTTTCTTCTATTCTTGAGGCTGGTTTCACAACATAAAATGATGAGCTTGGATGAATTAAAGGTCCCAGGGTATAGTATAAATCCTAAGCTTTCTTCACCAACCTTCAGCAACAATCAAAACTTCTTCCAAGTCATCTAAAAGTCAAGCCAAATTTGTTGTGTTTTTGCTAAAAATATTTGTTACGTTTCTGGGAATATTTGCTACGTTTTGTGTTTGGATAATTTTCACTACACATGGAGGTCAAAGGTCAAACTTGGTCGATGCAATAGCTAACTCATGAGTTATCTGATGATTAATAGGATTATTAATGATTATCATTGTAAGGAGTCGTGTGATTAATGCTTTGATAGATAAGCTTAATTATTTAGGTAAAAAATGGGAAGGTTGTTTCTAACTTCCCTAGGAAAGGGGAAGGTTGCTCCTAAACCTAGTGCTTCTTATCTAGGAAAACCTAAATAAAAGACCTATTGTGCAAAATAACTATCCTAAAACCCTAATACTCTCCAGTCACTTCCATTGGCTATGAGGTTGATTTTGAGATATTAATCTTTGATTTGGTAGGGCTAGATACCAAGTCAAAAGTGGGTATGTGGTTACCTCTTTCGTTTCCTTTCTTAGCTTTGGGAAATTTAGGAGTGTTAACATTTTAGCGACGTTTCCAGGGAATGAGTGTCAAATTTTCCTTGGGGATATTTCTTACAGTTTGTTGAAGGCTAGACTTGTGGGTCATAGGTGCTAGTACTCAAAGAAGGTTGATTTAGTAATTTCGAGCCAAAGTGCAGATTAAGAAGAACAATAGCTCCTAAAAGGAATATGAGGTGGCTCTTAAGAAATCAAAGATCACTGTCTCAAGAAGTTAAAAAAGGTACACCTCCACTAGTAAGATCCACATCTTTACTTGCAAGGTTGGTTTATTTTGCAGATCTATATTTTGACCTAAAATTTGAGTCATCTTTATTCAAGTCTAAGTCAGAATCTTTCCTCTCAGAAGTAGCTTTTGATCCCGTTAAGGTTAAAACATATTTTTCATTTTCTAAGTCTTCATCTTTTGAGGGTGATAGAAGGTCTGGTCAGATTTTTATAAACTTCATAGCTTGGTCGATCAATTCCAAATAACCTATGAAAATGCCTATATCCAATACCAACAGGATAATTTATTTTCTGCTACATCTACTATTAAACCTTCTCATACAACTACTCCATCATCCTCCACTATCAATCCATCACTTCCCCTAAAATAATTTCCTCCATCAACACCTCCTATTGTGATTTCCATACAACCTTCTACAGCAGTCACGAAAAATTTTTCTCCTTTGATTCTACCACCCCAACTTACTTCTTTGCCTCAAAATTATGGTCAAGGATTACCTTTGTTTAATGGGACAACAAAGGTCACGACTCAGAAACATATAGTTAAATTGATTGATTTTATTTATCTTGAGGAAATTGATAATGATGATGCAAAAATGCGCATAATAGCAAAAAATTTTCCGAGGCAAGTCAAGAAATGGTTTCATTCCTTAACAATTGCTTTTGTATCCAATCCACAATAGTTAATAGACCTATTTTTAGAAAATTGGGAAGAGAAAAATAACCCTCTCCAAATTTTGGCCGAGTACAATTCTTTGAAAATAAATACTAATGGATCTGTGTAAGATTTCACATCCAGATTTAATAGGACATATTATTCTATCCCATTAAACATTAAGCCTCCTCTTGGCCTGGCACTTATTCATTATCCAGATATTATTGATCCGGATATGGCCTACCAATTGAGGGAGATAAATCCTTCTACCCTTGAAGACATGCAAAGGAATGCAGTGAGTGTTGAGGAAAATATACTTATCAAAAAGTAAAATATGAAATAAGAAAAGAGGGTTACCATAAAGGAGGATCCATCCACTTGATCTGAGGGTAAACTTGATACTTTTATTAAGACAATGCAGAAGATGATGGACAAGATGACCATCACAGATAGACAAGAAAAACCTCCAATCAGATATCCCAACTTCTTAGGTCAACAAAAAAAACCCCAATATAGGATTAAAAAAAGGCAGCAGAGGGGTCACGATCGACAAGGTCAGCAGTAGATCCGTACTCCTTTTTAGCAAAATTATACAGAGGACCCTAATGAGGAAGAATAGATCTCAGAGGAAAATCAACAATCCATTCTCTTGACTGAGGAGGATGAATTTTCTGAAGAACCTTATGTACCTAATGATCAACAATATGTTCTTTCTAGTGATGATATGTTGGAAGAATATACAGAGGATTATTAAAGATGTTATCAAAATCCCCTTAGCAAAGTGCAAAGGAAATATGGTTTGAGATATAAAATTGTGCCCATAACTTGAAATCATAAAAAAAAGAAAAATTCTCAAGCAGATGTTCTAACAAAGAGATGACCACTACAAATTATAATGAGGACAAGGGACCTACTGTTACAAATCAAGGAAAAAGTAATGAAGCTTCCACTATCAATTGGAAGAAATATAAAGAAACTCAAGCTAGAGGACAAAGAAAGGAGACCCCAATCAAATAACAGCCTCAAAAGAAGGACATGCCATCAAAAGAGGTAGAAAATCATTCTACTTTATTTAGCCTTGAGAATGAAATTTCAAAGCTTAGAGTCTCAATTCGATTGTCTGAATTAATTAATAATGACCAATACAAGTTCCAAGTAGCTAAAATTCTTAAGTTTGACCATATTTCTGATATGGTGAATGTTAGTGATGACCACCCTGAGATTTCGTTTGGCCTTGTTGTGGATGGTAACTTCGAAGACAATGAAGTTCCACCTTTTTACCTCAATCTCAAAATCCATGACTTCATCATTCATAATTCTATGCTAGACTCCGAGGCCTCCTATAATCTCATGCCTAAATCCATCATGGATAAATTAGGATTGGATATTACGAGGCCATACCATGACCTTTACCCTTTTGACTCAGGAAGGGTTAAGTGTCTTGGTCTTATCAAATATCTAGTGATGTCCTTAGATAAAATTCTAGCTAAGAATGTTCTTATGGACGTTGCTGTAGTTGACATTCCTCTGAGATATGGAATGCTTCTCTCCCGATCATGGGGATCCAAACTTAAAGGTGCATTGTATTTAGACTTTTCCTATGCTACTATACCAGTTTTTGGACAACTTAGAAAATTATACAGGGAGAAAAAGATGAAATACACGATTAGTAGCAAGGAAAAACCCAATAATCACCAAATTCATGTTGTACATATAGATTTAGAGTCATTTTTTTTGTAAAATGATGATTTCTCAGCTTTGTTGGAAGGTTTGGTATAAGAAAAAGCAGAAATTTCAGAGATTTCAGATTGTGTTCAAGAAATTCCAAGTGCAAAAAAACAAGAATATGTACCAAGCAACTTGTAGACAAGTGCATCAATAAAAAATACAACTGAAATAGTGAATGAGACAGAGCCTATTGGGACATCATATCATTCTCAAACAGTTAATTAAGATCAATCATCTAAAATTGAGCTTCCCCATGAAGAAATGGCCTATGAACCATGGATTTTGATGGAGCCTTAATTAAGGAAGGAGCTAGAATTGAAATTTGGATTAATGGTCCCATGAAGTAATCATCTCATCTTCCTCCTAATGTCTGGATGTGTTCCTATAAACTAGCATTTTATTTTACTAAAAATGAGGCAGAATATGAAGCTTGGATAGTTGGTCTTAAAATACTCAAGAAACTAGGTGCTAAGAAGATTTCTGTATAGGGCGACTCTGAATTGGTAATAAATCAAGTCATAGGGGGATATAAGGCCAAGCATACTAGAATGTGAGAATACTGTAATGTGGTATTAGATATTCTTAAGACCTTTGTTGAATACATTTTATCATTTATTCCAAGGAACAATAATATCATTGTTGATGCCTGAAGCGAACAAAGTTCCTTCTCAAGTTAAAATACTCCAGAACACTTGGAATACAAAGATATCCATGAGGATACAAATATTATATTATAAAATATATGAGATAGATAGATAGATAAAATGTTACAATGAGGCCCTGCTTATATACCTATGCAGGTGACCTTTCATGACTGGGCATGTCTCTTAGACATTCCCTTTCACTAACTTAATGACTACTTACATAATCCTTAATTGAATATTTAATAATTATATTTTTTATATTCATTATGAATTATGTTCATAACACTGCCCCTTCCTTCAAAAGCTTTGTCCTCAAAGCTTATAGTTGACACTTTTCTTGAGTTCAATCACGCACCATTTTCTTCATTTTCTTTCGTCACAATTTAATATATCAACTTTTATTTATTTGTTTGTTATGAATTGGCCCTTCCTTCAGAACTTTGTCCTCAAATTTTTATGGATAATAATTTCTTCATCTTGTATTTGTTAAAATACTATAATTTTCAGGAAATCTTTCTTCTTTAATTTCCTTTTCATCAATGATTGATTTCATTTTGTCTGTTGAATTAAGTTTTTAGGGTTTTTAAGGTAACCCTTCCTAACTTTCTCTTCTTCTTTTTAATGAAGTTATTATTCCTTCAATTTTTTATTTTTTAATAATTTAATTAATTAAATAATTTTAATATATATATATCCTTTTAACAATTGATTTTTTTAAACTCTTTTTTTGTTGAAAGGTTACAACCCTAGTGAAACGTGGCTATTCACATATATTCACCTATAAAATACATGTCCACTTATGTGTATTTGACTCGGTTAATGTTCTCCATGTAAAAGTAAACTTACCACTCATACAGAGAGTTTTTATTCCTTTACTTCTTATTTTACCTTGCAAATACCATGGGCACTTACCATGGGCTTCCAAAACCAGGAGCTTGTAAACCATTGAAAGAATAATCAAAATAACCTTACCTACTCTTCCTTTTTTCTTTTTCCTTTTTAATTTTAAATTATATTAGTATGTACGTATACTTTATATATATCTCTTTTTTCTTTTTCTTTCTTTTATTTTTTATTTTTTGTTTTTTGTTTTTTTTGTTTTACTTATATATATATATATTTATATATATATATTTATATTAATAATTTTTTTTTATCTTTCTTCTTCTTTTTAAACTTTTTTTTTTGTTTTCCTCTTCTTTTAATTTTAGTGACCAAGGGCCTCTGACGAAATTAGTGATGGATAAACTCCAGATTGTAGCTAAATGCTTCAACTATGACGGCAACAACGTTGATGAATTTCAATGACCAAGGGCCTGGATCAAGGAGCGTAGCTCTATGCAGCGATGAGCGGCTAGAAGATCGAACTTCTTTGATACCAAATGAAGCGAAAAAAGTTCCTTCTCAAGTTAAAATACTCTAGAACACTTGGAATACAAATATATCCATGAGGATAAAAATATTATATTATAAAAGATATGAGATAGATAGATCGATAAAATGTTACAATGAAGCCCTGCTTATATAACTACGCAGGTGACCTTTCATGACTGGGCACGTCTCTTAGACATGCCCTTTCACTAAGTTAATGACTACTTACATAATCCTTAATTGAATATTTAATAATTATATTTTGTTATATTCTTTATGAATTATATTCATAACAATGCCCTTGCCAGTTCAGCTAGTATGTTCAAGATTCTGGTTTATTCCAACAAGAAGTATGAGATCAATGTCAAACATCACCCTATTGTTCCGGAAAATATTCAGTATTGGAAAGTCTTCCAAAATGATAAACAAATTGATCATTTCTTGAAGATGGAAGAAGCGTTTGTTAGTTCAAAAATTCATCATCAATTTTATGAACATGATCAAGAAATGCATGAAAAAAAATTAAAGGTATGACAACTAAAAGATAACTCAATTGAAAGAGATCTAATATCCTTGGAGGATTTTTTGATCATGATGATTTTGCACAGAAACCAAAAATGCTGCAAATTGAGGTAGAAGTACTCCTGAGAAGCCCAAAATGGTTAAGATATCAAAGTCTTTAAGTCCAGAGATGAAAGGTAAATATGCAGCACTCATGACTAAATTTTATAATGCTTTTCCATGGGAATATAGTGATTTAAAGATGTGTGACAAGAGCATAATTCATCATACCATTCCCATAGATCCTAATTAGAAGCCTTTCCATCAGAAAATCAGATGGATGAATCCAAATTTTATGTCCTCCATTTTACACTACTCGTATTATTGTCCCTCTCCGTCTCTCAAATTGGATATTAAATTTAGTATCGATAAGAAAGAAGACAGGTGAGATACACTTGTTTATTGATTTCCGCAATTTAAATAAAGTGTCATTGAAGGAAAACCATCCACTTCCGAATATGGATCATATCCTACAAATGGTAGTTGGTTCCTCTAGGATTTCATTGTTAGATGGATATAACAAGTACAATCAGATATTTTTTCATCTGCATGACCAAGAAAAGACAACCTTCACGACACCTTGTGGTACTTTTATGTATGTTAAGATGCCCTTTGGGTTGGAGAATGCAGGATAAAAATTTTAGCGAGCGATGGGTATCACATTTTCCAATGAGAAGGATGTGTTTTTGGTCATTTATCTTGATAACACAACATTTTTTCCAGGATGGATGAATAACACTTGCAACATCTAAAGACAATCTTCCAAAGATGCATAAAATTTGGCATATCATTGAATCCAATGAAAAGTGTGTTTGCTATGGAGGAGGGGAAATTGCTCGATCATATTATATCTAAAGATGGCATCTGAGTAGATCCTTCAAGGATTGAGTCAATTCAGAATATGGAATATCCTAGGACTAAAAAGAAAATTAAATCATTCAATGGTAAGATCAATTTCTTGAGAAGATTTATTCCTAACCTTGTTGAACACTTAATGGAAATAGTTAATATGTTAAAGAAAATCAGCGGGATGAAATGGTTCAATGAGGCACGAAAATAATTTAATCAAGTCAAATTTGCATTGTCTCATGCTCCCATCCTTATTAGCTCATATTATACACTTGATGTTATCATATTTTCCTTTTCCTCTGAACATACATTAATCGTTGTCCTCATTTAGAAGAAAGATAGAAAAACAGAGAAACCATTTTCTTTATTTAGTAGGAAAATAAGGGATGGGGCTTTGAAATATAATATCATTGAAAGCAGGCATTGGCACTAGTTAAAGCTTTGAAGGAATTATGAGTTTATATCCTTCATTCTCATGTACTGAATGTTGCTATCAAGGATGCGTTAACACAAAATGATCCTGAAGGCAAGCGTGGTAAGTGGATAACTACTATGCTGGAATATGCTTTAGAAATCATACCTACAAAAATGATCAAAGGACAAGGCTTAGCTAAGCTCATGTGTTGGGTATGGAGCCTGATTATCTTATTTAGCTAGAAGTATCATTGTGCTAGACCCCTGTTCCCGACAGGGAGGCAACGCCACCCGTCGTTTGATCACTGCTAGGGGGGTCCAAGGGGGGCGGCAGCCTTGAGTAATCAATATGGGTTTTTCATTAGGCGGATGATATGAAGGTAGAAGTTATGTTTAATTTAGGCTTTTTTTCCCTAAAAGGAAACCCCTCTGTTTTATGAGGGTATTGTATTGCGTCTGTGTATTGTGTGTATAATCTGAGTGAGAAATAGCAAGGGGGACAATATGAGAGAGAAGAGGATATTACAGCGGATCTGTTGTAGGTTGTGTCTCTTGATTTTTCTAGATAATATAAAGGAAGGACTGGTTGTTTTCTTGGACGTAGCCCAAGCTAGGTGAACCACATATATCTGTGTCTCTCTTATTTTATATGTTTTATGTGTTTGTGTTTTTGCATATTTTATGTGTTCCATTGATCTGTAATATATAATTTTCTAACATCATGGAAGACTCTAAATTACATGCTTTAGACATCAACTTTATTGTTGCACTTTCCGAGGAGTAAGAGGTTGATTCATTCCCTCAGTTATCTCAATTTTTATTTCATCACCATGGCATTCATATATAGTTCATGTGCGGCAACAATTGAATCCTCCACTAGGTTTTCCCAAGAGTAAAGGTAGATCTTTCAAATTGAAGGCTCTTATGTATTGTATTCTTAATAACGATTTATATTGGAAAGATCCGAGAGGGGTTTTATTAATTTTTTTGGTAGAAATTGAAGCTGAGAAATTGATGAATGATTTCCATAAAGGTGATTGTGGTGGTCATCATTTTTGGAAAACTACAACAAATAAGATATTGAGGGCTAGATTTTATTGGCCGAGTTTGTTTTTAGATGTATATAAAACAATCATGAGTTGTCATGAGTGCCAATTTTTTCAAGGAAAGAGAAAAATTTTACCGCTACCATTGAAACCAATTGCAGTTCAAGCACCCTTCCAAAAGTGGGGGCTTGACTTCATTGATGAGATTCATCCTCCATCACCAACTCAGCATAAGTGAATACTCACTACCACCGTCCACTTCACAAAGTGGATTGAGGCCATTCCCACGAGATAAGCTACAAACACAGTAATGATTAAATTTATGGAGAGTAATATTTTGTCTCGTTTTGGCTGCCCACATAAAATCATTACTGAAAATGAAAAAACTTTAGATCCAAAAAAATTATAGACTTTTTTGATAAATATCACATAAGACTTGGACATTCAAAAACATATTACCCTCAAGGAAATGGGTTTTCATAATCATCAAACAATACATTGGTGAAAATAATCAAAAATTCATCGCAAGAGAACAAAAGGAATTGGAACAAAAGTTAATTAATGATCTATGGGCAAACAGAGTTAGCACAAAGAAATTTATTGGCATGTCACCCTTTCAACTATTTTATGGTGTAGATACAGTGTTTCCAACTTCCCTAACAGTGTCGGTGATGAAAATCCTACAAGAGATTGAGAGTGAGCCCAATGATATTCAATGAAGAATTAATCAAATGATCCACTTGCAGCAGTCCAGGGAAGAAGTTTTCAATAACACCTCAAAGCTCCAGGAGAACTTTAAGAAGATTAATGATAAGAAAACTAAGGTTGATGATTTCAACTTGGGAGATTTTGTTCTCCGATGGGATGCCCAAAATGAGGATAAAAGAAAACATTGTAAGTTCGACAAGCTATGGAAATGACCCTACAAGATTTTACATTCAGAGGGAATTTTTCTTACTTATTAGAAGATCTTAATGGGCAAGCACTTCCAGGAGGACCGGTGAATGGTAGGCTCCTCAAACACTATTTTACCTGATCTTGAAGAAAATTTTTCACTTCTATTGTAAATAACATTTTATTTGCTGCCAAAGAGTGAAGGGGATGTCAAAGAAGTTTGAAGCCCAAGGAGAAGGCCATAAGACTTCTCTAATCATCTTTTGTTTTCTCTTTAAGTTTGAAAATTGAAGTCATTTTTTGAGTCAAATCAAGTTAGTTTTTATTTTTCTAATTTTAGTTAGTCAGTATTTTGAGTGTCAAGTTTTTGAATGTGACTCCATTTTCCAATGAATAAGGCTACTTAGTCTACATTGTTCTTAACACCTCCAAAGGAGCTTCCATCCCCATTAGAGCCAATGTTA
Source organism: Pinus albicaulis (assembly GCA_034641835.2). Taxonomy (NCBI): domain Eukaryota; kingdom Viridiplantae; phylum Streptophyta; class Pinopsida; order Pinales; family Pinaceae; genus Pinus; species Pinus albicaulis. The sequence goes on along the minus strand of CM076574.1, from coordinate 467,044,666 downwards.
GTGTCCAATAGTCACAGTGATCAAAATTTACTCTTTTCACTGTAGTTAGAGTATTATGGTCAAATTGTTATATTTTCAAATAAAATTTGATATCTCTCTTGGTTGTCAAATTTTCATGTCATTGTCTAAGCATGATGCTACTCTCATGTCATGGTCATCAAGGTCAATTCATAATCAATTTCATGATTCATTAGTTACCATAGCTCATTTTTCCTTCATTAAGTGTCATTATTTATAATATGTAAAGGAAGATTCATGGTGTCATAAGGTTGATCATGAGTGTGTCATGAGTGTCATCATCATCCAAAACTAGTAGAGTGTCATGAGAGTTAGCACATACGAAATAAATCACATCATAAAGTTATTTGGTTAAAAGTACATGATGTCAATCCACTATCAATGCAAAAAATAAAGTTTTTTAAGTTTTAATGGAGCAGCAAAGTGTTTTAAATATTCATTGTATCCTTTCAAGTTCCAAAATATCCTCTCCATCACTTTTAAGAGATACCATATCCATTAAAACTACGAATTTCACCATCAGTGTAATCTTTCATCAGTTTGTTGCGTTTCTGGAGGTCTTGTTGCACTTCTGATTTGGAGGCCAAAGGGAGAAATAAAGGGATATGCTATCATCTCAGTGCTTCATAGGTTATTTTTTCAAGTAATTCCAACCTTTAAAAACCTCTATGAAGTGTTTTTATTAGTAAAATTGATCAAACTCAATCCCTAGGGTTTTGTTGCATTTTCTTGTTGTGTTTCCTCTTACAATGGTATATATGTTCATTTGAGAGGTAAAATTCCTTGTTTTTGGGTGCATACATCCTTCATTATCCTCATTAAACATTCCCCACCCTTACCCTTACTAAATTTCCTTCATTTCACCATTTCCCATATCAAACCCAGCTTGTTGATGTGCTTCTGACACAAGTTTCTGTCCCCCCCCCCCCCCTTTATATCTCACTCATTTTGAGAAATTTCACTTTCATTGTGTCCCTAACACCTATCCCTACCTCACATACTTTTTTCATATTTTTTCCTACCCCCCATCCCCTCCATTGTCATCCCTCAAGTTGCTGTGTTTTTATCCCTTTTTTGTAGCTCAAAGTCCCTTTCCCTCTCTTGTTTGAAACTAGGGTTTTCTATCAAAAGTGAAGCCAAAAACATGGTGAAGACCAATGAAAGGAGGAGTTATAAGGGAGGAGAAATCTATAGATATGATCTAACTCATATGCAAGAGGTCAATGCATCAGAATTTATTAGAAGATCATTTGAGTAGGCAAGCTACTTGGGATTTTGTTTAAAGGTGCAAGAGGTATGATATCATCATGATTTAACAAGCCTCTTTGCCATCAATTTCAAAAAGGATCATGAAATTATAGCAGGGATCAATTTTCTAGTGTCTGAATAGGTCATAGATTCAACAACTACATCCCTAATCAAGGTGAAATTTGGTTCAAGGGAATGGATTTAGACCTGGGACACTACAAAAATGTTCTTGAAACCACAATACAAGGAGTCTTCTTCTGTGTTTTTCCTAGCAGGAAATTGTTGGATATGTACAACCCTTTCATGAAGATTATTATGAAGTATTTCACTTGTGAGGCCAGGTTTAGCAGGCTATATCAGTATCACATCAGGTTATTGATGCATTTTACTTCCATAAAGCCCCTAAACCTACCTAATTATCTGTATAGAAGTTTGGTGAAGATGACAGAGAAGGTGCAGTCTAAAAGAAAATATCATCAAGCAAGCCTCTTTCATCATGCTCTAGTCAAGCTAATATTCCTCCACTAGGTGACACCGATTAAAATGTCATGGGAAGCTTTCTTGGAGGAAACTGTTGTCTTACCTATCTCTAACCATTCAAAGAGTCAAATCTCTCCTTCATCATTATCCAGACCATGATAATGACAAAAAACATGTCATCAGTGACAAAAACTCAGCCTAGAACATATATTTCAAGGACATAAAATAAAGGTAAGAAGTTGGTCTTTCTTCCTGAAGTAGAAGATGAGATGCCTAGGTCTAAGCCCAAAACTAGATATCAAGAAAAAATACTATTTAAGGAGGTTGTTAGTGAAGTGGCAGTTCAAACTGAAACCATGAAATGACAATCACCTCTGAGTAGACATGATTCACCATTGCATAATGAAGAAGAGGTACCTCTAGAATGTGATATGGATGACCTAGTAGAAAAACATACAAACAAGGCAGCAGAAGATATCATCAAGGAAAAAGAGGCACAAATTAGAGATTTAAGGGGCCTATCAAAGCAAGTTTCATGGTGGCTTTCCTATAACAAGAGAATAGGAAATTGAGGAAAACCATAATGCAAAAGAGCAAGCCACAATAATATCCTCCATCAACAATCAAAATAGGGGTTTTGATAGCAAAGGATAAAGTTAATTCCATTATTTATGTTGAGAAGTTGGAAAAGAATAACATTGAAACACAACCTAGGAGACCTAGGACAAGAGAAATGGCTAGGAAGGAAGAGAATGTAGAAGCTCCATCTCCTCCTCAAGCTCAAGACACCATAGATGTTGAATTTGATAAATAAAAGGAGTACTAGCTTGACAGAGTGGATGTACACTTGGAGAAGCTATTGGAAAAATCAAATAGAGATATCACCATCCAAAGGAATATGGCAAGGCATTATTATGCTAGGAACATGATTTGCAATGTTAGGGTGAAAAAAATTAAGAATAAACTCAAAAGAAATCTAAGGAGACTCAAAGTGAAGAAAAGCCTAGAATTTTTGGCTGATGCATCACTAGAGTTATGATGGAAAAACATAAATCAAAGGAGAGGAGACAAAATTTTGAAATTTTGAAGTTTTTTGTGCACACAAGGAAAAAGCATCCTACGGAAACGCAACAACTGGTTGCTGCGCTTTTTATTAGAGGGTCCAAATCCAAAATTTCAAGCATGTTTGGGTATCTAATGACTCAAGGATATTATAAAATCACTTTAGGATGCTTGTAAAGTCATAATTTTGAATAAAATGATCAAAACATGCATTTTTACACCTTTCTTCCACCTTTTTAGAATTTCGTTCCATTTCTAGACACTTGGTCTTAAAATCAATTTTAAGGGGGATAAATTTATGATTTTGGATGACTTAAAGGTCACAGGGTATAGTAGACATCCTAATATTTCTTCACCAACCTTCAACAACATTTAGAACTTCTTCCAAGTCATCTAAAAATAGAGCCAAAGTTGTTGCATTTTTGGGAAAGTTTTCTACGTTTCTATGTTTGGATAATTTTCACTACATGTGGAGGTCAAAGGTCAAACTTGGTCAATGTAATAGCTGAATCATGAGTTATCTGATGATTAATAGTCTTATTAATTATTATCGTTGTAAATAATCTTGTGATTAATGTTGTGATATATAAGCTCAATTAGTTAGCAAAAAAAGGGGAAAGTTGTTTCTAACTTCCCTAGGATTTGGCAATGAGTCATTAGGTTGCTTAATTAGTTGTTATGGATTAGGATTCGACCCCTTAGAGGTGGAATCTAGTTTTTATTCTATATTTATGTATAAAAAATTCTAAGAAAAGGTTGGATACTTGAAGCTCATACTTTTGGAACTTGTGTACTTGATTTTCACAGAAATAATATAGAGAGTTGTGGCTATTTTTATCGGATTCTTGTGATGTGGTTAGTAACACTATTTTTCTCCAGTTTTCGTTATGCATTTGATGATTAATAGTTCTACCAGCCATCTATATTCTTCTTGTTTTAATCTCCTAATTTTTAAACCGAATACATTGCCTCAAATGCTTTGCATTGTCTGAGATTTTCATATAAGTGTTTTATCCTCTAAAGAAATTAATTCATACATGTATGCTCATTTTACTCCTTCTACATGATTTCCTCCTCACAACACTACAATGAAAAATTTAATTTTTGTCACTGATTATAGCTACCTTGCCTCATTCTATGTTCGCAACTGATCTTTTGGAATACTTGGCCTAGTTCCTAAAACTAATGCTTCTTATCTAGTAAAACCTAAATCAAACCCCTATTGTGCAAAATAACTAGCCTAAAACCCTAATACTCTCCAGTCAATTCCATTGGCTGTGAGGTTGATTTTGAGAGAGCCCTCTCTGATTTGGTAGGACTAGATACCAAGTCAAAATTTGGTTTGCGGTTACCTCTTTGGTTTCCTTTCTTAGCCTTGGGAAACTGAGGAGTGCTAACACTAGGGATAATAAAACACCAACAACTTAATCTCGTTTTTAAACCACTTCAACAATCAACAAATACAAGACTTAGGTATTGTTATAAATTAAATAACAAAGAAATGGAATACATAAAATATTGTGGAAACATAAACAAAACAAAAAGTATAAAACAAGAGAGACATAGATAAACGTGGTTCACCCAATTTGGGCTACGTCTGCAACGAAACAACTGGTCCTTCCTTTTATATTTTCAAGAAAATTGGAGGGATACAACCTACAACACATCCGATGTAACTTCCTCTTCCCTCTCACACAATTTCCTCTCTTTCTCACACAGAATAATAATACACATCCACAATACAATTTCTTCATATAAATCGAGGGTCACCTTCTAGGGAAAAAAAAAACCCTAAATTAACATAAAGTATAGCATCAAATCTTCGTCCTATTGAACAACCTAGATTGACTATACAATTGAAACAATAATATTGAATCAAGAATATAATTAGCTTTCACACCCAACATGTATGATGCCAGTAACTAACCCTACTCACTCCATTATTACAATTATTTGACAATGACATTCATACAATGTATGTCAAAAACCTATAAAATCCACACATGTAATATTCAACTAGAAAAATGACAACAATATAACTTTATATTTTCAGGTATCAAGAGCAATAAAAAACCCACACACACTTTATCTTATAATAACACCATGTCATCAAGTTCATCAAATAAAAACATCACTGATATATGGCATAAGATATTAACTTCGAAGCGTAGGAAAACTTAACATTAGCTTGATAGGGATAGTGGAACCTGGAGTAAATCACAACAGTGTAGCTTCACTATAGTGCTCAACTGAAGAACTAATTTCAGTAGTGGTGACCCCTTCCTTTTCTCTGGTATTAGCATTTTGCTACAAATAAAAATGTATTAACTGAATGGATGTTGAACATGTTATCTCCTCAGCTATTCATGTATAATATCAAGTACTTCTTCTCATTTGTGCTCTTTCCATGAGTTGTACAAAACTCGTGCTCTTATTGAGTATCACACTAATGGGTGTAGACTCCATGCATTATGAAGAGACTTGACCCCACCAAAAATTATTCACTTAACACTCCTCCATGCATAGACTATCACACCAGTCAATTCATGCACCTTGTTAATGAATTCTTAAACATCTTGTCAAAACGCAGGTAGCCACAATCACACAAAAACTAAAATGACTCATGATAAAGGTATATTGATTGTTTTACCATTGCACTCCTTCTCTTAGCTACACAATGCATGTATGTTCTAATAGACTTAGCGATCAAATTGTTGCGTAGAGATGGGTTCCTTAAAATGAATTCCTAATTCCACAAACAAAAAAACTCATATACCAATTTGATGTTTGAATTGGTTGTGATCTTAAAATTATATATAGTCCATTGAAACTAGACTTGATACTGCTAACTATGAATCGTTCAATGGAGACGACACCCTCTGTCCCAAAGTCTTGTGTATTGTTACCCACTTGTCTTTCGTATTTAATTACATCGCTCTCTACGCACATTTCATTACATGTTTATAATGCCTCTTTGACTCTTGAAGTGATGACCACAGTCCCTGTGTTCCTTGCATACACACTAAACATGGCAACTAAGCTCATGCCATCTGTAAAAAAATGAAATTTTACACTGTAAAGGTGCTCAACTCTTCGATGTAATAAAATGACTTACAAAAAGGGCTACAGACTTTGAAAAAATCCAATACGAATCTTTTCATTAAATTTCAACTTCTTATTGGTTGGAATAAAGATTAGCTTTTAAATTTACTTCCAAGTATAAATAATTTTTACCCTTAGATTGAGAGAGTGATTCAATATTTGATTAATTATTCGAACTTCTAATAATTGGTGGAGTTTGGAATTTAAGATTTAATTTTAATATGGATTCTAAGGAAAATTCATTTCATGGCCTTTATAAAATGTAGGAGTCGGCCCCTTTAATTCTAGGCCCCTTAAAACAAAATTTGGCTTTGAAAAAAGATAATATTTTAACTCCTTAAAAGAAAAAGGTTCTACAAAATAATTTCCGCAATGGCTTCTTCAAAGATCACCTACAGACGAAAAACCAGAAATATAATCTACAATCAAAGAATAGACAAGATAAACATGCAGAAGAACTCAACCTTATTTTATTAAGATGTAGAAAATATTACATGATAGTACAATAGTATGGAAATAACTGAAGTGATGGCATCCCAAAAAATCTGCAATAATGCTTCATCGATCTCAAGAATAAAGCTAAACTAATAAATGGACCTGTAAATTTTGGATGAATTCACCAAGGGGAGAGAAGGGTTATCACCCACTCTCACTGAATCACCTGAGGCTTTTCATCCTAGGGCTACTAAAGCAGAGAATTAAATTCTCCAATCTACACCAAAGACAAATACTCAAACCAAGATGTCCTCAAATGATCTCCTCCTCCTCCTTTTAAATGCCCAATAGATACATCTCCAATCTTCTAGAAGTATTATATTTTATTGATATTCTAGAATCTCCCCCTTGAATTTATCTAAAGTGAATTTTTAATTTATTTAAGTCAGTTTTGGTCTTTCCCCCTTTTAATTAAATGACTAATTAAATTCATTTTTAATTTAGCAAAATGGTAAATCACGCACCATACTCTCTCTGGCAACTAAATTTCACTTCTCAACATCCTCTGTAGATATCCTCTCTCCAGTTCCAACGAGATATTACACTAAGGTGTTTCATCTATAATCCTTAATGCCACATTAAGCATGATTAATTAAGTTATGCTCAATAATAACCTTGTTTTATGGGAAGTATTAAAAAGCAACGAAACCAAAAAAAAATGTCCAAAACTACTACTGATGGTGAATATGCCAAGAGAAAATTGTCAGATCCCATAAAAAATCTTCAAAAAATCTCTAAGGCCCTTGATGACGTAATCCTTCTCTTGTGACTTAGTCATCCTGTACCATGTAAATCCATCATGTTTATAGTATGGAGGAAACTGAAAATGAAGGCATTACGAATGTAGGGAATACTGTGAATACGGCTCATCAGAAATCATCCACAAAAAAAATTGGAATAGGTGTTGGTAATCAAAAAATTATTAGGGCTCTTGTAGGGGTCAAGCAACAAGGGCACATGGTTCCTCCAAAAAGTAATCTTAGAAGGTCAGGATCTCCTTCTATACCCAATTATCAAAGTAGTTTTTTGGTTATTATTTCTCATGTACAAAGCTTGGACACAAAGCATAAAATTTTAGAACCTATGATGTTTTCAGGTATAGAGGATATGATCAAGTACCTATATGGAGACATATGGACCAAATCATAAGGACGACTCAACCATTTTCGCAAGTGTTGAAGCCTGATGTTGAATGTCACATATGTCACAATGAAATTCATATAGCATGAGATTAAAAACTCATCTTTGGATGGTATGTTACAAAGACGAGTTTCACGGGGACTCAGGGTTGGCCTCATAAGGCCAGGGACCACCAACAAAATGTGAACTTGGGTTACACTTTTTTCCCTTTTTTGAGAAAACACTTTCATTTTTTTCAGTCCTTCAACATTCCGCAAGCTAAAACAATTTTTCTGTTTAGAATTTCATTTTGCGATAAAAATAAAAGTTGTTAGAAATTTTGTTATCTTTCTATTACTTATTTTTTGGAATTTTTTTATACATATTTGATATGTCAACTTAGCATTTCTTTGAGTGTGTGTTTTGTAACAATCAACGGATTCATAAGAAGTCATGTTAATACGCAATGTTGTATTCTTTGAAAATTTGTCTTTTTGAGAAACAAAATGTGTTACAACAATACAGACAGAGTCTACTTCGGTTTCATCATATTTACAAAGCCAATGGATGCATATCATAATTACTAGAATTTTTTGAACTAGTCCAATATGAAAAAACTGCATATTTTGAATATGTTTCGCGATGCAAGAAATTTCTTAACATATAAGTTATAAACTAAAAATCTAAAAGCTACCCATTAGAGACGACAAACCAATGTAATCTACCATAATTTTTTCAATTTTTTTCACAATGTATTTTGGAAGATACATAATTTTTATTTCACTGAATCACAATGACCTTCAAAAATTGTTTGCACCAGTTTTATTACAAAATTAATTAAAATTAGTAAATATTTATGATATTCCATAATAGTTATATTTCCTGAAAGTAGATTCAATTCTGAAAATGCTTGTCTTGGTTCCGACAGTTAATTCAGAATGTTTCATGGAGTTTAATCAGTCTAAAGTTTCAAATACGTATTCAGAGCTTGGTTCTGCGTAACTGGCAATGTGTTAGTTTGGTCGAACTCTTAAAAAATTTCGGTTGCACTGTTTTTTGCGCCAACAGCCCATTAAGTCAAACGACATAAAATTTTGACCGAAATTTTACCTTACTTTCTGTCGGCCGGAAAATATCACCGAGCCCCTCCAAAAAAACATTTCGTAGCAATATAAATTTCCGCGAAATCATTCACTATTTTCGCACATTTGGTCTGATTTTACAAAGATCTTGATCTAATTTTGCAAAGAATTGTTTTGGATTTAAGGAACTTTCTTGGAGGTACATTCAAAGGACATTTCTTGGAGACATTCATTATTTTTGCATATTTTCGTACATTTGGTCTAATTTTGCAAAGAATTGTTTTGTGTTTAAAGAATTTTCTTGGAGGTACATTCAAAGAAAATTTTTGATGACATTTCTTGGAGGTACATTCAAACGACATTTCTTAGAGGTATGTGATATAGTATTTTGGATGTTTTTGGGCTTCATTTTTTTTGAAAGTATGGATTTGGGCTTAATTTTCATTATTTTTGAGGTATGGATTTGGGCTTAATTTCGAAAGGACATTTTTTGGACATTTTTTGGAAGTGTTTTTTAAAGTGGCATTTTTTATGAAGTTGGAATTAATTTTCAATGGACATTTTTTGGAGGCATTTTCCGAAGTGACATTTTTTTAGAGTACATGTTTTTAGTTGAAGTAAATCATTTATAATGAGTTTTTAAAATGAGTTTTTTCTAACTTTGTAAATGAAAATTTTTTGTAGGACTTGGAGGGAAATATTTTGAGCTTCCTTTCATTTTTATAAGACATTTTTTTTCTCGAATTTTTTAAAGTAAGTGTTTTTTATTAGAGTACGTATTTTTTTGTAAAATTTTTAAAATGAGTTTTTTATAAATTAAATCTTTTGTGATGATTTTTTTAATTGAGTTTTTGTTTAAATTTTTGAAGGAAATGTTTTGAACTTCATACTCTATTATCATGGGAAATCGAAGGAATTATACTAGAAAATATGATCAAAAAAGAGACCCTGAGGAACGTAGAGAAGATATGAGACTATCTCGCAAAAGAAAGATAGAAGCACTCTCAAATATTGGAGGGGAAAATCAACCTCAAATAGAAGTTGAAGCAGGTATGTAAATGTAAATATTATGATTTTGATATATTTAAAAATTTCCTAGTGTAAAATGTGAAGTTTAATTTTTATTTGATGAACTAATTTGAAAAATATTTTGCAATGTAAACAAAGACAGATATTCCTCAAAACATTGATGATGAGATACAAAATTTTGAAAGAGAAAGTGAAAGAGATACTGAACCAATGATTGAAGATGGTGAAAATGTTGAAATAAATTCAAGGGAAGAAATTGAATCACAAGGTATATATATATATATGTGTGTGTGTGTGTGTGTGTGTGTGTGTTGAAAACATGCATGTATTATTGAAATTATACATATATTTATAAATTTAGGTATTTATTGAATATGTAAACTTATTATGTACTATTCATTCAAATATGTATAGATGAAATCAATGTCAATGATGAGATGTTAGAAAATGTTGACACTCACACATATGGATATAAAAAAGCTTACCATTATATACAATATTGTGTTAATCAGGTTTTTGATAAGTATTTCATAAAGGAAAAGGTGGCAGTTCAAGCCCAAATGTTGAAGGTCTCCTATCATTAAGGAAATTAAAAGAAGCTACGACTTTATTGGGTATTCGAAAATCAACCAAAGATAAAAAAATGAAGGAAAATGTGATACAAAATATAAATAGTGCTATAAATTCAATTAGAAGATCTAGATAGAAAAATGTTTCAGTTGTACGTAGAGCAATACATATGGCAGTGGTTTCATCAAGTACTAAAGAGAATCGCTTGGTAAAATCTATGGCACGAGCATTAGGAACCTCGCGAAAAACTTTGCACAAACATCAGAAATTTCAGTTGCAAATAGATGTAAATGATGAACTTGCTTGTTGGAGAGCTATTTGTAGGCAACCATATAAAGATAGACTTGGAGAAAATGTTAAAAAAATAATATATGAATATTGGAAGAACAATTCGCGTGTTTCGCCAACTGCAAGGCATGTGATGCAAAGAAGAATAGCACGAAATCAGTACGAAGAACATGAAAAACATTTCTTGGAAACCACTCAGATAGAGTTGTTCAACAAGTTCAAAGAAGAGAATCGTGAAATTCATGTTTCAATTAGTGCTTTTGTTCAACAAAAACCATGGTATGTAAAACCTATCACCGTACGCGACACTTGTTGTTGCCGTTATCATGTGGAATTTGAGTTATATTATGACACATTCCTTGATTTTGGTAGAACATTTTGGAAGGATTCACCTCCTCCTTCCACTATCCTTGATTTCATATCTCAAATTCTATGTGAAAGAGAAAGCAATGAACTATTTTACGAAAATAAATGTGTTGGTGGTAAAAAATGCGATGATTGTGGAAATTTGACTAAATTTCAAAACAAATATCGTACTGATATAAATGATCAATCATTGTCCAACATGAAAGTGAAATGGAAGAGATATGAATATATCCATACATTGATTCAAGGTGCAAATAGTGTTAAAAGAATTGAATTACGAGAAGAAGAAATTTTTGTGATAGACTTTTTGAGAAAGTTTGAGGTAGAAATTTACAAATACACCAAGCATTCCCATAGAGCTCGATGGCAAGACTTGCAATTCAAAAAATCTCGTGAAGTTTTTCCACCAGGGACCATTTTGTCAGTGATTGATTTTGCAGAAAACTACACATTTGTTCCACAAAAAGAAATTTAGAGTGAATACTATCATTCTGACCAAGTCTCCATGCTCGTCCATATTCTATATAGACATGTTGAACAAAACATCGATCATATAGAAAGCACGAGTGAAAATCGACATATCATTAAAGAATATCACTTTTATATCAGTGACGATCGTACACATGATACATATTTTGTACAACATTGTTTTGGAAAAATTTATGATTCCTTGAAAAATCGTGGAATAACATTCAATGAACATTGGATATGGTCAGACAGATGCGCAGGTCAATTCAAATCTACACGATCATTCTTTTGGTTGTGTTGTCTTCATAAGAAAACATGCATTAAACATTGCTGGAATTTCTTTGAGACTAGCCATGGAAAAGGAGAACATGATGGTGCAGGGGCATGCATAAAACGAGCACTTCGAAGATATCAAATGAACCCCTCTGCAAGCCGAATTGTGGATGTGAAAGAAGTTGTTCAATGGTGCATCGCTACTCTAAGCCATGAGACTAACCGATCAAGGGAAGTGCGAAGGTACATTCAATTTAATTTTTATTGGATATCTAATTTTAAATAGTGTACATTTATCACAATGATTATCTTTGATTGTATTTTGATATCATATTTACATTCTTCTTTAAATTTTCCATATAAAGGTTTTTTTGGCATATTGGGATCGAAGATGTAGATAGATCAATTGGAAATGATGTTGAAACAATAAAAGGGACTCGAAAATTGCATTCAATTAAAGAAAAGTCGTCTAGAAATGTGTTTGCATCGGATAAAAGAAAATATTCTTGTTTTTGTCATGTTTGCATAGACAACACAAAATCCAATGATGTTTGTGAAAACAAAATGTATGTAAAATATTGGAAACATATAGAGCTAAATACAAAGGGAAAAATGTTCATTGCAATGTTTGAAGAAATGCAATCAGAGGAGACTACAATATCATCTGATGGTGATCGAGTTTCTGATCTTGTTAGAGAAGGTAACATTTGAATTTCTTTCTAATGATAAAGATCTAGAAATAAATTTGAATATGTATAATTTTGTTAAGTTTGTTTTATTGTGCAGGAGATGTTTTTGTTGTAATTGCACCTACTGACAACGATGAAAATGTGAAGTATTATTTGATGCGTTTCATTGAACGAAAAATGAAATTATTAGAAGACTATAATGATAACGAATTTCCATATGAAAGAGGATCTATTATACTGAAAGGTTATTTTTTCAGACAAACTAATCAAAGTGTGGATTTTGTTTACTTTGAAGACTATGAACATGATTTCATAAGTTGTCAATATAGTCACTTGGTGTGTGCAGCACACATAAAGTTGATCGAAGTTCAATCAAAGAAAAAAACGAAAATTAAGAAATGGAAAATGTCAAAATCCGAACATGAACGGATTATTAAAGATGGCATTCCATTGGATTTTTTTTTACTGAACTGCCCAACAATTTATTCTCTTTGGATTATATGTTCTATAACTTCTAGTACTCAATTAAAAATTGAGTTTCCTTGTTATGTTATATGTGCAAGTGTTTGCACATGTACAAATTGTTTTGGTACATGCACACTCTAATATCAACTAAAAGTAGCTTTTCTATACATGCATTGATGAAAAATGTTGCATATATGTGTGTGTGTGTGTGTGTGTGTGTTCTAGAATGCAATTAACTGTTCAAGTAGTTTTACTATGTGCATTGATGAAAAATGTTCACGTACTCAATATATGTTCTAGAATGCAATTAACTAAAAGTAGTTTTTCTATGTGCATTGATGAAAAATGTTGCATGTACTGGATATATACACGAACTCAATGCACGCCCAGTTTTTCTTGTGGGCTTTTTTGGTACAAAGTGTCGACAATGTAAATAAATCATCCACAGTATAATTTTGTACAAAGATTCCTTTCAGACAAGAGACTTGGAGAACTTCTCTGACTTTTGGTGGGATTTGACTCACATCTCTATTCCTGATTGAAAATATAGTACAAAATTTGTCTGTCCAATGGTCGAATATGTTCTATGCGCATTGATGAAAAATGTTGTGCATATATATATATATATATATATATATATATATATATATATATATATTATAGAATGCAATTAATTGTTCAAGTAGTTTTCCCATGTGCATTGATGAAAAATGTTTCACGTACTGAATATATATGTTCTAGAATGCAATTAACTGAATGTCATCAATTTACCAATTTATAAATCAACAAGGCTACCTAGTTGAGTGCATTAATGACATTGACCCCAATTCAACAAACATATATCTACTTCTTATATTTCCAATCAAAATTAAAGGGATTTATATGGGGAAAGAGGCAACTGAATATATATGTTCTAGAATGCAATTAACTGAATGTCATCAATTTACCAATTTATAAATCAACAAGGCTATCTAGTTGAGTGCATTAGTGACATTGACCCCAATTCAACAAATATATGTCTACTTCTTATATTTCCAATCAAAATTAAATGTATTTATATGGGAAAGAGGCAGAACATATAGCCCATGAACTACTTTTTAGAGGTCAATGAAGGTATCATCATGTGGGAAAATTTTTGGAACACTTGATTGGACTTGAAAGTAATCTTAAGATTTTTTTTTGATCTCTACATACTACATACTATTGTTTGAGTGAAAAAAAATTCCAATGAAAAGAACATAGCTTTTCAATCCAACTAACCATATCAATTGAGCTCTATTTGAAAAAAAAAGTAAAAAAAACCAAAAAGCCAACAAAATAACATCCTTGGTTGTTATTTTTATTGGAATAACTAAATCATATTAAGGATTCTCTTCATTGAAATTGTTTTTGGATGGAGAATCCTTAAAATATGATTTAGCTATTCCAATAAAAATGACAACCACGAATGTTATTTTGCTGACATGTTTTGTTGGCATGTTAACTTTTCTTTACTCTTTTTTCAATTAGAGCTCAATTGATATGGTTAGCTGCATTGAAAAGCTATGTTATTCCCATTGGAAATTTTTTCACTCAAACAAGAGTATTTAGAGATCAAAAGCAACCTTAAGATGCCAAATGTACTTCAACCATCCAAAACTTGAGTTTTAAAAACTTTTTGATTATATCAAAACATTGCTTCACATGTAATGCCAATTGTAGTTCAATTATCCAATAAAAACATTTAACATTATATCACATGCCAAATGTAGATCAACCATCCAAAACTTAACTTTTTTAATTTAACAAAAAATTATAGATCACAACATTACTTCACATGCCAAATGTACTTCAACCATCCAAAACTTGAGTTTTAAAAACTTTTTGATTATATCAAAACATTACTTCACATGTCATGCCAATTTTAGTTCAACTATCCAATAAAAACATTTAACATTATATCACATGCCAAATGTAGATCAACCATCCAAAACTTACCTTTTTTAATTTAACAAAAAATTATAGATCACAACATTACTTCACATGCAAAATGTGCTTCAACCATCCAAAACTTGAGTTTTTTTATTTTTTTTTATTTTTTTTATATCAAAACATTACTTCACATGTCATGCCAATTGTAGTTCAACTATCCAATAAAAAAAATTAACATTATATCACATGCCAAATGTAGATCAACCATCCAAAACTTAACTTTTATTTTAACAAAAAATTATAGATCATAACATTACTAGTAGTTCAATTATCCAAAACCTAAGTTTTAAAAACCAAACAAATTATATAACAACATTACTTCGCATTCACATGCCAAAAGTACTTCAACCATACAAAACTTAACTTTTAAAAACAAAACAAATTATATTAACACAATAAAATATGTCAAAAAATTGTAGATCTCACAAGTATCAAACATGAAGTTATATATATATATATATATATATATATATATATATATGACTGTGCATCTAGATAATATATAAAAAAGTAAATTTAAGACTAGAAATCTCAATCAAATCTAGAAATAATGTCCATCAAATACATATGGATGTAGTGTCTTTCCTAGCAGAGTCTCAATCCACGAGCTATCTTGCAAAGCATGGGGAACCTGTACACAATTCCCATACAAACATTAAAATTTGATGTTTTAAAAATGAGTGAGAATATATAGAATTTCATGTAAAAAAAAATATAAAAAAAAATCATGCAATACCTCATGAGGTTCGCTCTCCATTTGTTGCTTGCCTGCTACAACTTCCCCCATGGGAACATCTCCAACGGTAAACTAAACACTATACATGTACAATTATATATATATTAAAAATTTTCAGATGAAAATGCATGCATATATAAACTTATTTTCAATAATATTAAAAAAAAAGTTAGACAACTTGTTCAAATGGTTGAAATGGTGTGGATGTTCCTATCTCTATCGCTAGAGTCCATGGATTAAAGAAATCTTCTATAGAAACCTAAAATTCAAAATCTTAAAAGTATAAAATAACTCAAGATCAAGATCTCAATTTATAATAAAAATTTTAAACTTCAATTTATAAATTATAACTTTTAAAAAAACATATATATTTAAAAGTGAAAAATTGAATACTTCTGCAGGTGAATTTGGGACATCTCCTAAGAGAGGCTCCAAAAGAAAATCTCCAAAAACCTAAAATTCAAAAAATTTAAAATAACTCAAGATATAGATATATATCTCAATTTTTAATGGAACTTTTTGAGGTGGAATATATATAACTTAAACATAAATTTTAAAAGTGAAAAATTTTCCATACTTGTTTTGGATCTAGCACATCTCCTAAGGAAGTAGAAGGTACATCTCTCAAGGAAGAAGAAGGTACCGCCATCCCAAAAACATCGAACGGAATCAAAATCTGTTAAAACATTTTATTATTATATATGTACATGTACATGTGTGCACAATTATTTATTTTAAAAATATCACTTAAAAAACACTAACATTTGTCAACATATCTTGATGATGAGACCCATCTTGATTTCCTGAACCAGAGGCTCCGAACGTGATATTAACGTTTTCATCATTCATCATGTGTGACAACTATAAATGGTGTTTTAACATATAATGATACATTTTTGTTAGATTAATGTACATACAAATAAATGTATACATATGCATGTGTATTTATTACAAATTGTATATGTATGTGTTAAAATAATTGAACCCTAACCATCAACACATATCATTCCCATGCCCTCTTCCTCATGAAGAATTAGGTCTTGCCAACCATTGCGACAATTCTTTGCATATATTCTAAGATCTTCAACACTCATGTTGTAAATCTCTTCAACCGTACAATACACAAAATTGGCGTGTGCATTCTCATGTGCCCTTTGTCGATTTAGAAAAATATCGACTCCACCCAGTCCGTTGTGAACATTGTCAATGATGGCATACCTTGCTTCTCGACTAATTTGAGAAGTGGCATCCATCTCTGACTATAAAGTTTCAACCCGAAAATGTCGACTCACCAATGGTAGCTCAGGGCAAGGCAACTCAACATCACGCTTAACGCCCCTACGGTCACACAATCGACCTTTCCCAGGACCAAAAAATTTTGACAGAAGGTCATTGTAATTGGGTTTCATTTCCAAAAATAATTCTGCATAAAAAAAAATTTCAAAATAAATAGGAACCTCGTCATTCCATGGGAGTCTTCCATAGTCCGCAAGGTGCCTATCATACAAATAGTGAGCTATATTGGGGTGCTTGAAATATTGCACCTTCAACATCTTTATTTTCGGCCCTTATTTGAAATTAAACATTAACTTCGCCATTTATTTTGTAACTCTTTGTTTTACATCCTCCCATATATCGGGACCCTATATTTCTCATGACTTCTACAAATTTATCAGTCATTGGCCCAAGATTTCTGTACACAGCTACTAGTTCGCCCAATGAATGTTTAACTATTTCGAGGCTTTGTCGACTCTCATCAAGTAGAGTCAAAGCCACGAGATCTCTCTGCAATTTTGCATGAAGTTGTTGACACCTTTCTAAGGTGCATTTCACCATGTTTCTTTCCCATGGTATATCAGAAATGTCGGCTGGATAAGTTGTGGTGGGTGGACAACCTTCTTCTTGAATGTAGCATTCTGCTCTGCATATTTTTTGACCAACATTTGGAGCATTTTCAGCCTCTACATCAATAGATATAAAATTTTGTATATTATAAAAAACACATATAAACAAATTTGTACAAATTGAATGAAAAACATATTGAAATTGATGGCAACCTCGATGTGGTTGGCTAGCGTCTTCCCCACCCTGAAACTGTTGAGAACCAAAACGACCCAAATGAGAACCAGCACCACCAGTCGTTGATTGACCTCTAGGGGAATAAATATCACCACCTTCACGCAACCTGATAGCACTTATTGATGGCCCTCTAAGGGGATTTTAACTACCACCAACCTCTCGGGAGGAGAGAGAAGCTTCATAAACAAATACATATTTATAATCAATTGAAAAATACATTCATACATATAAATACACACGTATATATTCATTGATTAAATTGCATTCAAACCATACCACGACTAGGTGAACCATGGGCATGCTCCATGGATGGAGTAGAGACCCTTCTCCTCTTATTAGCTCCTAAAAAATAAAAAATAAAACTTATTAACAACTAATTTAACTCACAAAGTTGATAAAAAATCAATTCCATATGTACACACTTGTATGGAGATTTAATATTATATTTAAATACCATGAACATCCCTCGATCTCTGATCCCCCCCTCTCATAGAGATATGGGATTTTGTTGATCTTCATTGTTCATCCACCTTGATACATATATCTACGGTGGACATTTACAATTTTTTTTTTTAAATAACTAATTTAAAATAAATTCAAAATAAATTTCAGAAAATTAATGTGGTTTAGTGTACACAAATTATGTAAAATGCAAATTTCAAAGCACTATTTGATGTGTGAAACTCAATTTAAAAAAAAAAATTATAAAAATGATAAGTTCACCAAATTGCGCTTTACATGGTGGGAGCACACTTGGTATAAAATTTAAAAAAAAAACACATTGTCATTAAAAAAGAAGTGAAACTCCATTTAAACAAAAATTTGTTGAAGTCCCCACATTTTAATTTTATAAAAATGTGAAGTTCACCAAGTTGTGCTTTACAGGGTGTGGTGGCATCACACTTGGCATATAATTGAAAAAAAACACATGGTCAATAAAAAAGACACATTTATAAGTACACAACACACACATATCCAAGATATGTTACAATGTCCATCAATAAATTTTGAAGGAGAGCATCTCAACACTAATTCATATTTGAGAGATGAATCTTGAATTTTTGAAGAAGAGCGTCTCAAAACTAATTCATCTTTGAGAGATGAATCTTGAATTTTTGAAGAAGAGCGTCTCAAAACTAATTCATCTTTGAGAGATGAATCTTGCATTGGCATTGCCCCACATAATTCTAATTAATCTAGTAATTCATCTTTGATAGATGAATCCTGAATTGGCATTGCCCCACGCAATAGATCAACAAACATCTTATTCACATTTGTACAATGCCTTATACTAAAAAATTGAAATTGCTAACAATATTGTTTTCTATTCCATGCAGTTCTTTTATCCTCTCCTTCTTAACTCGGTACACGCCATTCATCTGGTTGCACACAAGTTCAGAATTGGTGAAAACTACAATTCCATTTGATCCATACTCTATAGGTGTTCCCAAGCCTTCTATCAAGCCAATATAATATGCTTTGTTTTTTGTTGTTCTTCCCGATATATTCATTTCTTTTGGACGACTTTGCTAGTCGCAATATTGGAAAGCACATATGTAATCACTGCTTTCCCTGGATTGGGATAGCAAGAAACTTCTATGCATAATTTCCATTTTTTAACCATATTTAATGGTTTTCTTATCCCTGAATATATATATATATATATATATATATATATATATTAAATTGACATTTATTGAAAATCTGTGGGAGAAATGACACAAGATCATGAGATAAATGACATGTGCATGGTTTATCTTAAAGTTTGACTTAAAAAGTTTATGGTAGAATTCACATCTAGAATTAATGGGAGGAAGCCTTTAGTTTGTGGGAGAAATGACACATCTACACAGTTTACCTTAAAGTGGTTGTGTTTTACATTGGATATTAAAATGAAGAACTTCTATTTAGATCTATTCCAGAGATTGACTGTAGAGGCATTTACTAGATATGTCACCTTTCATAAAAGATGAGATCCAGAGGCTACCTGGCCCTTTATAGAATCTACCTATAGAACTTGTAGAAGTTAGTTCACTACTTGTCCCAATTATACCCTATGAAGGGTGTAGAGGACCTGTGGAATCACTCACACTACTTTACGTAGACATAAGGGTGTATAAGAATTCATTTGTTTTACATTGGATATTAAAATGAAGAACTTCTATTTAGATCTTTTCCAGAGATTGACTGTAGGGGCATTTACTAGATATGTCACCTTTCATAAAAGATGAGATCTAGAGGCTACCTAGGCCTTTACAGACTCTGCCTATAGAACTTGTGAAGTTAGTTCACTACCTGTCCCAATTATACCTTATGAAGGGTGTAGAGGACCCGTGGAATCACTAACAATACTTTACGTAGACATAAGGGTGTATAAGAATGCATTTGTTTTACATTGGATATTAAAATGAAGAACTTCTATTTAGATCTATTCCAGAGATTGATTATAGGGGAACTTACTAGATATGTCACCTTTCATAAAAGATGAGATCCAAAGGCTACTTGGCCCTTTACAGACTCTACCTATAGAACTTGTAGAAGTTAACATTACCTGTCCCAATTATTGTTGGAAATACTGAGAGGGGGGGTGAATCAGTATTCCTTTCAATTAGAGCATTAGTTAATCTTCAATTATTATCAGTGTTTGTACAATGATAGAAGCAAACAAGAGGAACACAAATGCACACAGTTTTTAAGGTGGAAACCCACTCCAGGACAAAAACCACCTAATGCTTTTCTAATAATTCTTTAATATTCAACTCCAATTGAAAATAAAGCTCCAAGTTACTAGAATCTAGAAAATCATTCTTCTCCAACTTCCACTGGATAGACGCTCCAATGCTTGAGATTCTTCAGTAGTCAACTGAACGGATGCCCCAACACCAAATGAGCTACAACTCACCCTAGCGCTACCCTACCACCCTATAGAAGAATAAAAGAAGAATTGACTCCCGTACCAACGAAAACGGTTCACTTTACAATGATATAGAATCATGTAGAAGAAGAAGATATACTAGACCATAACCCCAACTTTGACACAACCACCTAATGATGATCTTAGACCTCCCAACACTGCCTCTTCAACCCTTGGTAGATAGATACTAGTAAAATTTGTACAATAATGTATTTACAATGACTAAGTATAATGATACCCTTACAATGATTATATGCAGTTCTGCCCACTTGAAGACTTCATATGATGAAATTATTACTGCTATTATGCACCTTGGTTGCTTCTCTTTCCATGCTACCCTCTGCTACACCTTTCTTTGCTTTGTTGCCGTAGAAAGTCTGGACCTTTGCAACCCTTGACAACACATGATCTAGCTTTTTCTTGCCTTCTAGGAGCTCAATATTGAATCTGGTGTATCTCTGTTATTTCAGATCCTCAATATCTAATTTTCGGTCCTGTAGTAGCCTCTGATTCATCTTTCCAATGCCACAGGTCTGATCCAATTTGGATTCTTCAAGGAAGAGTTATACCCAAACTCTCATAATGCCCTAATTATGGACTGTTTCAACAAAGTGCACTTGTACGGCGTGTCACATGTCATTGTTTCTTCATTTGTTTTTGAAATTGATAGTGATAAAATTGCACACTATGTACTATTTTCCACTTTTTACGGAATTCCAATCTGATACTCAGAGAGAGAGTTATGATGAATTTACCAAGGTCACTTCTTTGAGATGAATTTCAGGAGCCTGCAAAAACCCTAACTTCCACAGATCATATCTCCAAAAATATTGCACACCTTTATCTGAAATTTTTACAGTAGCTTCCTCAGGATTTTGGCTTCAGCTCATACAAATTTCAGCTTTTGAACCTTCATAAAAAAAAGTTAGAGCACAAATTCCACGATGTCTTGTTTCAGATAGCGAAATGCCTCCCTAAGGAGGAAATGAATATCAAAATTTATATAAATGCTTAAGTTGAGAGGGGCTTCAACAAGTGAATGTGGGAGGGATTTTAGGAGCTTAAAAAATATTAATTATGACTTTTCAATTACCCATGCCCCAACCCCATGGGGTTTTAGCCCACTAACTAGGGGTACAAACTTCAAACATGAATATCTCTCAAACCATGAAGAATTACATGACGTGCCATATATCAACGGAAACATCTCGAAAAGTAGAAATTATCAAAAGCATTATTGACCCATAATATATTAATTTGGTAGGTCAAAAATCCCATGCAATATTGGGTTAGCCCCTGGTGCTTCTTGGTTTGACATCAATGACAACCGTTGATCAACAATCTCCCCCTTTGGCATTGATGGCAACATAAGTACTCCCCCTGCGATCATGACACCTCTTCCTACAAAATTCTTTCCCCCTTTGACGTCAATGGCAAAGGGTAACTCCCCCCTGAAACACAACCATCCTGCGGACCTGTACACACTTCCACTCCCCCTGACACACAACCGTCCTGCAGACTTGTAATCTAATGAGAACTTGGGAGAATCCCAAGCTTTTGATGAAGATATTCAAATGCTTCACGAGGTAAAGGTTTAGTGAAGATATCAGCAATTTTTTCTTTTGTACAAACATAATCAAGTTTGATATTCTTTTCAGCGACTTGTTATCTAACAAAATGATATTTGATCGGAATGTGTTTTGTTTTTTAATGCATGATAGGATTCTTGGAGATGTTGATGGCACTAGTGTTGTAACAGAATATGGGAATAGGCTCACTGAATTGTACTTGAAGATCATGCAAAGTTTGTTTCATCCAAAGGACTTGAGTACAACATGATGCTGCTGCAATGTATTATGCTTCCACTGTAGATAACGAGATTGAAGTTTGCTTTTTTTCCTTTCAACCATGGATATGAGACAACCACTGAGTGAATGCTTTCCTGCCTCCATTTAAAATTTTATGAATATCAACGCTTCCTTCCCAATCTGCATCTGTAAAGGCTTTAATAATGAGATTGTTACCCTTTGGATACCACAAGCCATATTCTTTTGTGCCCTTTAGATATCGAAGAATTATTTTGGCAGCAATAATATGTGATTCTTTTGGTGCTGCCTGGAATCTTGCTACTTGTCCAACTACTTGCATAACATCTGCCCGAGAGGCTATTACATATAGAAGACTACCAATCATAGATCTATACAACCTCTTATCCACATCCTTAGATGAGTCGTCTATGCTCAATTTGCAACCTATTACCATCGGAGTAAGGATGGGTTTGCAATCTTCCATTTTGAATTTCTTGAGCATTTCCTTGATGTACTTGGCTTGACATATAAATATTCATTTCTCTTGCGTAGATATTTGAAGCCCTAAGAAGTATGTTAGCTCACCAAGTAAAGACATCTCAAACTCACTTTGCATCTTTGTAGAAAATTTCTTACTTAGTCGATCATCATTGCTACTAAATATTATATCATCCACATATACCTCAATGATTGTTAAATTATATTTATCTATTTGTACATAAATATTGCTACCAATAATACCTTTCTTAAACCCTTGTTGATGTAGATATCCATCAAGACGAGCATACCACGCTCTAGGAGCCTGCTTGAGACCATATAGAGCCTTCTTTAACCTGCATACATAGTCTTCTTTTTGTGATAGTAGAAAACCTTCAGGTTGTTCGATGTAAACTTCTTCTTCTAATTCTCCATTCAAAAATGTTGACTTAACATCCATTTGGTAGACTTTGATTTTTCTTAAACATGCATAGGCAATAAAAATTTAGATGGCTTCCATTCTGGCAACTGGTGCAAATGTTTCGTCGAAATAAATTCCTTCCACTTGCGCATAGCCTTTGCAAACCAATCTTGCTTTGTTTCTGGTAACCTGCCCATCTTCATTCAATTTGTTCCTGAACACCCATTTAGTCCCAATGACATTTTTATCTTTTGGTCGTGGAACTAATTCCTAGGTGTTATTTTTCTCAATTTGATCCAATTCTTCATTCATAGCTGCTACCCAATGTTCATTTTGGATGGCTTCCTCAAAACTACTAGGCTCAAAGGTTGCTAGAAAAGCAACGTGAGCTTGTTGTGATGAACGAAGCTGTCGACCTTCATGTATGTCACCAATGATTTGATTTGATGGATGGTTCTTTTGAATCCACTCTTTTGTTCTCCTTGGAGGAGCTTCTTGTTGTTGTTCTGGTATATCTTGATGATCATTGTTTACTTCTTCCTTGTTGATAGTTGCTTTTTGTTCTACAATTTTATCTATCTTTTTCAGCCTCTGTCTCAAGTTTCAAGGATTCTAGATCCTCATCATTACTCGCTAGAACACCATCTTCGTCAAATGTAACATTTATGCTCTCCACTATCTGTTTTCATCTTAGATTATAGCATTTATAGGCCTTTCTTTTGCGTGAGTGACCAAAAAAGATACCTTCATCAACATGTGATTCAAACTTACCCAAATTTTGATCTTCTCTTTTGATATAAAATTTACTTCTGAAGATTCTGAAATATTTTACATTAGCTGATTTTCCTTTCCATAATTCATATGGAGTCTTGTTGCAATTATTTCTGAGAAGACTTCGATTTATAATGAAGAATGTCGTATCAATTTCTTGAACCCAGAATTTTTCATCCAATTTTGAGTCCTTCAACATTGTTCTACCCATTTCCTGTATAGTTCTATTCTTTCTTTTAACAACTCCATTTTGTTGAGGTGTTCGTGCTGTTGAAAATTGCCTTTTTATTCCATTTTTGTCACAGTATTGCTGAAATAATTTAGAAGTGAATTCTCCACCATTATCTAATCTTAAACACTTTATTTTCAAATTAGTTTCATTTTCAACCAACTCCTTGTAGATCTTAAAGCACTCAAATGCTTCAGATTTTTTCTTTAGGAAACTGACAACTGTCATCCTAGTATAGTCATCTATCATTAACATGAAATATAATTCTCCGTCTAAGACTTTTTTTCTCACAGACCACATAGATCAGTATGTATCAATTACAATGGATGTGATGCAAATTGTTCTTTTGTTTTAAATTGTAATTTTTTCTGCTTGCCATGCCGACATGCCTCACATAGTGTGTTGGAAGGTTTTGAGATTTTCGGCATTTCTTGTACTACTTCATTTTTGCTTATCCTGACAAGATTGTCAAAGTTTATGTGACCCATTTATTTGTGCCATAACCAGCTTTCATCTTCTTTAGCTAGTATACATGCTTTAGTTGCTTCATCTAGAACATATATGTCATTTGGAGCTCGACTTGCTGTAGCCACAATTTTACCATACCTGTCTTTCCTGATTTACATTTTGTGGAGTTGAATAGCATTGTGTCCTTGATCACATATTTTTCTGACACTAAGCAGATTGTGATTCATGTTTTCAACCAATAGAACATTCTTGGCTATAACATCTTTGCTTCCAAGAGTGACGGTACCTGATCCCATAACATTTTAAGATCCATCATTTCCAAAGGATACGGTTCCATCCTTCTTCTCTTTCAGAGATACAAATTTCCTTCTATCTCCATTCATATGCATTGAGAAACCGCTATCAACATACCACACATATTTGTTATTTTGAGCCTTGAGAGTAAGAGCACAATTATCAATCTTCTTCTTCTTCCATGTTCGTTCATTACGTGGCTTCGGGTGTTAGAGGATTTTCAAGTCGCAGTCTACGCTATGTGTCCAAAGTTACGACATTTGTAAAATTCCATATTATTTCTTAAATTTTCAAAGTTCGATGGAGAAGGTATTTCAGATGAAGAATATGCTTACTTTACAAGAAAAATAAAACTTGGTAAGGGAAAATTCAAAGGTAAACTTCCATTGATATGTTTCGATTGTGGTGAGGTTGTGCATTTCATAGCAAAATTCAAATCAAGTGTAAAATTCCATACTGCGGGACAAAAACCACCTAATGATTTTCTAATAATTCTTTAATATTCAACTCCAATTGAAAAGAAAGCTCCGACTTCCTAGAATCTAGAAAAGCGTTCTTCTCCAACTCCCATTGGATGGAAGCTCCAACGCCCGATATTCTTCAGTAGTCAACTAAACGGATGCCCCAACACCAAATGAGCTACAACTCACCCTAGCACCACCCTACCACCCTATATAAGAATAAAAGAAGAATGGACTCCTGTACCAGGGAAAATGGTCCACTTTACAATGATATAGAATGATGTAGAAGAAGAAGATATACTAGACCATAACCCAAACTTTGACACAACCACCTACTGATGATCCTAGACCTCCCAAAACTGCCTCTTCAACCCTTGGCAGATAGATACTAGTACAATTTGTACAATAATGTATTTACAATGACTAAGTACAATGATTATATGCAGTGCTGCCGACTTGAAGAATTCATATGATGAACTTCTTACTGCTATTATGCACCTTGGTTTTACTCTGGTCATGCTACCCTCTGCTACACCTTGCCTTGCTTTGTTTCCGTAGAAATTCCGGTCCTTTGCAACCCTTGACAACACATGATCTAGATTTTTCTTGCCTTCTAGGAGCTCGATATTGAATCTGGTGTATCTCTGTTATTTCATATCCTTAATATCTGATTTTTTGTCCCGTAGTATTCTTTTGAGTCATCTTTCCAATGCCATAGGTCTGACCCAATTTGGATTCTTCAAGAGAGAGTTATACCCGATCTCTCACAATGCCCTAATTATGGACTGTTTCAGCAGAGCACACTTGTACGGCATGCCACATGTCACTGTTTCTTCATTTGGATCTGAAATTAATAGATAGAAAATTGAACACTGTGCACTATTTGCCACTTTTTATGGAATTCCAATCTGATAATCAGAGAGAGAGAGTTATGACTAATTTACCAAGGTCACTTCTTTGAGATGAATTTCAGGAGCCTGCAAAAACCCTGACTTCCACAGATCATATCTCCAAACATATTGTGCACCTTGATCTAAAAGTTTTACAATAGCTTCCTCAGGATTTCAACTTCGCCTCATACAAATTTCAGCTTCTGAGCCTTCGTAGAAAAAAAGTTAGAGCGCAAATGCCACAACGACTTGTTTCAGATAGCGAAATCCCTTCCTAAGGAGGAAACGAAGATCACAATTTATATAAATGCTTAAGTTGAGAGGGGCTTCAACAAGTGAACGTGGGAGGGATTTTAGGAGCTTAAAAAATATTAATTATGACTTTTCAATGACCCATGCCCCAACCCCATGGGGTTTTAGCCCACTAACTGGGGGTACAAACTTCAAACATAAATATCTCTCAAACCGTGAAGAATTACATGGCGTTCCATATATCAACGGAAACATCTCGACAATTAAAAACGATAGAAAGAATTATTGACCCATAATATATTAATTTGGTAGGTCAAAAATCCCATGCACTATTGGGTTAGCCCCTGGTGCTGCTTGGGTTGACATCAATGACAACCGCTGATCAACAATTATACCCTATGAAGGGTGTAGAGGACCCGTGGAACCACTTACACTAATTTTCGTAGACATAAGGGCGTATAAGAATGCATTCGATTTAAATTGAATATTTTTCATTTTAAATTAATAATCTATTTGAAACAATTACGATATAAGGTTAAAACCTATGTTTTGTATCAAATCACTTTTGGTTTCAATGGGAAACTTTTATGGCTTTAATATATTTTTCTCGAAATGTGATACACCCCATTAAAATGGGAGATATATCGAAATGATTCCTATGGTGTAATAAAATATAGATGCATAAATTCAATGAGCATATTTTTGAGATATAAAAGTCCAAAATGGAAGAGTTGTTTGTGAACAAATATCAATGCCACTATGGATATATCTGCTTCATTAAAAGGGATTTTTCTAGAATGATGTCCACTAAGTTGGAAAGAAGGGAAAGTATCACAATTATATGTTAATGTGCATTTCATTAAAAATCTATTTGAAACAATTAACTATATACTTGGTTAAAGCCTATGTTTTTGTATCAAATTTGGTTTTTCTCAAAATGTTGTTTGTGAACAAATATCAATGGATCACTATGGATATAGATCTTCTTCATTAAAAGGTATTTTTCTAGAAGGATGTCCACTAAGTTGAAAAGAAGGGAAAATATCTGAATTATATGTTAAGGCATGTGTTTTACATTGAATATTTTTCATTTTATTAAAAATCTATTTGAAACATTAAAGTATATATAAGGTTAAAACCTAGATGTTTTGTGTCAAATTACTTTTCGTTTCAATGGAAAAATTTTATGGCTAATGTGTTTTGCTCGAAATGTGATACATCCCATTAAAATGGGAGGTATATCGAAATTAATCCTATGGTGTAATAAAATAGTTTCAATTAGTTTAAAAATGTATATGCATAAATTCAATGAACATAGTTTTGAGATATAAAAGTCCAAAATGGAATAGTTGTTTGTGAACATATATCAGTGGATCGCTATGCATATCACTATGGATATATCTGCTTCATTAAAAGATATTTTTCTAAAAGGATGTCCACGAAGTTTGGAAGAAGGGAAAGTGTCACAAAATTATATATGTTAATGCATGTGTTTTACATTGAATATTTTTCTTTTTAAATTTAGAATCTATTTGAAACAATTACCTATATAAGGTTAAAACCTATGTTTTGTATCAAATTGAACTTTTGGTTTCAAAGGGAACTTTTATGGCTAGTGTGTTTTTTTCTCTAAATGTGATACACCCCATTAAAATGGGAGACATATCGAAATGATTCCTATGGTGAAATAAAGTTGTTTCAAGTAGTTTAAAGATATAGATGCATAAATTCAATGAGCATAGTTTTGAGATATATAAGTCCAAAATGGAATAGTTGTTGGTGGACAAATATCAGTGGATCACTATGGATATATTTGCTTCATTAAAAGGGATATTTATAGAAGGATGGACTTAAGTTGGAAAGAAGGGAAAATATCGCAATTATATGTTAATGTGCATGTGTTTTACATTGAATATTTTTCATTTTGTTAAGAATCTATTTTCAAAATATTTAACTATATACTTGGTTAAAACCTATGTTTCAAGTATCAAATTACTTTTTGTTTCTAAATACTATACATGTTTTACATCGAATAATTTTCATTTTATTAAAAATATATTTGAAACAATTAAACTATATAAGGTTAAAACCTATGTTTTGTATCAAATCACTTTTGGTTTCAATGGGAAACGTTTATGGCTAATTTGTGTTTTCCTGGAAACGTGATACACCCATTAAAATGGGAGATTTATGGGAATGATTCCTATGGTGTAATAAAATAGTTTCAAGTAATTTAAAGATATATAGTCATGCATAAATTCAATAAGCATAGTTTTTGAGATATAAAAGTCCAAAACGGAACAGTTGTTTGTGAACAAATATCAGTGGATCACTATGGATATAGATTTGCTTCATTAAAAGGGATTTTTGTAGAAGGATGTCCACTAAGTTGGAAAGAAGGGAAAATATCACAATTAAATATGTTAATGTGCATGTGTTTTACATTGAATATTTTTCATTTTATTAAAAATCTATTTGAAACAATTAACTATATAAGGTTAAAACCTATGTTTTGTATCAAATCACTTTTGATTTCAATGGGAAAATTTTATGGCTAATGTGTTTTTTCTCAAAATTATTCCTATGGTGTAATAAAATAGTTTCAAGTAGTTTAAAGATATAGATGCATAAATTCAATGAGCATAGTTTTGAGATATATAAGTCCAAAATGGAGTAGTTGTTGGTGAACAAATATCAGTGAATCACTATGGATATATTTGCTTCATTAAAAGGGATATTTCTAGAAGGATGGACTAAGTTGGAAAGCAGGGAAAATATCACAATTATATGTTAATATGCATGTGTTTTACATTGAATATTTTTCATTTTACTAAGAATCTATTTTCAAAACAATTAACATAGTATAAGGTTAAAACCTATGTTTTGTATCAAATTACTTTTTGTTTCTAAATACTATGTGTTTTACGTTGAATATTTTTCATTTTATTAAAATTCTATTTGAAACAATTAAACTATATAAGGTTATAAACTATGTTTTGTATCAAATCACTTTTGGTTTCAATGGGAAACTTTTATGGCTAATGTGTTTTTCTCAAAATGTGATACACCCCATTAAAATGGGAGATATATCGAAATGATTCCTATGGTGTAATAAAATAGTTTCAAGTAGTTTAAAAAGAAAGATGCATAAATTCAATGAGTATAGTTTTCAGATATAAAAGTCCAAAATGGAAGAGTTGTTTGTGAACAAATATCAGTGGATCACTATGGATATATTTTCTTCATTAAAAGGGATTTTTCTAGAAGTTTGACCACTAAGTTGGAAAGAAGGGAAAATATCACAATTATATGTTAATGTGTGCATGTGTTTTACATTGAATATTTTTTATTTTATTAAAAATCAATTTGAAACAATTAACTATATAAGGTTAAAACCTATGTTTTGTATCAAATCACTTTTGGTTTCAATGGGAAACTTTTATGGCTAATGTGTTTTTCTCGAAATGGTTCCTATGGTGTAATAAAATAGTTTCAAGTAGTTTAAAGATATAGATGCATAAATTCAATGATCATAGTTTTGAGATATATAAGTCCAAAATGGAATAGTTTTTGGTGAACAAATATCAGTGGATCACTATGGATATATTTGCTTCATTAAAAGGGATACTTATAGAAGGATGAACTTAAGTTGGAAAGAAGGGAAAATATCACAATTATATGTTAATGTGTGTGTGTTTTACATTGAATATTTTTCTTTTTGTTAAGAATCTATTTTCAAAATATTTAACTATATACTTGGTTAAAACCTATGTTTCAAGTATCAAATTAATTTTTGTTTCTAAATACTATACATTTTTTACATCGAATATTTTTCATTTTATTAAAAATCTATTTGAAACATTTAAACTATATAAGGTTAAAACCTACTTTTTGTATGAAATCACTTTTGGTTTCAATGGGAAACATTTATGGCTAATTTATGTTTTTTCTGGAAATGTGATACACCCATAAAATGGGAGATATATGGGAATAATTCCTATGGTGTAATAAAATAGTTTCAAGTAATTTAAAGATATATAGACATGCATACATTAAATGAGCATAGTTTTGAGATATAAAAGTCCAAAATGGAATAGTTGTTTGTGAACAAATATCAGTGGATCACTATGGATATAGATCTATGGATATAGATCTGCTTCATTAAAATGGATTTCTCTAGAAGGATGTCCACTAAGTTATAAAGACGGGAAAATAT
Organism: Pinus albicaulis; assembly: GCA_034641835.2. NCBI lineage: Eukaryota > Viridiplantae > Streptophyta > Pinopsida > Pinales > Pinaceae > Pinus > Pinus albicaulis. The sequence goes on along the minus strand of CM076574.1, from coordinate 467,013,925 downwards.
CACAGTTAAATATGTTAATGTGCATGTGTTTTACATTGAATATTTTGCATTTTATTAAAAATCTATTTGAAACAATTAACTATATAAGGTTAAAACCTATGTTTTGTATCAAATCACTTTTGGTTTCAATGGGAACCTTTTATGGCTAATGTGTTTTTCTCAAAATGATTCCTATGGTGTAATAAAATAGTTTCAAGTATTTT